>VWZL01004349.1:0-202736 GCA_013396915.1 Stercorarius parasiticus
CTGCTGCAGACATTGATTTAGGATTAAATGAAACATATCTTAAAGGGTGTGTTTTTTTTCTCCTCTACTGTCTATGAAATGAGTCTTGGGCATAACTCAGCTATAAGCATGGAAGGGTGAAGTTCAGTGAAATGAGTATCATCCCAGCAGACCTTGACCGATATAAGGGACTTTATGTCACACATGCTTATGCCATCTTTAGTTATTCTATCTGTGTTTCTCTTACAGTTCAGACTAACACTTTGCCTGTTTTATGTTGAACTTAATGAAAACCTTTGACCAATACAAAACACTTAATTAAAAGAAGTGGCTGCCCAGAAGTTGCTGTGATTGCCCTGCACATGCAGTCTTCAAAAAATGATGCAGATAACAAATTTTATGCTGCTGTAGAATATTTCTTTTATTATTGGAGGGCTTATAGTTTGGCCATCACAGTCGTGAACAAGGTTTAAAGGCAATGAACCATCTGCACAGTTGTGGTGGGTTAACCTTGGCTAAGGACCAAACCCAGATGCTCACCCACTCCTCTTCTTGACAGGGCAAGGGGAGAAAATATGATGAAAAAGTTTATGGGTTGAGATGAAGACAGATAAAGACACTTACCAGTTACTCTCATGGGAAAAAAAGGACTCGAGGAAAACGAATCTAATTTATTGCCAGTTAAAAATAGAGTAGGATGGTGAGAAACAGACAAAACTAAAAATACCTCCCCCTTTTTTCCAAGCTGAGCTTCACTCTGATGCTTCTACCTCCTCCCCACCCTGAGCGGTACAGGGGGATGAGGAATGGAGGTTGTCATCAGATCATAACTGCGTTTTCTTCCAACCACTTTTCCCTTGCTTCTGCATCAGTCCTTCCCAAGCTGCAACTCCTTCAGGATAAACCTGCTCCATCATGTGATATCCATGAGCCATAGTTCTTCAGGGTATATCCACCTGCTTCAGAGCATGGGGTCCTCCATGAGTTGCAGTGTGGATATCTGCTCCAGTATGGTCCTCCATGGGCCTCAGGGAAATATCTACTTGGAGCACTTCCTCCCACGCCTTCTTCGCTGACCTTGTTGTTTGCACTGCTCTTTCTTATTCTTTCTTTGTCATCCTCCCTTGCCTGTGTGGTGTTTTGCCCTTTCTTAAATATATTTTCCTAGAGGTGCCACCAGCTTGGGTGATGGGCTAAGCAGAGTCTTGAGGTTGGTGAATTGGAGCCAGCTGGGACTGTGTCTGGCAATGGGCAGCCCCTGAATACTTCTCACAGAGGCCACATCTGAAGCCCTCCGATGCCAGCACCTTGTCATGAATACCCAATACAGACAGCAGTGTATATTTTTAGTACTTTCTATGACAGCCAGAAAGACAAAGGAAGGCAAAAGCAGAAAGGGAATTGAGCTCAACAGTTCTTGGAGAAGGACTCAGGCGGATGGTCGCATTTACCCTAACGGTCATGTTTAGGAGAAAGGTTTCTCTTGCCCCCACCTTCAGTGCTGCCATATCTCCTGCTCTGATCCTGGAAAGACTTATTCCTGGATATTGTGGTAGTTCTTTGCTGTCAGGCTTACTGTTTTGGAAGACTGTGACCTCTAGGTTGCAACAAGCCAGGCAGGAGGGAGCATTTTCAGCTACAGTCTGCAGTGGAATGAGCTATGTGACTAGTTAAAGTGGGAGAGAGTATTTGGGACCATGGCAGTGAGTACAGATAAATGTGTTAAACAATACAAAGAAGAAAGACAAGACACTGTTACAGGCTTCTAATAGAAAACCATTTGAGTAGAGCATCAGCTCAAACACTGCAATGACATCCCACTAGACTTAAGTCTGGAGAATGATTCCTGATGGGGACCAATACAACCAGATTCATTCATGAGATAGAACCTATTTGTGCTTCCAAAGTGCTGTGTCAACATATTATTGCCTCAAGCTATTGCTAAATGAACACACCCTCATGATTCAGGCAGCTCAGGATTGAAGGCAGCATGACCATGCCAGTGGGGTGCTGCGTTTAGAACAGTTACCTTGGGCTGCATCAAAAGAAGAGTGGCCAGCAGGCCAAGGGAGGTGATTCTGCACCTCTACTCCACTTGTGAGACCCCACCTGAAGTACTGCGTCCAGCTCTGGAGCTCCAACCTGTTGGAGCAAGTCCAGAGGAGGGTCACAAAAATGATCAGAGGGCTGGAGCACATTGGCACGTCATGCTCTTAGTAAAGAGGGGGGGTAAGTGACTTCAGAATCGTAAATTCTCAATGGCATGGACTAAGGTGAGATAAATCTCAAGGTCCATATAGAAACATTTATTAGCTTCCCAAAATGGTTAGTATAGGTCTTAACAAGTCCATGATAATTGGTTAGGTATATAACAAATTATGGCAAATGGTGAGGTATGCATCGTGTTACTTAACAACAGGTATAGGACAACTTATGGCAAGCGGTACTTAAGGTCGTACTTAAAGTCGTTACTTAACAACTCTAACTGTTACTTCTCTTACAATTCTAAGCGAAAAGAGAAACTGAGGGATAGAGAAAGGAAAAGACAGAGAAAAAGACAGAGCTAAAGAGATCACTGGTCCTGGTTCCAGTTTCTTCAGGGAATCTTCCCAGGCATAATCTTCTTCTTTCTTGGAAAAATCTTCCCAGGTACGGTCACCTTTCTTGGGAAGAATCTTCCCAGGCACTATCTTCTGCTATTGTTTCTTCTTTGTTCCCCCCTAGGGGCACTTATTTTCCCCTTTTATGTTTGCTGAATTAGCATGGTCCACCCCCCTTGCTGAGGACAGCCTCGTGTCAGGTTTCTCCCTTCTCCCAGGTGACGCGTAGCATGATTTGGGTGGAGAGACGAGTGCCATAGTCATAAATGTTTAGCATGATCTCTATGATCTTCATTAGCATATGCAGGGTGTGCACTTTCATATGCATTTCGCAGATAATGAAGCAAAGGTCACTCATTGGACACAATGGCCTTGAGAACTGAGAACTAGCAAGCTCACCACACGAGTGGCAGAACTATCCTGTCTTCACAAGACAGTTCTCCCACACTTTCAGGCGCCAGAAGTGTTAGCCTTATCAGTTCTTTGAAGGCCAGGCCTGCATTATTTATTTCCTTGCGAGTGTTTGAGGCATTCCATTGAAGGCTTGGAGGGCCTTTTGCCCCTCGTCAGGGAATTTACAGTCCGTCCCTTACACACATCTCCTACGAAATCCGGCTGAGAGAGCTGGGGTTGTTCAGCCTGGACAAGAGGACATTCCAAAGAGACCTTGTAACAGTCTTCCTGTACAAAAAGGGGACCCACAGGAAAGATGGGGAGGGACTCTTTATCAGGGAGTGTAGCAATAGGACAAGGGGTAATAGTTTTAAACTGAAAGAGGGTATAATTAGATTGGATATTAGGAAGAAATTCCTTATTGTGAGGGTGGTAAGACACTGGAACATGTTGCCTGGAGAAGTTGTGGATGCCCCATCCCCAAAGGTGTTCAAGGCCAGGCTGGATGGGGCTTTGAGTAACCTGGTCTAGTGGGAGGTGTCCCTGCCCATGGCAGGGGGGTTGGAACTAGATGATCTTTAAGATGCCTTCTGACCCAAACCATTATATGATTCTATGATTATACATGATTATTGTGCTATGTTGATGTGATGATCCTAACCCCGTCCTGGGGCTAGCTTGGTTGGTATTTAGCTTAGGAGCAAAGCGAGTTGTGTTCCCTGCTGCCAAGCAGGATGTCCTCAGTTCTGCAGTGGATCTCAGAAACCTCACAAGTGGAACACTACGTGAGCTAAATAATTTTTCCTTGATCACAGAAATTCAAAAATACTTAGTCAGCTTTGTTTGGACGAAACAGACTCCATCTTCACAAGCCACGCTACAGGTAGATGCCTCCAGCATCATTTAAGCCCTGGTTTTATGATATCCTATTGGAATTAGCAGACCATTTAAAATTCCCTGGTAAATTTTTGGCAAATGCAATAGGACTGCTATTATATTAGTTTATTGTTTGGTTTTTTGTTTGTTTGTTTGTTTTTTAAGTCTTAGGAAGGCCACAGTATTAATTCTAGGAGAATTCTCATCTTCTTCAGGAATTGAATTGTGAACTATTTTAGCTTGTATTATCATGAAAAATGTATTGGTCAAAATATTAAATTATCCTCAATTGACCTTTCACACCTGAGATACTCGGTAGGTTTTCTTCAGAATGTGCTGGATTCAGTTAGATACAAATAGTTACCTTTCTCCTTATATGTATGAAAAATGTCACTTTGTACAGTAGTCTCTCTGGTAATGACCCTATGAGTCAATGTAATTTTACAAAACATACAGAAATTCTGTTTCCTCAGATAAAGGTGGAAAGTAATCACAGAAATTCTGTCCCTTGGGACAGGCATTTGTCGTCTTGATTCTCTGGAGTCTTATGCTTCAAAAGTGGACGTGGAAAAAATCGTTTGAGAATAGCCTCTTAGAAATCCCCTGTCATTGTTCCTTGGGAGGAAATGCAGTCTGTTCCATGCAAACACAATGCCGTGTGTCCTGAACTCCAACTCAAATATCCCTCAGGATTCACAGAAGGTTCAAGCCACACATCTAGAAATCCGTACCTTATTGCTGGCTGTGTTGTTATGCTTACTCCCTTTTTCTATTAGTATGATGACAATGTCTGTAGAGACAGACAGTGCCTCATAGTGTCTTTCTACAAAGTCAGCAATGCTCTTGGCAGTGAAGAGTCTGGAAACCATGTCTGTCAGTAGTCCTTACTTCAGTGAAGTGTGGTGGTGCAAAGGAGAGCTTGCTTGGGAAACTGGCTGTAAGAGTGGTTTTCATTCTTCATGTTGCAGCCACACGCCTTGAAAAACCCAGTGTTTTCCCTCACTTATGATGTGTGACACTTGGAAAGGAGAACTTCTGTGGTTGAAAAAAAAGTCACAGAAGTTCAGGTCTCCTTCTGCCCTTGTTACATACTTAGCAAACTCATACTGGTCAGGTTTTTATGCCTTTCTCCTATTCAGTGTCAAGAAGTGAGGGAAATGGCCTAATGCTAAGATAATTTCTTCAGTGAATATACTAAAAGAAAATAAATGTAATTAGCCATCTTTCACATAATAAGATATTCAGATGTGCCTCCCTCAGTGGCTTTTGAATAGAGCATATTCCTAATTAGCTAAGTCAGGACCTTTCTATGAATGCAGACAAGGTACATCAAAATGGGAGATGGTGGTTTTCTCTCAAATATGCATGTTTAATTTTCAGTGTTGACATTCTAATCTAATAGATAAACCCCGATCCAAAGCCCACCGAAAATATTTTTAAAAATACTATTCAGTGTGTTTTGAGTCAGCCTTATAACATGCTTTACTGTCAGATAGGAGTGAATATAGTAAGTAAAGCTAGCAGGTAAGCAACCAACTTCTAAGCATTCAGTACAAAGATATTCAGGGAAAGAAATAGTAATCACACCCTGTGAATATACAGCCTGTCTCAAAGGCTGTAAGTGTGCAACTTCCTCAGTATCTGCAGGGTAAAGAGTATGGTATGTCTTGTGTGTATGTACAGTTAGAAGCCAAAACATCAACTTTGTAGCATTTTTAGTGATTTGAAGCCACATGAAGTGAGCAAAGCATGTGTAGCTAGTTTACTGAGAACCTAGAAAGGGATGAAGGAAACCCAAGGATTCCTAAGAATCGGTGGGGATTGCAGAAAGCAATACTAAATGGTAAAAGTGTGAGTAGCAAGATTTCTAAGGTAAGAATTGTGGGAGCGATAACTGTATGTGTAGACTTCTTTACTCTTCATCCTTCCTTCAACAACAACCTTCAACAGATGTCACATCTGTTCATGCAACCTCTTTCAGACTAAGGTTGAGACATTTTCTGTGGAAGACACCACGCTGCCCACTGCTTTTGCTCTTCCATGGGGAACCTGATTCTGATTTGAACTTCTGCATAAATTTAATATGAATAACTCTGGATCATCATCTCATTTGCTGACACTTGTATCAGTACTAAAAGTGTATAAACAATGCAAAGTATCCAATAGTTAAATTATTATAATTTGCACATAATTTTTGGCTGGGATGCTGATAATGGTGAAATCCATCGATTTTTTTTGCAGTCACTATATTAAATGTTATTTTAATGACAACTCACTTTTCTTTACGTATATACTTGTCGCTATCCATTATGACTGAAGGCAATAGTCAGTTAGCCTTCCTATTCTAGTAAGCAAGGAAAAACAAATCCAGAGAAGTCTTCACTGCAGCAGAAAGACAGAGGTTAGTATCAGGAACCACAATTTCTAAAGCAATTCACTATGTTTTTATTATTTATATAATCTTGTTGCAACATTGACTGAAATGTTTATTTACCTCAAGAGAGTTTTCATAACAGTGAGTTAATGTGATTTGGATCATGGAAAGCACTAAATGATTCATAGAATTATTACTACTAGTAAATCACTTAGAGCTTTCTTGACAGAAGGGATGGTTGCTTTTATTTCATACAGTTCTTTATATCTGTCTAGAACGTACGACTGAGTATGCAGACTAACATACTAAGTATTAGTGATTAAACTTACTTTTATAGATTATGAATAGGTTATTTTCTTTTCAGCTGCTTAATATTTTAGATGGATTTCTAGGAAGCTAGATGATGATCTAAGAACACGGTAGTAGGGGAGCCTAAAAACCCTGAGGTAGAAATGAAGTGGTAGAAATCTGTTGTGTTGAATTTACTTCATTGCCCTTTATGGCACTGAACTCAATTCCTTCTATAATGCAACTTAGCTTAAAATTTGCAATATTCAGAAAAGAGCTGGTAGTCCAAATCCACATCTCCCAGGCAAAAAGAGGGAGATAGATACCTGGAAAATGCAAAAGGAAAGATTAAATCACTGGAATACAAACTTTCAGCATATGTTAGTGTTATTTTTACCCACCACAAAAAGGATATTGCCCTGCAAAACAATGAGGTGGAAAACTGTCTGAGATGAGGGCATTTGCACTTTCTGTGTTCTAAATTTTCTATGAAAACAAGAATTTGACTTCTTACACCAGCCTGATAGTTGATACTAATTGGCAAAACTCCACCAACATCAAGCAAGAGTAAGTTTAACAGTTGTAGGATTCTGTGTCTATTAATCAAAGGCTAGCAGAGAGTCCAAACTAATATTTTTGTATTACAGATAAAACGTGTCATTAAATAATTGAGTGCATTTAAGGGTCTTTAGTTCTGTTCATGCTTAGTACTTCTCAGCTGTGGCTTATCTTTCCAGGGGTCTGAACATCTTTTATTTTAAAGAACCTGTTGTATCTTGTTGTGCCACGTGCTCTACAGTCAACAAATAGACCCCAAAATACAACCTTATCCACTGGTTAATACAACCTTATCCGCAGCTGGTAAGCAGGTGAATAGAGTCTTTGTTGGTGCTCTCCTCTTTTTCCACACTGGGTTATGGGATATTCTCCTTTAGACGCTGCTCAATTATTTGCTGTATTTGTTTCTGTATATCTGTATTCCATTTATGCTGTTTCAGTGATTCCCTTTAATAACACAATCTGTGAAAAGAGGTCACAAACTCTCTGGGGCAGATGCCAGATCTCCTTATAGTTACTACAAAATATTTGCCTTTTCATGAAAGCTGTATATTTATAAATACTTCAAAAGCATAGAATTCATTCAGAATATTGCAGAATCAGACTATATAAATACGGATTTTAAACAAACACTGTGTAGGTAATATACATTCAAACTCCCCTTTCTCTTTCTCTCTGTCTTTGCATATCTATAGTGTGTAAACAAAGAGAGAGATAAATAAATTAGTTAAATAAATAGATAAATATTCTAAGTTACATTTTTGAGAACTTATTCCACACAAACAGAGTGAGATGTCCTTTATAATATACACATTTTTGCTCAGATACTGAGGGAAGAATGGACTTTATCTGAGATACAAACTACTAACTAAAAGCAAGTCAATAACAAGAATGAAGAAACAGATTGGCCATTTGTGCAAGCTAATATTAAATGCCATAATTTGTACAAATATGAAGCTTCCCTTTTTCAGTTGGAAGCATGGGACTTACAAGCAGTTCTTCACATAGCAGGAAATGGTTCAATTTAAAGCCTGCAGGAGACTACCATAAATGACAAATAGGTTAGTAAGGACTTACTGAATTTGCTCAAGTGAAAGTTGCTATCCTTTTGGGTTTTTTGGGGGGTTGGAGGGGTGTAGGGGATAGCCACGGCTGTAATGTAAAATAAAATGGTGCTTTTTCACATGAAAATGCAGCTTAATAAACATTTGAACATTTACTTGTCTAGGAAAAATCAAGACTTTTTCTTAATTTGTTCTCAATAGACATTGACCTTGGAAACAACAAGAGTTTACCCTGAGGGATCTTGTTTATTTGTGCATCCTCAGCATGGACTCCATTATAAATACTTTACAGCAGAATGTGTTGTAATACACGTTTGCACAGGATGTAGCTGATGAGAAATGTAACACAGACTAGCTAGGTGGCACAAACCAAATAGCAAACTTTCTTCTGCCCTTAAAATTTAAGAGAGTTCCAAAGTTCAGACTGAAAAGAACATCTTCTGGCATTGTTCCAGGATGATGCCACTTTAGGTGCCGTGTGTGCTCATCTCATGTTTTGAAGCTTTTCTTCTACCCTAAAGGCCTAAGAATGTATAGAAACATGAGAATAAAGATTCTGATCTCACCATGTGCCTCCAGAAGCTGTAGATGAAGGCAAAGAACTTTAATATCTATGTCTTACTCTACCTCTGCGTAACTCATAAGACTGAATTTCTAAGTGCTTAACAATGTCACTCTGTAAATTTTTTTCCCCCTAAAACTTACTCTTTCATGTAACCAAACTTAATTTTTATTGGAGAGTATGCATTAAAGATGCAGAAATATGTATGCCTGTGAGAGGGTTATAACTGTATTACTATTTCCGAAAGGGTAAGTTATCACTGCAAAAGTCTAATCTCCTATTTCATCCATATGTGCCAAAATGTGGTAAACACATTCACTGTGATCAATTTACAGATAAATCCAAGCCTTCCTGAAGCTGTACAGTTTTAAAATTTTGGTTTATCCATCAATGTTTATATTTACAAATATCTATTGTGTTTTCAAACTTCAAAAACACAATAAAAATGCAATGCAACTACAGCGATTCTTAAGAGTAAAAGGTTAGGTTAACAATTATCCCTGTCTGTGTAGGAATCTTCAGAGTTTGATGAGAAATAAGAAGGTCCTTGAAAAGTTTTAAGAAGCATATAGCTCTGGCTTCCTAATAAAAACTTCATTACTTCATTAATTAAACATTCTCCTGGTTTATAAGGAGTCCTCAGGACATTCTTTGAGTTAAGGGCTGTTGGCAGTGGCTACCACCTCCAGCATCTTGGGAGTCCAGGGATTCCTCCTGCCCAGCTTCTGGAACCCAGCCCGGTGCACATAGGGACCCAGGGGTCTCCAGCCAAAGTCAATGGATGTGGCTGCTGCTTTCTCATTTGCAGGTTCAACCAGTGGTGAGGCTGAGTGTGAATCCCAGACGCACACATATGGACACACATGCACAGAGAAACAAAGGATATGACTGGCTACGCAGACTGCCACAGACAAGGTGGTGCCTTCAACAGCACCTCCTTGTTATATATATAGGACGCACACAGAACATAACTATAGACACCAAATTCCCCTCCTCCTCTTCAACTGGTAAGGACTGAAGTTCATACACAGCACTCTCTAGATTCGTAAGCACACGCACATTCACAGATCCCCTGACTACCATCACAGCCCCTCTGTCCATCTAATACCACTGCCCTCTTAATCATTCCATGGGTCTCACCAGATGGTCTAGCTTCATACTTCTGATCAAATACACACACTCTTCTCACAGGCACCCCACCCTCTCATTTCCTCCCACATACCAGCATGGACGCTCCACCTGCATGATACCCCAACCTGGACCTAGGGCCTTCTACTCACTGTCTAGTCCAGCTTGAAGTTTTCTAGGGAATGACATGCACACCGCCTTGCACATCAGGTTTGGTGAAGATGTAGAAACTCTCTCCGTACGCTGGAGCCAGCACCAGGCACACAGGCTGTGACCCACAGTCCTGCTCCAGCCACCAGCACTGAGCTCCTCCTGAGCTTACACCCCTGGTCTGACTCCAGTTGCTGGCCCCAAATCCACTCACACTGGTCCCACCAGTTGCTGGCACTTAGTCCTTGCAGCCCTCATACACACAAAACAGAGATAAGCTACACAGAGACATAGTTAAGAAAATATTTTAGAAAATAGGACAAACTGTGTGATCAGATGCAGAGCTCAGTCAGACAAATGTACTGGCCAGCCCAGTTCTACAGATTTATATTCCTTTCTGTCTATTCCCCTTTCTGTTCCTCCCTCATTCCCTTCAGCTATACATTCTTTTATTAGCTCACATGCTTCCAACACCCCCTCTCAAATATCCCAATTGTTGCTTTTGCTCCCTGTTCTTATGAGTGGCCAAATTCAGGTTGGACCTTTAGAACACCATGACTAGAGTTTCTTAATGGTCTAACCATTAGTCACTGGGGGCTTTTGCTCATTGCCATCATCTCTGTTATCCTGTGTCTACCAGGTTCATGTCTCTGTGTGTTCTTGTTTAGTGCTTCCTTCTTTATATGCCCTTTGCATTGAGAAGGTCCTTGATTAGATAACTTTAATGAAACAGATGCACTTGCCTTCCACATATCCTTACATTTTGTGGAGAAACAGAACCTTACAAAGAAGTGAAAACCAGACTGTTACATGTCATCACATATAGGGAAATTAAGCATATTTTATTTATGATGTCTCAGGTCTACCTGCTTGAGATTAATACAGATAAATTAATATGGGTACACTGTCAATGTCTGAGACACACAAATGTACTGCATACCTTTGTAAGCAACTCAGAAAAAATGTTTTCCCAATCTGACTTGACTCATAGGACGTACAATTCTTCAAGCAGTGGTCAAGGTGTGTCTCTGAACATATTACAATATTGCACGATTTATCAAAATATAGGCCAGGCATTCCATTATTTTTCCCCCATATTTTTCACTCACCAGAAAAATAATCCAAATTTAAAGGAAACACACTTAAGAGTTTTCAGTTTTCCTTTATCAGCAGTTGGTGAGTGGGTAAGCTGCATAAGCATAGCTGCCTTGTGCCACTGTAGATGCCCGAGGGTATTGCCTAGCCTCAAGGTGCCCAAGAAGAGCTAATGGTACTCGGGCAGTATTGTGACATATTTGCCAACACCACATGGATGTCAAATATACAAAGTCACTGGGCACCTATATTTAAGCATTTGAATGTCTCCATTTTCAATATTGAACAAAGCAAGAATGATGAATAGCTGCCAAGAGCATTGGGCAAAGCCTAGTATTTTTCTTATCCCATAATCTTTTTTGGGATTTCACTTTTTTCCTTCTCACAGTCTGGCTGGAAGCAATAATGTACCACAGATTTCCACAAAGGGACGTATCTGAAAAAGAAGAAAAAAAAAGGTAAAAACGTGCTGTTTAATCTATACCTTGACCTTGATTTTTTAAATTTTTTTTTTTACTATGATTTATTTCTCACACAGCATGACAGTATGTTTCTAAGGAAAAAAAGTCATTTGAAAGTACTGAAAATGGCTGTAACAACAATGTTACAGCATGTTTGCCAACGACTTTTGACCTGGAAAAATTCTCTGAAGCCACAATGCTTCTTTAAATAGCTTCAGTTTAGATAAACTGGCCTTACTTTTTAGGACCAGTTATAAAACATTTGCACGGACCTTTTTCATTCAGTTCCTGAGATGTGTTCTGATGGATATCTGCTGATAAGGGTTTCTCCCTGTTGCGGGGCATTCATGGTCCAGTGATGTTAAATGACCCCACGTCTGAGCAGCCCTAACTGTTTTCAGGTGCAGAGCAATACAACAAGGTTAGAAAGGGGGAATCACGGTGGCTCAGTAATTCCAAAGTTATGACATTTTAAAGACTCTCTTCTCATGCATATGCCTTAGCAGGGTAGTTTGGGCATATATATGATGCAGAGGATGTATGGTCATTTATAGAGTTTGCGCATAGGCCTTCTAGAGTTAGAAAGTGCTCTTATCTTTCGAGTTTAGGTGTCCAGGTTGCCAGCACCTCAGGTAAGGCTGCTCAATAAAATGTGCACTTTTGTGTTGGTGTAAAAAAGACCTTAGTTATTTAATACATATTGCTACAGAATGAAGAGAGGCTGTGCTGCTGTGGAAAGATGGAATAGAACTCTTCAGTGGGGTTTCTTCTTGCTTTTATACGTGGTAATTTTTGCATTAATATAAATTCACTGATCCCAATTTCTTATTTATAGTGATCAAAATGAGAGAAGTTTTAGGGTGCTTCTTATACGAAATGTCTCAATATTATGAGTGTTTTCTTCCACTGCTTTTTAATTTAATAGCTGCATGGATGCTTGAATACCTCATAGTCCTGTTTAATTTCATCTTTTTTGTCTGATGCAGTTTTAGGATTTAGAGGAAAGGATCATCATCTGATTTTAAAAAGGATCTAAAAGTCATCCCTCTCTGTCTTTACCAGAGACAGAGAAGCTCCTTAGAAACGTGGGTGTCTGTCATGTAGGCACAGAAAGAAAAAAGCGAATACAAAGTGGTGATTATTTCTTTTTAATGCTTTGAAGTTCTCACTGTTAGCAACATATAGGCTTCCTCTTGATGTTAGCATGTCTGCCTTTTCTATTTGAACAGTTTGTTTTACAGGAATAGATCTAGACTCATAGCACATTTCTTAATCGTCTCTCATTTTTGATACATATTAACGCCAAGTCAAACATAGTATTCTGTCACCTTTAATATCGTAAGTTATTTATGCAGAAATTATGAATCAGAAAAAATGAGGCTGTAGAGTTTGATGTTTGTATCAGTGAAACTAATGCGGTATCAGGCAATACTTCCTACACAGGTATTTTTTACCTCTCTCTTATTTTGGGGCATTGTTCCTCTTTATTTTACAATTTAAATGCTATAATTTTCTATATAATGAACAACAAGATTGGAAGTCAAGTTTGGTGGGAAGTGGTGGGAATGAGAACTATAGATGGGTGAGGCTATAAACAAGGAGCTGATCACCTAACCCAAGCAAATTTGTACAAGTAATCTGGTGTCTTTTCATTGATGGCTGAGTTGGTATATGAACACGATGTATTATGAGATGAAATTATACTCAGGAACATTTAGGCTAAAATAACAGAGAAAACTGAACAGTGGCACATGCTGTGGAAACTAGCAAGAATTTCAGACCTCCGTTTGTATAAAAGAATGGACAAGGAGCTGGAAAGGGCAGGAGCACCTCAACATTCAGGGAAGGTATGGACAAGCTAACATTCATAAAGTTTTCCAGGTCCAATTGCATTGTTATCTGCTCCATATACTGCAAATGTATACTCCCCTGTACTCTGCATTTGAGAAATGAAATGATGAGAGGGAAAAGGCAGTGTATTCATCGAAGCACAAGAGTTAAAGTCAAATGTTCCAGTATACTCTCAGACTGACTTACCTCTACAACGCTGTGCAAATCATTACCATTTCATATTTCAGTGAGGCCATTGGTCCATAAAGACTGCATTATTTGCCCATATCACAAAGATGTTGCATGCATTCATTTGTACGCATAAAATATTTTTACAGATAGTGCAGCTATTATCTTTGCTTAAAAATGAACCTGTCTTTAGCTTTGAGAAAGAAAAACCTTTCTGATCAAATCCCCAGGGAAATTTTAAGTTCATGGTTTTGTTTTACCACTTTGATGCTTCCAGTACCGTTTCCAAAGAATTAAAATATCTTTAACGATAAAAAATATCTTTATCGCTCTGGAATGCTGACAGCAGTCATGATTTGTTTGTAGTGATCTCAGGGACTACCTTTTTATATTCTAAATTAAAGTAAAGTTGATGTGTTCTCTTTGAGCAAAAAAGAATAACTTTCATTATGGCTGCCAAAAAAAAAAAGGTCTGTGATTGTTTATGCAAAGCCAAATCTCCCACAGAACATGTTAGTTACTTTAGTACCCTCCCAGGATGCCCTGTCTTTTCCAACCCAGAGCAAGATGTGTCTTATATTGTACTTTGCATTGTAACATGCACTTTCCTTATGATTAATGACATACACATAATAATTATTAGAGTGTAATAAATTAAAGTTTAATATTATAGAATTTATAAAGCTTTAAAAACATAAACTAATAAGCAGACATAATGGCCCCTAGATAATTGCTAGTTACATTAAATCTTAATCACAACAACATATCTGTGGTATACACTGTTATTTCTTCTCTGCAAACAAAAGCCAGTGGAGACAGAAAGTCATCTCAACTCAGTAGTGTGCATCCATGATAACCCATGTGTCCACATTATCATGTATACCACTGCCAAGGGATTTTTATACCTTCCTATGATGCATCTGGCATTGACCACTGTCTGAAATGAGGTCTTGGCCTCAATGAACTTCAGGTCACACACACCTTCATGTGGAAAAAAAAAACAGAGTTCCCTGAGCTAGGTCTATTTCTTACATTAGATAATTCTGGCATCAGTTTATGACAACAGTGTAAAATGGTGTAAAACTGCAGAGATCCAGATGAAGTCAAACTGTAGTGCTTTCTGTTGGTACTTCTTCACTATTTTCATTGGAGATAAGGCTAGCATGAGAATCAGGACCCCCCTAGTTTAAATCTTTTCACATATTGTCCCTGCCTATGCCAGAGGGGTTGGACCTAGATGATTCAAGGCCAGGCTGGATGAGGCTTTGAGCAGCCTGGTCTAGTGGGAGGTGTCCCTGCCCATGGCAGCGGGGTTGGAACTAGATGAGCTTTAAGGTCCCTTCCAACCCAAACCATTCTATGATTCTATGATTCTGTCTTGAAGGTCCCTTCCAACCCGAACCATTCTATGATTCTATATTCCCAAGAAAAGATCACACAATGATTTCTGATGATTTTATACTATGTGTTGAGTTTTGATACTGAGCCAACTAAGAAAATTTTGATCAAGAGTAAAATGACTGCATCATATAACAAGAATTATTAAGGGAAGAAGCATAAGAGAAAGTACTAATAGTTTATGATTACTTTATAATATTTTTTTCTGAAATTACAGGTGAAGCATTCTCATATCTCAGAGTGGATATAATTAAAGTCTGCAAGCCACAGTAGTCAAAATTATGATGCTTCTACAATTGCTATGAATTAAGTTTTGAGGTGGTTTAATTCCTCATCTATATGCACAAGTAAAGATGACATGGGTGAAAATTGTTCTGATAAAGAGATACATACAAGAGCTGAAACATATTTTGTTTGATTCTATTACTGTCGGATTGGTGGACCTAATTGCTAAAATAATTTGCTAGGTGTTTGATATCCAAATGTTTGACCAGGTAAAGGTTACATATGTCATTTAGAGAGTAGAAATATACCAGAAATCTTCCTATTAAAAAAAAAAAAAATAACACAAAACCAAAATAGAGATTTTCAATATATGCTAATATTTTCGTCATTAGAAATGGGAAGATACCAACTTGTGAAGGCAAAGTCAAAGAGATTTGTATATAGAATAGAAACTCATTATCCAGGATGACCTCATTTAGACTTTCTTTTTACATCTTCAGTAATATAAGAGCAAATAATTGTGGAGACAATTTATGTAGAGTAATGGATTCGCTGATTCACCAGTGAATTATTCTAGTATTACACCAGTTTAACATGATTTTGAGGAAGACTTATAATATTTACTTCTGAGGTGTAATCAGGCAGTTACATATCCAAATGAGATAAACTGCATAAGTAATTATTGTGGATGTAAAAATGTGTTCATAATTTGTGTCTGTACATTGTGGGAACAGAAAAGGTAGCACATACTTAAATACCCACCTCTATCTTCTATATTTATACTCAAACCCAGGGCTAGATGATGGTTTGCAATTGCAAGATTGTAAATCAGTTTAAAACACTATGACTTTGGCCAAGAGGTTGCCACTTTACTGTAATCTTTTAGTAGAGTGTTACCTGCCAAGTTGAATTTCTGCTGTGATACCAGAAACAGTTCCCTAACATTCTGGTGTTCAGAAACAAAGTATAAATTAAATGAAAAGGGACACTGGTGATTTTCCAGAAGTGAAATGAAAATAGAATATGAATTAGCTATAGCTGTATAACTGGCTATAGTTATACTCTGGCTAAAGTTGCCACATGCTGGATGGTATCATGGAGAGGAAAAGGAGAAGAGAGGGAAGGGGAGGACAGGCGAGGAGAAGGGAGAAGAGGAGAAAGAAGGGGAGAAGAGGAAAGGGGAGAAGAGGATAATTTCAATAAAAGGGCTTTGACTTCATGTAAATCTGTTCCCTAACAAAGCTTTTCCCTTTGTCCTCTTCAGTGGGGACATTTCAAACCTTCAGACAATTTCATGTCATGAACTCCTGCCCATATATATAAGCAGAAGGTGTGCTGCTCACAAGCACAGATCAGAAATCACTGGGATGACATCAACATTTTCTATATTAATGAAGCAACAGTGACAAATTGGAAACATAGTGCTTCCTTACTAGCTCATTAGCAATGAATTGGGATTATTAAAGAATAGTTTGATAAGAATATGACTATATTTGCTTTAAATAGAAGTTTATAGAAGAAACATTTCTGATGGTTTATAGTTTCATCAATATGTTAATACAAAGTCAGCCAGGTGTACCATTATTCTTTGTATTGCCATGAAAGTTATGCTTTAGAAAACTTAAATCAACATTTCCATTTGATACTTGAAAAGCACATAAACTTAGAAGAGAAGGAGGAAACACGAAACTTGTTGTATCCAGTTTACAAGAACATCTTGCCGTTGATTTATGCTTCTGCCTTTTGAAAGTGTAGTTTAAAATCTGTCCTTGGAAACACGGATTATATAACGCTGCCAAGTATTTTCTAGATAGATTAAGAATTATGTCTTTTGCCAGTGTTATGAAATCAGTTTGCATTTCCTGAATCAACATATGGAAATATTAAGTATTAGGGCAGTTTAAGATATGTAACCAGACCTGATATCTTCTATGACTTTTACAAGCACAGTCACAAATGAGCTACCAAATTCCAGGAGAACAACTATTTCATCTTGCATCTTGCCTCAGAATAGACTTGCTTCTAGTATAATTTCCTGTGCCAATGTTTAGATATAAAACATTTGTGTGTATACAGAGTATATACACAATATAAAGGTCATAATGCCTATGTTTTTAAATGTTTTCCAACTTAGTAATGATATCTGTGAAGATGAAAAAATTCTAACCTCCTTCTAATCTGCAGCTGCTCCAGCTCTAGTAAGGAACTTCCCGTATCTCCTGAGCTGAATAGTAATTGCAAAGGCAACTAAAAAAATTCTGAGAGTTTAAGTTTTATAGACAGTGCAAATTGCTAATCCTTTCACATTTTTTTTATTTATGATTGGGATAACAAGTTTGAATACTTTTTTAGATTTTTTTAATATATTTTTTACATTATCATAAAACAGAAAATTCAGAAAAAGGGTTAAATTTTTACATTTGTGATTATAGTAAAATATTTGGATATCTCCAAAACTAGACCAGCTTGAACTAAGATTAATAGGTGCCTCCCAGGCACTATGATACAATTCTGGTGACACATGCTTCCTACTGGCTAAGCTTTTGTTGCATATTACGTGTTCTCAAGATATAATCATATGATTTTCATCATATGTCACAATTTCAAACATAAAAAGGCGGTGATATGTCATGGGAAATGTAATCCATTCACAGAGCTGTTTCTGTTTGAGAGAGTGAGGAAGGGATGTGCCTGAGTTATAACCCCTGTGAGGTCCTGCGGCAGCAAAGCACAGACAGACGTTAATGCAGACTACAAAATAAAATATTTTCATTAGTTCCAAAAAAAACCCCCAGACTTTTCTCATTCTGGTAGTCCTGACCTACAGCATTAAGATTTTGATTTTCCTCAGAGGAAAAAGAGTTTTCTTGGAAAAATATTTGCAGAAACTGCATTTTCTCCTTTTTAAAAAAAGGTCCTTACCAGATTTGTCTGTGGATTAATAATAAACCAAATCCTTAACACAGTATTTTGAAGCACTTTGCTGCTGAATGTTGCATTTTTACATGAAATTTCATCAAGGCCCTGATGGTTTATGACAACACCAGTTGCAGGAACAAGCCAAGTACTAGGAGCCGAATGGACCTGCCTAGGACGTGTGAAGTAAGCTGTGCGTAATGAGGTACAAAGTGAAGAGCAGCAGGCTCAGATATGTTTCTAAGCCCTTGAATTTTATTTGCAATTGGTTACCAGTTAACTGCCATGCAGTTGCAGGTGGGATTTGCCAGCCCCCACACCCCCAGCTGTGTGGTCAGCCCTTGCTTGGATGAGAGATGTGGCAGGTGAATGCTAACTAGGAGACTTCAACCCACTATTTCAACTTGCTGTAATAGCTCCCAGAGGGGCTAAGAAGTACTCGTATATGCTTCTCTCTTGTTCTGAGGAAAACTCCTTCTTTTTTCCCCCCATTAATACAGACATATGACAAGTCCTGGCTCCTCATTCCTCTGCTCTGCCAGGCCCTGAGCACATCCCTCTCTGGGCCGTGTCCAACGGGACCATGGGGGAGCTCACGACTACTCCGTGGGGAAGCCATGGCCAGGTCTGACCTGGTCCAGGGAGGCTCCTGCACCTGGGGCGATGGCTCTGCCACGAGGCAGCCATGTCCAGGTCTGACTATGGCCCTGCTGACCCGTGGGCTGAAGTCCTGGTTAGGCCTCAGCCTGTCCCCATCCCCATGGCCAACCTGGGGATGCCCGACCCCGATTCCCCTCACCAGGCCTGATCCCAACCCACACCCATGGGGCGCCTTCATAGCGCCCTGACCTCTCCCACCTACTCTTTCCTAGGCAGCTGGAGCAAGTGCCCTGGTAGCATTAATGAAGCTAATCCCTAGTCTTTCCCTTCTCCTCAACAGAAAAAAACCACAATTTTTTGTTGTTGTTGTTTTGCTGCATACTGCAGTTTGATTTGCATTTAAAACAACCCACAAACTGAAGATGTTCCTTTCTTGGCAATTAGTTATCCAATTAGCGTATTTTTTTATGCCAGTGCTCATATGCTACTGAATTTTGTACTGGTAATGACCAAGAGTAGTGTGTTGACCATGAAGCACGCAAAGAACTGTCCTGGTTACTAAAATGTACAGATCCCAAGGCCAGGATTTGCTTTTCAGACCTGTCAATTTATCATTGGAGCTCTAAGTTACTCTGAAATGGTTCTCTTAACACAGCATAAAGCTGCTTGTTGACTAGTTTACACAAGGTAATATGCCATTTTTAAAGCCAATTTACAAAGTTCAGTTATGAAGCAACCTATTGATTCATATTTGAGTGCTATAAAATCAATCCGTGTAAACAGCTTCAGTAAATAAAAAAAAAAATAAAAAACATTAAGAAAGCAAAGAGAAAGAAAACTCAAGCACTGACAACTGGTAAGAGGTATTAAGCTAAACACAACATGAATTTAAACGTGTTTCACAGTCTCTGTGCTTTAAATCACCATTTAGTGGTTAATATTATAAATTATTTTTCATGAACTTGAAGAAAGAAAAGCACTAGGAATTTGTCAAAATTGATTTTTATGTGAGTTATGGTTAGACAGGGAAATACTGATTATCTATTACTGGAAGGACCCAAGCAAGAATTTTATATGATTAAAACCCTGATCATATAGTCAGTCTCCAATGTGTTATACCTATATTTAGAAGACTTATTTCTTCATAAATCTTCTGCATTTCTAGTTGTCTCACACAGACTTTCCAGACCTCCTGGGTTTTCTTGTGGTAACAGCTTAATTTATCTCATTTCAACCCATGTGATGAAAGTTTGTCAGAGAACTCTACAGTGCCCCCAGACATTTGTTTGCTTTTGGTATTCTGTGTTTAAACCTGACACTTCAAAAACTTTTCAAGTTCCTTGTTTGATTTACTGAACTGAATTTATAGGAAGATTGGTTAAACAGAAATTGTGAGGTAATTTTGTCCCATTTCCTTCCTAGATTTGGTAGTATAAGCCCCAGCATGGTACTTAGTCCAATATTTTTAAATAAGAGTTTCCAGATTTTTCTTGCTCAACAGACAAAAAATGGACTCTAGCACCCGTTGAAAGTGTACTGGAACCAGGAGATACCAGCCAGGAACAAGAATTATCCAGATCCAGTCTAAACTGAACTAAACTTAGGAAGGTCTAGCCAGCAAAACTTGGGAAAAAGGAAATTTTCTGTATGCCTTCAGCTCAGTGCCCAGCATTTACAACAGACTTTGTTGTTGAGTCTTGCACTGAGTTCCACCTAAGTCCATATATTAATTTTGCATATGGCTACTGAAAGATACCTCCTTGAAAAAATATTTATGAAAAGATAGATTTTAAACAGTTATATTTGCTTGCAGGAAGATATATTTAGTCCAGTGGTTCGAGCAATAGTATTTCCATGGGACAAACTGACTTTTAAAATGGAGCCTGCTCTTTGCCATTAGTAGGACGGGGTTTCTGTGAATACAGTTTTGAATTATTTAATTAATAATTATTGGAAGAAATAGATTTTTGGAAAAGATTGATGAACATTGGTGAAATCAAACTGAGCATATTATTATCATGAAGCTTCAGGAGAAGAGCTGCGCTCAAACAGGGAGTAATTGTTTTCAATGTGATGATGTCTTCACTGTCAGACATATGCAGGAAAACACTGACAGATTTGAAGAATGCAAAAGTTTGTGATTGTTTCCATGGGTGTGGATGGGAATGCAGATCACAAAACCTTCCTGTGGTCTTCCTCTATCACTAGCTATGCTTGTCAACAGCTTCTTCAGAGAAGAAAGTATGGCAAATTATTCTGGCAGAAGTGTTCACTACTGGTAGGGCTGATGCAAACATACATTAGACTTGACAGGAACCCTCACTCTTAGTCCCCTTCTTCCTCATTTCTTGAGTGAGAGCCATTAGCTTCTACCCCAGTGGGAGCTGGGTCAAAGCTGATCCAAAGCCCAAGGACAGCTTCCAACTTGAGGGGAGAGAAGAACACTTTTAAAAAGTAAAATCTGTTCATAATTTGCAAACAAAAAAGAGCAAAATGTGTCATATTACTTGATATAAAATGTTGGCCTACTCAGTGCTTAGCACAGATGCTCCCTAAGTGAGTCATTTGTGCAACATGCTATAAACACAAATCAGTTCAGTTCTTGGAAGGGAAAAACATAGAAAGGAACTTGAGCTTGTTCATATTCACAAGATACCCCATTTCTATTTTGAAAGTTTGGCCTGTACGAGGTTAGCAGAATTAGGACCAAATTATGAGAGAGTTGTTTTTTTTATTAAAGTTTGTCTTCTGTTAGCTACCCAGATTTGGAAGACATGCCTAAATGATTTTTAAAATATTGGATATATCCTTTAATTAAAATTTTGCCTAAATCTTTAATTGTCTGCTCATTTTTCTAGGCTTTGGTTCAGCAAAGCACTTGAACATGTGCCTGGTTTCAATCCTATCGAGTAGTCTCGTGGTAGCCAAGTGGACTATGTATATAGTAATGAGTGTGCTTTAGAGGACATGCATGCAATTGTTTTGCCCAAAAGCACATTGTACAGAGGTAGCTACGTATCTCTTTCTTTTTAATTGATAATGTTCTTGTATTTTCTAGCTTATATTCTTTAATCATCCATTTAAAAATAGCACATTAAAGTAAGTTAAAGAAATGTTCGATCAAGCTGCTGCCAAATCAGTTCTGATTAAAAAAATATTTTTTTTCCATCCAGCTGGAAAAGAGACACTTGAATTTGTGATAGTTTAATATTGTTTGCAAACAGTTTATTCTGAAATTTGCACATGTACTTAACAAGTTACGCATTATAAAATTTGGAATGGTTTGGTTTTTTTATTAAATATTAATTAGATCTGTTAAATGGATGGTAAAGAACAAGCAGACTTCCTTCTCTACTTACAACTTTGTGCTAGCAAACTAACTATGGTTAGTTTTTAACAGGTTAGTCTAGAGTGGCTAACTAGAAACTGCTTTTGGAGTATCAAAACATTATCTTTTATGATAAGGTTAGACCCCCTGGGCACTTCCTTCCACAGAAAATTAGCTACCATTTTATCCCATTTTGAGAAACTACCGTCCATAAAGGCTTGTCATAGTTAATGTTGGCACATGGATGAAGTTTTCTTCCTCCAGAGTACTTCCTATGATCTGCATCCTGTGCTTATGGAATTTCTCAGTCAGAAAAAGCAGAGGCAGTAAACTTGCAGCACCCTTACCCTCCAATAAAAAAAGCTTAAAAAAATTAAGATTTTACAAACTTTCAAAGTTAATAAATTCTGTACATGTAGAAAATTCACAGTTGTGTTTTTTTTTTTTTCCATAAGGTTCCTATACAAGCTATTAAGTTATTGCACAGAGTTCTATGTTGAATTTGTGTCAACTTCAGTGTGAAATGCATGCACGTTGCAGGATTTGCGCCGCTGAGCATTGGAACCTGTCCATGCCCAGGGACTGGTCTTTTGAGCTTTGTGCTTTCTCAGTGATGAAGACATATCTATTTTTCACTCTGAAGCATCACCTTCCTTTAGATCGATGGGGAAATCACCAACAAAGTTGCCCTATTGTAAAAAGAAGTACTGAATCTCTTCAAAGAAGGCTCTTAGCCTTTGGAATTTGCTATATCAGCACTTGACAAAAACATCTGAGTATCTTCAGGGAGTGCAGCCAAACATATGTGTTTCCTTGGGCATTTGCAAATAGTTGGTATGTGTGTGTGTGCGTGCTCACGCAGTTGCTGGAGAATGAAGAGGCGGTTTAATTTCTTTGAGTTTGGCAATGCATAACTTTGAATTGTGCCATTGATTTTAGGTCTGAATAAAGTTTTTATTGAATTATTAAATTATATTGAGGTGACTGGGGGCCTTTCTAACATTTTGAAGTAATAAAATACAGAAGACAAATAAATGCTAAAGCTTTCTCTGATTTCAGTTCACGACATATTCTCATTGCTACCTGATATAACTGCAATCCCTTTCTGCAAAGTTAACAGCATACTATAGCTCACAGAATTCATGTGTCTCAGAAATAACCCTATAAGTGGTGTATGCTATATTTACTATAAGAATTGAAATTGCAGAGGTTTCTGGATCTGCAAAAAACTCACATTATATATTTTCTTTCTGGTAAGTTGAAGTACAGTAGGCCATTTTCTAACACGTGAATGAGAAATATTCTGATAAAATAAGCCTAGTATACTCGCCTTCAGAATTCTAGAATAGATTGTTGCTAAAAGTAGTGAAGGTCAGAAATGAAATGAAAGTATTTTGTTTCATATAGGTTGATACCAAACTCCTAGAAGTATCACTTAAATGACCACTGTTGAAGATATTGATAATGAATCAATGACATTGTTTTAATAGTGGGAAGCAGCAGGTAAAAGTGAGGGGGTAGGAAATCTGTATTATTTTAGTATCTTGAAGATTGGTTGCTAAGCACTGACATGAAACGTAGCATGTATTTTATACCATTCAGAGCAGAAAAATAAAGAAATAAGAAATTGTATATTAAAGAAAATGCAGCTGTTGTTTATACAGTCGCAATTACTGGAGATGATCTAAAGATATTAAGCTTATCAGAACTCAGCCAAAAAAGTGGATTGCAAGATAAGAAAACAAGTCCTTTACAGGATCTTTTAGCCCTCGGCAGTTCTATGAGTCTATGACTGGAGTAAGGGGTGGTGGTAGAAATAATGGGGATAGTTAACTGTTATGTAAATGATAGTTACAATGAAAACATAATAAATTATTATTTATGATTTGCACGTGCTTCAATTTCAGAACAAGTCAACCAGTACTTGTCCTGTCCTGGGAAAGACCCTTCAGATACTTCCTCGTAGCTCTGGAAAATGCAGAGAAGAGGAATCATGACTGACACTGGAAAGAAGAGGAGGAAACAACTATTCACTTTTTCTCACAGCACAGGAACTAACAGACATGAAATTAAATTATGGAGTAGCAGGCTTCAAGCAAACAAAATAAGTTAATTTTGTGTGGTACTCATAATCAAGCTGTCCAATTTATTGTCACATGGTGCTAGGGGTGCCAGAGGCATTGATGAGTTCAAAAAGCAATAAAAGAAATTCAGAACAGAAAATCACATCAAGGTCTATTGAAAGCAGACCCTCTGAGTCTGGAACTCCCTAAGTCACAGACTGGGGGGTTAATTAGGGAAGCGTCCCTTACGGTTGCTGCATGCTTATTCTCTTTCTCTAAGCTTCCATTATTAGCCAATATCACTCAGGTTCCTGGGCTAGGTGAAGCTCTGATTTGACCCAGCATGGCCATTCATATCTTATGTATTATAAGAGTCATTATGTTAACTTATCATGTGATGGGACAAGATTCCCTGCCCCATCCCCGGAGACATTCAAGGCCAGGCTTGATGAGGCTCTGAGCAACCTGATCTAGTTAAAGATGTCCCTGCTTACTGCAGGGGGGATGGACTAGATGACCTTTAAAGGTCCCTTCCAACCCAACACATTCTATGATTCTATGATTCTAAGATTTCAGTTTAGGTTTGCTCCTGACTAGACAATGCTGCATTAGAGCAATATTTTTTTTATAGGCCTCACTGTTGATCCTGCGCATTTTGATTTAAGAAACTCCCAAGAATATGAATCGGAACACTCTACAAATTGTATCTTCTTCATAGGTCCATTATATGGATAGCACAGGGAAAGCTGAACACGTCTTTCTGTATAAAGCAAGCAAATGAAATGCAGACTTTTGCTGTTATAGCACATTAGTATCCTTACATTATTATTTGAATAGATAATAGATAACTTCTGACAGTCACAGTCTACTTCCATTGGAATGGTAGCAATGATACAAGCTACGGCTCCAGTTCAGAATCAGATCCCTGTAGGCAGGAAGAACTTAATCCAAATCTAAAGGTGAGCAGCAAAATTCAGTGACTGCTAGTTCCCCCTACCACAGAGTGAGAATTACAGGAATTACTGCACAGTGCAAGTACTATTTCATTACCCATAACTGGCCTGAATTGCCCCACAGAAGTTGGAGTCCCGTGTAACAGGCTAATGTGGGGTCATCTGTGGGATCATCAGTAAAAGCTTTCTCCCAGTCTCTGGTGTCCCAAAATCTAGAAAAAAATAACTCTAATTTTGCCTAAATAGTATCAAAACTTCTAGTAAATACTGCCAAGTTCAAAGACCTTGTTTGATCATGGCAATTTCACACTGTGGAAAACAAAAAAAAAAGAAAAAAAAATAGCCCTCCAAACTTCCCTATCACAGTTTCAAACTTGCTGGTTTTGGATTAGGCAACTGTCTCTTACGCCTTGTAGGTAGAGCAGGGAAGCATAACCATTCTCATGATGCATTTACAGTATTTTTTTGGGGGGGGAGTAAACTTTTCTACTCTCCTCAGTGTCTTTTTCAGGAAAAAATATTTTGACTCTACTTTCTTTTCTTTTTTTTTGTTTGTTTTGTTTTGTTTGTTTGAGCTCCTAAGGAGTCACAGAAACCACTTAGATAATGAAGTATTTTTCAAAAACATGAATTCTTGTCTACGACTATGCTATTTACACCTGTGTCTTCTAGTGTCACTAAGAGAACTTACAAGAACTGTTCCACAGAACCACATTATTATATTTTTATTATTTTGTTTGTTACTTTGCATGGTATCTTAGCTCTATGAGCTAGAGTACTGTGGGTGAGAAGTGATAAAGGTCCCACCTATTCTTTCTTCTGCCTCTTCCTGTGTGGATACATGCAGGAAAAGTGTAGAGGTGGCAGAAACAGTAATGCCTCTTTTCTTTGCCACATCCCAAGTCTAAAATCCAAGAAAAGTGCACAGGAATGGCACAAGATAGAATTTTTGTTTTTAATCCATCTCACTGTATGAGTATTTACAGCTGGATTGTAAATTTTTCCCCAAAAATGTAACGCAAATTATTACAAAACAGGACAAAGAAATAGTAAATTGAGTATTGTTGGTACCCTAAGGCACACTTGCTAGTTTTTCCTTATGGGCTAGTCCATTTGAGTTTTTACAGCATATATTCACTAAGGACACATATTATCTCTGAATCTGTCTTTGACGGTATTGGAGTTCTTCATATTAGATCAGTTAATGTTTCAAAACTGTAGTTACCTGTGAAGGCTGGTACAATTCATTTCATGCATTTACTGCCCATTAGCATGTGCCTGAAGCACTTTCTTGCTGCTTGTATATCTGTAATGAATATTAAACCATCTCATCCACTCATAATAATATAATGGGTCCTGTGATGACAGACTCTGTTTGCACGGGAAGCAGATGTTGGTGTTTACCTAGATGTAATTTACAATGATGAGTGGTGGTGAGTAGGGTTTTTTTCCTGCCAGCACAACGCAGTCTATGTTAAGCTTCTGCAAAATTCTTTGCATGCCATTGCGGTCTCTAATGTCTATATATATAGATAAAAATGTTATCTTCAGTGAATAATTGCTAATCTATATTAGGAAAATAAATTATGCATTTTAGGAAACTATTTGTTTAAATACAAATTTACCAAATCTCTGAAATGGCAAAATTCTGGGTAGACTTCAACCAAAGAAGAAAAAAGTGTGGGTTGAGGTCATAAATAGATTTCTGAGAAGTAAACATGGTAGGAATTATTCAGAGAAAGCACCAGTGACTAGAAACTGAAATCAGTAAAGGGTAAAGTTGAAATAAGACACATTTATTTTAATACAGAGGAGTGCCAAGTGCTGCAATGGATTACAAAAGGATGAAATGAATTCTCCATCATTTAGAGTCTTTAGATTTAGGCTGAAAATCTTTCTAAAAGATGCCCTTTAGATCAACTTGCCACATAAATTGATGAATGACATTTTCTAACCTGTGTTATGATGGAGGTAAAAAAAAGGGACATTATTGTTATTTCTTTTGGCTGCAATAACTGTAAAATCTGTGATATCATGAAATGCAATCAGATAACTGCATTTATTTTACTTCTAGATTTCATACTTACTTTCACTTTTGGAGACCATTTGTAACTTTAGGAAAATATTGTCGCAGGGATTCCTCTTTTGAATTTAGAGCTATGATTCCTTATGTCCAGTTCTCTTGTTGTCGCTCTATATACCCTAATATCTGGTTTCGCATTTTCTCACTCACATTTGAAATTGGGGACGTACCACTCTTTCATCATGAACAACAATTTTTCCTGCTAGTTTTAGGGACCCTTCTGGGAATATTGTTTCTTGTTGTCAGCATCTTACAGTTATTTGATTTTTTCTATACTTACTACTTGAAATCCTGGTATCAAATCTTAACGATTTGATAGTAATGATTTAATAGTAAGACATAAAGCTACAGTTAGAATCATAGAATCATAGAATGGTTCAGGTTGGAAATGACCTTAAAGATCATCTAGTTCCAACCCCCCTGCCATAGGCAGGGACATCTCCCACTAGATCAGGTTGCTCAGAGTCCCATCCAGCCTGGCCTTAAAAACTTCCAGGGATGGGGCTTCCACCACCTCTCTGGGCAACCTGTTCCAGAGTCTCACTACCCTCATGGTGAAGAACTTCCTAACGTCCAGTCTGAATGAACCCATCTCTAGTTTTAATTGTAGTTTCTAAACTCTAGTTTCTAGTTGTAGGGATCATGTCAGTGCTGTATACAGAGACATTTTCTAAACTCACCACTCATTTTGAGAAGTATTCTGGGTTTAACATAAAAATGTGGAAGGCATCTCCAGAGGCAAGCTTTTCCTTGGTTGTTTCCTAAATCAGTCCAGAGACAATAAAAACAGGGAAAATACAGATCTTTCAGCTCTCCTTATCTTGATCTAAGTGTAAGTGGTACTTTTTGGCTAAAAGGGGTGTTCTAAATTTAAATCAGTTGCAATTACAATGGGCTTAGACACATTTTTCCTGATTTTGTAGTTCCTCATGGAGTGACACTTGTTTACACTTTAAAAAAAAAAAAGCCCAGGCTCCAATGTGATTAACGGTAAATGTGGTCTGATCACTTGCATAAAACTGGCCTTAAAATTTCCTTTTGAAGGTCATTTAAAACAATACTGGATCCCAGACGTATTTGTAAATATATCTGTTTTTTTTCTCTTGGAAAGGCAACACCTTTCTAGTCTCTGAGGTCTTCCTTTAGGGACTCTTTTTAAATTCACTTTCTTTTTTCTTTTACTAATTTTGTCCTGATGCTTCTCTTCTGTATCCTGAAAATGTCTTTCCCTCCTTGGCATTTAGACTCTTCAAATATTTATAGATTGTTACCATGTCCCCCTTTAGTCATTTCTTAGACAAACTATGCATATTTAGCACTTGCAATCAGTCCTCATACATCAGTCACTCCAGAAGTCTAATCATTTTTGCAGCTTTCCTCTGATCTTTCTCCAATATGTGAATATCTTTCTTATTATTAGATACTTAAATGCAATGGGTCATGTCTGCAGCTCATGTAAAAAACACTGTATCTTTGCTGAAGACCGTGTTGATTCATGATAGCTAAAGAGCAAAATTTCCAGTGCAAAGATATCAGAACTGTATATATTTTGTGAAGTAGTGAGCCTGAATCCACACAGAGCTTTTTTTTTTGTGTGGTAAAGCCTCTTTGAATTAATTTCCATCACTTAACTATGTTTTTGAATTATGAATTTCCAGTTTGCTTCCTGTAAAACCTCAAAATACTCTGCATTTTCATATTTTTATTACTGTTTTGAGGAGCTGCTTCAGCATCCCTGATACACCTCCATCCTATCCTCAGCACAGCCATGTGTCTTAGCCCTCCAGCTGGAGGTTTCTGCTTGCCATGGTCACACAGAGTTGATGCAGGTTTAGAGTGGCTGTGAGAAGGATTGCTCTAGCCCAGTTGGTAATGAGCAGCAATGGCTGACACCCTCCCAAAGCGCATCTACTATGTGGAAAGAAAATTTATGATCCTCCTTGCAGTAGCTGATCTACCTTTGGAGTCTACTGTCAGTCTACTGGCCCTATCAAGCAGTCTGGACCTCAGCATGTTTAATCCCAAATCAGTTTTTTTGGTCATTATAATCCAACAAAGTCCATGCAAACTCGTAATAGGGAAAAATAAGCTTATTTTTTAAAACAATATTTTTTCAAACCAGATATGGCTAAAGGGCAAAAGTAGCAGTACTAATTAGGCTCCTAATAGTTCCAGGCCTCCTATATTGTCAATGGAGACGAATAGGCTTTTTTTTGAGGATTAATACAGCATTTAGCAGAACAAATTAGCATTGAAAATAAATAAAAATGAAATAGATAAATAATTTATAAAATAGGCTATTGCTACTAGATGCAAAATGTGGATCTTCCATTAGAAATACTGTGAGAGAAAAAGTGCTGTAAGAATTAAATTTCACTGGATTAATCTGTAATATATTAGAACTACACACACCCCCACCGTCACCCCCCATCACTGACGAACACTATTTCATTATGTCATTATGGTTAGTTCTGTCCTGAATTTACACTATTATGGGGAAGAGATGAGGGGGAAAGACTTCTGAATTGTTGTTGACCTTTCCATAGTATTGAATTGATATTCCTTTTTTTTTTTTTTTTTTGTCACTAACTTGTAATACAAGCGGCCATACTTTAGACAAATCTGCTTTATTGCAAATATATTGTGTCTGTGGACCTTGGTTTCAAACCAAGATAGCATCTTCCCGGGGAACATTTCACTCAGACTGTAAAAATTATTTACTTGAGAAAGTTCTGTAGCCAGGCAAATTTGTAATTGATAATCATAAAGAAAATCTATTGACCACTTTGCTATTTTTTAAATTATTTTACTTTTTTTTCCCCCTCCATTGTTTTCCAATTTATACACTTTTTCTTTGGCCTTTTCATTTTAAATGAGTGTTTTCTGCTTGATTTCCTTCAGAACTGTTCAGTAGGACTTCCATGACTTTAAATTCCACAGGGAAGAGTAAACCAAATGCCATCTGAGCTGTAAGCCATATGTCAATATAACTTTGCATTCAATACCAAGGGAGTCACATAATAACATGGGAGTCACAGATGATAGTATTTGTTCAAATAATTACGATCACAAAACTGGGATAAAAGGGATTCTTTTTTGTTGTAAAAAATACATACAGGGAGAAAAATCAAAGCTTTCATGAGATGTGAACACATTAGCATTGTTTCACCACAGAAAGATATGGAAAAAGACATTTTAAAATTTTCCTCTGCACTAATCAGCATATGATCCTGGTTCAAACAGATTAGACTTTCTGGTACCAAACAGGTCATTGAGATAGACTGACAACTGATGATAAATTACATGGCAACAGGAATGTGGCATAGAAAGCACCTAAGGAATGAGGTCCTCTTTTGTGTTTGTCAATCCAGGATTGTTCCCCTTAAGGGCACTCTTGCATGTTGTGCAGGGTACTTCCCTAACTACTTCTCAGGATGAAATTTCTTTCACCAACTATAGGGATTCATACCACACTCTCACTGTACTTTACAGTTAGGACTATATTTCTGACCTCGTACATATCTTAAATTTTGGTCCCCCATTTTACAAGGAAAGGAGTGAAGGCAGTTGGAAATATTGATTTTTGCGGTATGGTAAACAGGCTAATATTGAATTTCCTCCTCTCGTTTTTCTTAAAAGCTCACAGCTACATTGTCTTTATGGAATCCTTACGGGATTCACCTCCAAGCTGCGTCAAAGGATTTCTTGTGAATGATTTCAGAAAAACAGACTGCTCCAGCCACTGAAAGTGAACCAACAGCTAGAGGGACCTATTCTACATCAGTGGTTCCAATTCCTCGTCACTGTCGACAAGACAGAGGTTTTCTGTTCTAAGGCTGGAGGAACAAAATGGAACTGTGCTTCTCTTCCCATCAGAATTTTCTGGGAAGGTAGAGAAAACAAAGTGTGAAGAAATGGTGAAAACATTTGAGCAGTCTACTACCATTGCCAGCTGCCCCTTTGCCTGTGCTTAGAACTGCCACTCTTTTCTAGGCAATCTTAGGGTGTGTTTTAATCTGTTTGGCTCCTACACGCAATTGGTAATGCATCCACAGCATACGAGCATTAAGCAATAACCATTCCTGCCCTGAAAAAAGCATGCAGAGCCTGTCTGTGAAGAGGAACCTCAAGACTGATAGTGTCGCTAAATCATTGACTGATAATAAAACGGTCAATGAAATACAAAATGCTGCTTGTTGGGGAAAACAACCATATCTATGCATATACAAAGATGACCACTAAATTACTTAAGACTACTTAACAAAGGGATCGCAAAAGAGCTGTGATATAGTTCTGTGAAGAGAGCTTAATGCCTACTAAGCCCAGAAAGGCAAAACATGGTATTAGAAGTTGTTAGGGAAGGAAGGTAGAATGAAACAGAAAACATCATTAAGGCAGCATAGGACACATATTTTTTAGGAATACAGTGCATTCTAATATTCTTCTCTGAAAAAGGGTTAGGCAGAAATAGAAAAGCAGGAAGGAATGTGACAATGATGAGCAACAGTACAGAACAGCTTTGGTTTTAAGGGAGATCAAACAGAATAAGACTTCCAATTTGGAAAAACTGTGATATGGTACAAGTATATAAAATCAAGAGTGATGATCATTCATTAGCTCTCAAAATAAAAGGGCGAGAAGTTGTCAAATGATATTTTTCAAGCAGCAGGTTTAAAACAAATGAAGTATTTTTTTACCATGCTTATAATTAAAATGTGGAATTCATTGCCACAGGTTATTATGAAGGACAAAGGTAGAAATGGATTCAGACAAATTTATAGAAAGAACAAAAAATCCTTCAGGGGCTGTTAAACACAAGGATCTGAAGCCATGCTTGATTTAAGAAATCCTTAAACCACTAATTATCAGATACTTATAGCATATAAACTTGTCCTGTTCTTAATTTCTTAAGCACCCACTATTCACAGAAGCATGGAATTCACGGAATCACAGAATTTTTCAGAGTTGGAAGGGACCTCTAGAGATCATCTAGTCCAACTCCCCTGCTAAAGCAGGATTGCCTAGAGCACGTTACTGAGGACTGCATCCAGGCAGGTCTTGAAAGTCTCCAGAGAAGGGGATTCCACAAACTCTCTGGGCAGCCTATTCCAGTGCTCTTTTCTTATATTTGATCGGAAAGTAGGATCACTACTGTCCACTCTTAGAGACAGGGCACTGTATCAGATCTCAGACTCAAGTTCTTTCAGGTGCTCTTCTGCAATTATTTGCTAAATAAAATGATTGCGTTCAGAAGAAAAGAAAGCCACTTTGTTGTCTGGAGCCTGTTTTGGGGAGTCAGCTGGGCTATACAACTGATAAATTCCTCTCTTTCTTCACCTGTAGAGCTTCTGGAAGTAACTATTTCTATTCTTAGAAATGATCTGTGTGTTTATGAGAGTGAGCATGTGCAGCGGCAGTGCGATCTCTTACGTGTGTCTTATCAATGTGTTTCCACTGTGACCTCTGTCTTACAGGTATATGCAGGGAACTGTCCCTCCACCCAATTTAATCCTTGGCTTCTGCAGACATTGTTCTGAAACATGCCAGCAGCATAGATTTATCTCTTGTGAAACACACAATCATCAGATGAAAATCAAAATTTGTCATTCAGCTGAGCTTTTGGTCTGAGAATAGGCCAGGAAAATATTCTTCAGAATACAAGCTATGAAAAGAGGGAAACTATCAAGAGTTAGATATCTGTCTCATTAGCATTTCCAAATACCTTTAAGTTAATAGTATTTTGCTTTATTTTAAATCCTGTCACATTTTTAGCAGCTTTTTAATTTACTAATTACAATTACAAGTTTTAAGTAACCAGACAAAAGATTCTTTTATCTTTTCAATGATTTATTTATTTTTTAATTAATTTTCTCATTTATCTAAACAGGAACTTGCAATGCTGCGTTTTCGCCAAGATTTGTCACTGATGTGTGATTCCAAAGATGTGATTGAAATTGGATCCTTCACTTACACTAGTGGTTTCTCCTTAACCTTTAGAGGACCAGAAGAGCGCTAATGAACTACTCTAGTAAAGTCAGTATACACTTTACTCCTGCAAATCAATATAAGGCTGTAGAAGAAAGTAAGCTTGTGGCTTCCAGACTGAACCTAGATTTTCCACGTAGTCCTATCTGAGAATTACCTTCCTATTCTTCTCATTATAATTTAAGTAAAACGCACTCCTGGGCTGAGGCTTCAGAAGATTTCTCCTCTGTGCTATCTCTGTTTTGGCAGGGTTTTTTTAGCCAGTCAATAGTACTAATGCTTATCACTACAGATAGCAGTGATCCTGTCAAAACACAGGAACTAACAATTTGTTTTTCTTTCAAAATTATATTTAGGTTGAAAAGTATCAAACTTCTAACTAATATTACCTTATTTTTTGGTGCTGAAAAGGAAGATTTCACTAGAATGTCTTTTCAGGGATTTTGGATCGTTTGAAATGGACGTGATGGAAAAATACCCAATTTCTCTGTTTCTTTTTTTTTTAGCCCTTGGGGCTTTAAAAAAAGGAAGGAGGAAGTAACATCTTACCTTTTAAAAATAATTTGTTTCATGTTGGTAAGCAGCACTTTCTCCTTTACATGTTTATTTTGCTTCAAAGCATGACCACGCTACTTCATCTCCAAAGAGTGATTTTAGCACTCCGCTGTTTTAACACAGTTAAGCTAGAAAGCAGTCAAGGGATGTGAGGAAGTCATTTGTTGTACATTTAATGCTGTAAAGTATCCACCAGGGAAACCTTAAAAGATTTTTCTGTTTCCTCACAAAATTGTCCATGAGTAAAATTCCAATTTCCTGACGAGTTCTCTGATTAGCTTTTCACAACTCTGTCCTGTGTCAGACAGTTGGCAAGAAAACAAAGATCAGGCTTTTGTTGATATTCATGAATATTACACCTTTATCATCATCCCATTGGTTGCATCTCCTGGATTTGCTTTGAGGGAAGCTTCACATCCGCTGAGCTTATCTTCAGGCACCAGTCCTGTGGTGCTCTGTAACTGTGCAAGGCTGAAGCTAATCTGCTGTTTAACTCTGCTCCTAAGGGGATCTTGAGCACTACAGCAGCTTAGCTCCAGCTCTGCGAAGCTCAGATGCTCTGTGGGTCACGAGCTGCTGTGTATCTGAACCATCATTTACCCACTGGTTTCTCAAAGCTTCCCTTGGACCTTCATCACACAGGAGGCTGCACCAGCAGGCTCTTCTATGGTCCGGGGTCAAAATGAGGAATATATTTCCAGGAATCACCATCTAGCTCTTCCTTACAAAATAAATACAAAGCTAAACAAAACTCTGTTTAGAGGGAGCTTTGAGGGGATGCTATGCTAGAGCTGCACTACACAACCCTCAATACACTGTGGAGTTAAATTAATAACTTAATGCTCCTTTAGGCAATATAACTTCCTTATTTTTTGAGAGAATTGCTGGAACTGAGGGAGCAGATTGATTTATTTTTAACCTGCACTTCATCAGGTATTGTATGCTAGCGCTTACCTTCCCTCCTGAAGCTGGTTTAGTATTTGCTTTCAGTTAGATAGCAAAAAGCCTACAAAGAAACCTCTCGAGTACCCTTTATGAGACTTTTGTGGGTTGTTACTCGTACTGGAGTCTTCATGCCACAGCATCTGTCTATGACATGAAGTCAATCTTATGCCTAGTTTCCCATAAATACTTCATTTTCTTAAATCCAGTGTTCAGCACAGAAAAGTGTTTTATTATTACTAAAATAATAATTTTAGTCTTAGCATGGGTGGCCTTTTATGAAACTTGTATTTTACTGCCATGAGCACTGTTTTACCATAACAAAACTGTTATGCAAACCCTTCTGCTCATAAATAGTATTTATTTAATTGCCACGGTCATCATGTTCAAGTACATAAATATGTGAGATTTTTTTCTAATTCAGGCAGTAGGAACAGATGTATGGCTTTGCATGCTCAAGAGGCTTTTGTGCATTGTAATGAAAAAGTAAATATTTTTTGTATCCGTCTGCAAAACACATTCTAAAATAAAATTCCGCAGGTTGAGTCTTAATGCTAAGCCATTTTATTGGCTAAATGCTAAGCTAACATTTTATTGAGTGATCTTAGAGATTTCTTCTGTAGATGTAAGCAGAAGTTACTTTGGCATTTAGCAAGAGCAGTATGTACTGAAGTGTGGAAGTGTTGGGTTTGCTATGGCTGTTACTTTAATACATTTTCTGATTAATTCATTAATGCGTCAGCCCTGAAAAATGAAATGACACTTCACTGCAGTAGTCTGAGAAAATCCTGATAATACTTTAATCTACAATATTTTCAGCAAACTGCTTGAGGTTTTCAGCAAAAAAGTTTCCCTGATGGAGTTATCTTTAAAAAAATCACACTAAGTCTGCCTTATAGCACATGTCATGCAGCACAGAATTCAATATTTTGGTCAATAACTTGCCAGCAACATAAAAATGTATGATCTTCCACACCAGGTCAGAGCGAATCCAGTCTCCTGTGTGAAACCACCCTGCACAAGACGTGAAAGGAAAGTTTATACCAGCAGGGCAGGTGCAGTGACATTTCCTGAAGCTTCTAATACTCAATAGCTTAATCAGTTTTGGAGCCCAGAAAATTATTTTTACATTATTGCTTAAAACCAGCCAACACCATAAGAGGGATGAAGACGATAAGGTGATAATTTTTTTATATAGGTTGTTAAGTCTTGAGGTGTTGCGGTTTGTCCTGAGGCACAAGCAGTGTTTGACTTACCAGTGGACTTTTTTTCAGGTGGGTTTGTGCAATATTGACAGTCTTCATATCAAGGGACAAGGCTGTTTAGTTCACACTAATCAGATGATCACAGAGAATTGTTTTGCTATCGACCCATATAAAATGCCATGCCGCAAAAAAGCAGTTAAGCATTATCTTTATCCACCCCATCCTACCTACCTACCTCTGTGGCCGAGATCATTATCCTGGTGTACTGCAGCGCTGGCATGCTATCACTCTGGAGTTTCTCAGGGAAGAGTGAAATCCCTCAGGAGAAACATAATGGTCACCATAACTGCAATGGTTTTGGCAGTTTCTTAGATTCAGTAACATCAGCTGGCTGTGTGCAAGGAAGGCGATGCGGTCCAATGTCCTGGGGAGCCATATAACATAACAATGACTTCTGAAAAGTCCCGCTGGGCTGGCTGTTAGTTCCCCAGCAAAATAATGCTACTACTCAACAGCACCTAGGGGTCTCCTTCTGTATTAGAATGCTGAAAGAGAAAACAAAGAAGTGAAGGACTTGCATCCTGTAGTTTGTAGTTGTGTAGTTCTAACAAAAGATATCAGTACTAAAGGGAAAGAATAAAGAAGGTAATGATATTGTGAAAATCGGATAGGCAAAAAGGAAGATTGTGGCAAGCACTGAGCCGGAGGCTGTAATCAATTAGCTGATGGCTGAACTTCAGTCCCCTACATTATATCTGCCGGCAGCAGTGAAAGATGTACAGTTGAAAATTCCCCATCATAAAACCACAGGTCTAAGGAACTCTCTGTTCAAAAATGCTTTAAAAGGAAAGGATCTGCTGTAGTATAGATTCCATCCCCTTGACAATTAGTGGCCTTTCAGTGGTATCAAATTTATAAATAGAAGATCCTTGGAATACAGAGATGTGAATGCAGTTGTCTGACATAATAAACCTCAAACTAGGCTTCAGTATTTTAATAAGAAATCATTAGGCTGAATCGCTTCAGGTGAAATCTTTCTCCATTGAAGGCAGCAGCAGAATTCCCTCTGATTTCAGAGAGCAAAAAATAAAGTCTTTGCAAGACAGTTATTAAGCTGCAGTGATGGCTAAAAGGTAAGGAATTTATTTTGATTAAATGGAAATCTATATCTATCTCACAAATATAACAGGAGAAGAGATTGTATTGATTTTTACCTCATTGGCTATATTTGCTGATATGCATTAAACTAAGAACCAAATAGACTTTGAGAGTCCTTTTTTATTTTCTGGCAATATCTACCTATGATTTTTCTTTTAATAGTACTTTGGGAAAGGTGATTTTAAGAACACAAAGGTACTCTCACAAATAACCAGGTAAGTAATCCAATTTGTGCTGCAGCAAACTGAAAAACCCTAGATTGCTGTAATGAACAGCGCTTGGGAAGAGTCTTTTGCTGAGTGTTTTTGGCTCTTAATTAGAGCTTAGAGACAAATGTCTATCTTCAATGCTCAGTGAGTTGCCCCAGTGTTGGCTGGGCCTACTCTGATTACTAGGGGACATTGTCTGTGTTATGAATTCTAGCTGATAGGTTGTTGCTTTTTTACTATACTTGTATGTCTCTTTAAAATAATTAAAATAAAAAAGAATATGAGTTGTCAAAGTAGATAGGTGAACAATAGGCTTTCAGCATAAATGGTCGAGTAAACGAGGTTTCTTGTGAGCAAATGGCAGAATTATACAGATGACAGGATTTGAGGCTAGTGAGGCATTTTAACTATGTGTACTTCTGTTGGGAAAAGCTGTGAACAGCCCACAAAGTCCTTGGAATAAACTGGTGACAGTTACAAATGCAGATGGTGAAGAACTCAACTAGAAGAGAGGCGTCTTCCCTTATTTCTAATGATAGGGAGGAACTGGTCAAGAATATCGTGTAAAAGGCAGTAGTGGATGAGAAAAGCCGTGCAATAATGGAGTTCATGAGGATTATGATAGGAAAAGGGAAGAACAGCAAAAGAAAAGCATCAGATTTCAGAACAGTACGCTTCAGTAAACTCAGAATTTTCTCGTATTACATCATTGGAATTTAAGAAATCTGGAGTCTCTTAAGGAAGTGGTATTAAGGGCATACATGCAAACTGTCCCCAGTGAAAGAAAGACAGAAAGTGTAAGATTTGCTAAATTATGAGCCACATTGCTAAATTTGGAGCTTTTCATGCAGCATTCAGAAAGGTGAAGCTGGGTCACTTCCTAAGGGTAGGGAAGTAATGCATAAATGTGATGCTACAGAATCAAAAATTACCAAGGCACACAACAGATTTCAATTCCAAAGGTCATAATAATAATAAAAATCATTCTTTCATCACAGAAAAAATAGGATGAAGACCAACTAAATAGCAGTTCAGAAAAAGACAAAAAGCAATCAAGAGCTGATACTGATACATACAGTTTTTAATACTTCTTCTGCATCACTCTTATTTAAGAGGGTGAGAGGCAGTTCAGTGTTACAGCAATAAGTAGCAACGAAGAAAATTTAAGCCCAAGGCTTTAAGTGGGAAGGAATAGGTTAAATATTTATTACTAAGCTAGATGTTTTCAATTAGCTGTGATGCTCTGATACTTGAAGAATTAGCTGATGAAATATCAGAGATGATAGAAGTCCCTCTGAAAAGTCAAGGACAATGGGTGATGATCAGGGACCAAAGCGGTAGTGATCTTTGAAAGGAACGTGAAAGAATATTTGGAAATTAGATGAACTTCAGTTCCTGGAAAAAAGGTAGAACAAATAGTCAAACTTCAAGCATCTAAAAGAAAACAAGGAAAGTAGTAACTGTCAACATGGATTTGTCAAGACAAAATTATATTGGAATAATCTAATTTCCTTCTGTGAGAGAGCCACTGTGGATAGAAAAGAAGCAGCAGATGTCACACATAGCTCTTAACGCTGCCTCATGATGTTCTCATAATTAAGCCAAGGAAGTCTATTCCAAACAAAGTTCTAGAGAGTGGGCACAAAAAGACTTGAATCTTTTTGCTGATAAAGCACCTACCAATAGTTGAGTGTCAAATTGGAATGGTTTGTTGCAAGTGGCTTACAGTTCTGGCTCTTATTTTCCTTCATGACCAGGAAGCAGTAATCGACATGATGCTTACTAAACCTGCAGACAGAACCATAGGACTCAGCAAATTGGTTGAGCTTGGCCAGATTTGTGACATTTGACCATTCGTGCTCCTATCCACATGTGTATCTGGCATTCAAACCAATATTTCCATATACATATTAAGCATAGAAATAAATATACTCACACTTTTGTTGTATTAAATGCACAGTGGTCACAAAAGCATGTTGTATTTTCTGGAAATATTTCTCAGTACTTTTGTATCTTTCATTATAAATTGTACTTCTGTTAAAATTTCTCTATAAAATTTGCCTTAACGCATTAAAAGAAAAATTGAAATAAGTTGTAATAATTTGGACCTTTTTTAAAGGTACTGAAAAGATTGAAATTTCAGTGGGTTTTGGTGATTAACGGTATCATTGCCCAAAAGACTTTATGAATAGTTTATTTTTAATCTTCTTTATCTCGCAGTATCTGACTAGACATGCGGCTAATGTCGTACATTTCCTTTCCCAACTGAACAAGCATAAATCTTTAGAATAAAGTGAGAGTCTTTAGAATAATGTTTCCCACTTTGATTAGTAGCATTTATAATTTCGAAAGTAGTTTTTCAGTGATATTTCCATTATTTACTTAAAAGTCACTGCTCCTGTAAGTATTTTTCTAATTGTGTGGAGGGAGAAAAAACACGAATGCCTGGAAAAAGGAAAAAAAAACACCATGATTTTTTTTTGGAAAGGAAGTTTCATTTTTGGAAATGAATTAGCATTTTATTTTTGCGTTATTTTTCTACTTTATAGCTTGCTATGTTTGCATTGCCTGCCAATAGGTGGCACTAATAATTTCTACATTAACTGAGTGGTTGTTCTATTGTCTTTCAACATTAATGGAGTTATATCCTAATGTATCTCACAATTTCATTATCTTTGTTTGGTTTTGACTTAAATTTTATGTTTAACAAAAAAAGATTTTTGGTATAAAAATATGGGTACTGTAGATCCAAGCAAATATTAAAATTATGGGCACAGAATTGATACATTAATAAACTCTAAACAAGCATTGGTTTTCGTTTGGAGGATCAAATGGAATGTGCCAAAAATTAACAAAGCCTGAAAATTGCTGATCCACAGCATCTGAAGGGTACTTTTAACATCTGAAATACCTGTAATATAACACTCATATTTCTCACTGACTTAATTTATTTCTTAGGAAAAGATTTCAAGTATTGTGTTTAGAATAGTTGAAGTAAAAAGCATTTTTTCATAGTGCAGTCTGAATCTTGAGGTTATGATTCACCTGGCCACATGTGTCTATGATCAGTGCTTGATTTTTGGGCACCTGTGATTACCTGTCCTTTATCTGTGAGCTTTAATTTATTTATTATTCTCTCTTTCAACTTCATGGTGGCACTATCATTTTGTAAGAACTGGAAGGATAAGGCAGAGAAGAGCTGGCTAGCTGGCAGGTTTCTCTTAGCTCACCAGGGGCAGAGGCATGCATACAAAGTTTTCAGAAGAGCACACATTGCAGTGGAAGCTGGATGCCACCAAGGTACTTCTCTTCCCCTCCAGCCGAGTAAAACCCAGGATATGACATGCTGTCAAGGACATGTCAAGTTCTGCTGAGTTCTCATGTGAGCCAGCCTGTGCAGATTGTGCTGCACAAGGTCATTTATAGCGGTTTGTGTTGCAGACCCAAAATATACCCTGGTGTGCAAGCAGACACAGCAAAACCCAGTGCCATTCCAAAGCAGATCTCATTTCTAAAGACAAGGAGATGAAGGCAGTTATTTTAATAACACGACTTTCAGATCTCAAATTTCATGATTTCTCAAAAAATTCTGATGAGTAAATTTTTGTCTTTAACACTGTACACTAAAAATCTGCTTTTTGGAGGATTCTTCCCACACTGGCTGCCTTCTGATGTATCACTGCAGCACTGGCTGTGGTGGGCATGCTTGGGTAGGAATGCGGTGTCAAATAAAGTTGAAACTGATATGCACATAGGAGGACTGCCTTATCAGGAGTATTTGGCAATTAAAAGTGGCTTGGTACCTGCCTGAGGATTATGGGAATATGGATGTTTCTATTGTAAATTAGGTGTATGCTCTGAAATTTCTGTTAGGAAAGAAAGGTGGCAGCAATAAATTTAGCACACAAACACGATCTGTGAAAGCCAGAAAGGCCCTCTACATGCTGAGAGAGTGCTAGATGCTCATCACATCATGTATGAGGAGGGATAGAAAAAAACTGGAAGGAGGAAGGCAAGAGGGAAATACAGAGTAAGGACCAAATAAAATGCATCATAAAGCTGACAAGTTAATATGAATTAAAAAATACTGTACGGACCCTCTTAACACTGGTATGTTACTGCAATACTAATCATGGACATTTTCCACATGTTGTACAGATGAAAAGAATTATTGCCAGCCCCAGTAAATTCTGTCTGTAAGTGTTCTGACAGCTATTATTTGCAACAGGAAGGGCTTGAATATGCAGGGATTCCTCTTAAAATTAAAATAAAGCATCAGCCTGAGGCACTATCCAGGCATACATAAAAACTAAATCTATCCTGAAGACACAATTTAAATGGAAGACTTCCCTGATTATTGGTAATAAGATTGCCCTCAAAACAAGGAGGGAATATGTTATGAGTCAAGAGAATTTTGCTGGAACTCTGGAAAACACAGCTACAGCCTACAGAAATGAGTAATGAGTAACAGCCTTCAGCTCATGTTACTTGCTGGTACCAATCTTTAAGTCAGTTCTCTGGTGGCCTCTGACTTTGCACAATAAACACTACTTAACATTTCTGTTTTCTTCCCTATCACGCTCTACTCACAGGTACACAGCAAGAGGCAATGCTTGTGTTTGCATGGGGATACAAAGGCAAGGTCAACTCAGGCCCTAAGGTGAAACGCTGGTAGTCATGGCCATGAGCTTCCATCATTTCACCCAATTGCAGTGACTCCAGCTCTACTGGAAGTGGCTCTTCTCTTCCCAGGGTCACTCGCCTTTCCTCCTGTGCTCTGCAATGTCAGTAAAGAGCATCACACCACAAGGTCACTTCTGCCATTGTTGGTTACAAAGTCCTCAGTGGAGAGGGTCATTGAGGAGGGTTCTCTCTGGTAAGGATGCGCTAATTTCCACAATCTGGACAGTTCTCCCTTCCTCCTTTTTTTGCTCATCACCCTTCACCCTGCTGGTTTATATTTTATATATCCTGTAAAGATCTGTCAGAGAGTAATTTATTTGCTGCTCAGGGAAAAAAAAGCTCATGAAAGGAAAGCTCTGCTTTCTGCTCTCTCCAGCAGACAGTAACAGAGAGCATTCAGCTCTGGAGACTTTATTTACTGATAGAAGGTGGTATCCATCTCCCTTCCCCTTTACCATGCTGTACCTTCACTTGCATTTTTTGTTTTGGGCACTTAATATCCATGCTGTCAACTGTGGATCGCAATATTATATGGTTTTATCCCTGTAATGCCCCGATGAATCAGGAAATGTCACTATACTGACTTTGTAGGCAAAACATTAAGTGCCAATACATTTTGAGTTCAGGCCTTTGAAAAAAAAACATTCATCATGTGTCAATTCTCTATAGGCAAAGTTTGTGGCAAATGCAAGAGAACTCAGGTATCTCTGTCTTTTCCTTGAAAAGTTCTGTGACAGTTCAAAAGAATAAAAAGAAATGCAATGTTACCTTCTTTTACCACATACTAAGTTAACTGAAATAACTAGTAATTGCTGTTGACTTATTTGTGGCAACGTTTTACCCTGAGTTTTCATAATTGTCCCATGCTCACAGTGGAGTATGTAGCAAGTAAAGAAATGGCATCTGATTCTTTTTTGGTTTTGTTTTTTTTTTTCAATCCTAGGCTGACTCATGGAATGTCCTTCCCCTGCATTTTTTGCAGTATTCTTGTAAGTGATGTTCGATGTGATATAACACCTTTCATGCTTAAGCATCCCAGAAAGTGTTTAACAAAGAAATGATACCACCACCTCCTGCAGTGTAGTGCAATGTGATGTGTAGGGTTGAAAGGGCAGAGAAGAAAGCATGTTTGAAGAGGACAGCATGAGAAAAAGAGGGATGCATTATCTATCATTTTTACTCTAAAATCTTGTGTCTCACAACCATAAAGTGCAGCAAATTACACATAAACTCACCTATTAGTGTTGATATAAGAGATCCTGTTGTGCCAGCAAGGGAGTAAATATCAGCATAGGTATATTCAGGAACATAAAATTTATATGTAGGAAATGGATGTTTAGGAACAAATCTAATGTCTAATGATTGTGGCAATATTACTTGACATGTTTGGGAATGTGCTGTCAAGGTGAATAGGATCCCACCTTTATTCACAGAATGACGCTGTGGCAACAAGAAAAAAAAGTCTTGCTCTGTTACAGGCTGTGGCCTATTGCCTGTGACTCAAGGGTGGCAAATGAATTACCAAGGCATAAAACAGTATGTAATGTCAAAGGTAAACTGAAATTCTGAACAATACAATTAGAATAGGATTTTTATTATTGATCCCAAGCATCACAACAGAAATCATTCCCCCTTGACTAGGTTTTGGACCCTCTACCCTGAGTAACCCCCTGTGAGGCAGTCTCAGTGCACATCTGTGCCATGCCTGCGTCTATTGCTAGTCAGCTTTCTACTTTCTAAAGTATCAATTTGGACTTAACACTTTACAATCCTCATTGTGTTTAACACCACAATATCTTGGGAAATGGGAAGTGGCAGTCATCCTGACCCTGAGGCAAGAGGATGAAGAGTGCGATTCCAGAAAGGTCTTGGATATTGTGATGCTCGGTACAGTAACACACACAATAAGCAACAGCGTAATCTAAAGTTTAAACACTGTTCTTTAGATAAAAACAAAGAAACAAACAAACAAGCAAAACAACGAAAAAAAACTAAGCCAGGGAAAATTTAGGAACACACCGCTCTCTGTACAGCAAATGAAAAGGGTTTGGTAATTGACAATGGGATTCAAAACTGTGCTATAAATCATTCAGTCAGATGAGGAGTGCCAGAAGTTGAAGCGCACCTGAAAATCAGTCATTCTTGAGGGACATTTATCTCAGGGTATACTGACATACAACCACGCATCTTGGTCAATGGCTCATACAGAGAATTTTAGCTTTGCGGACATTCACACAGGAATTAAACTCCCAAAGAGCCTAATTAATTATGAGATCTGCTGCTTGGCAAAAATGACTAATTTATCAGTGCATCCTTTCTCAGAAAAAACATAGGTAACCAAGGGTATGATTTCGTGTTTAGCTGAAATGTGAAGGTTGGGAACCAAGAATTGTTTTGATACTGGGCGTTCTGTTAAGCCAGCTCCACGCTGAAGTATTAATAGTATAACCATAGTAATTGCATAGCAACTGCTAATGTGAACGTAACACATATAACGGAGAGATTTGCACAGCCTGTAGAAATTAGGTGCTGAGGGTGGGATTCATCTCACCTAATTTTAGAGCTCTAAAATGTTCATGCCTGTCTCAGTTCGTCACCCTCAGACTCTTCAAAAGAGAGAGGCAGGTACTCGTAGTTATGCAGATGACCTGTTTTAAATTTCTGCTTTGGGATAGCATGAACTGTGCTCCAAAAGTCCATAATCTCTTTCCATTGAGAGTTCACAGTTCTTTCTAGGCACTATACCTTCTAGCTTCTGAGTCTGCTCAAAACCAAAAGAGAAGTGTACCAGAGGTGGAAAACCGGATGAATAGCTGTTGAGAACTTCAATGGCATTGCCAGGACATGCACAGATGCAGTTAGAAAAGCAAAATCTCAGGTTGAACTGAAATTGGCCAGAGATGTCAAAAACTACAAGAAAGGGTTCTTCAGGTATGTAAACAAGCAGAAACAGAAGAAAAATATTGGCCCGCTGTTAAATGGGAGAGGTGAATTAGTCACCAACAACACTGAAAAGCCAGAGATTCTCAACACTTTCTTCAGCTCTGTCTTTACCAGCACTGTTGAGCCCCAGGCCTTGGGAACAACAGTCCAGGTTGATGCAAACACAGACCCACTGCTAGTGAAGGAAAAGTTGGTATGTGATCTATTACAGGAGCTTGACTACTACAAATCAATGGGCCCTGACAAGATCCACCCAAAGGTGTTAAGAGTGCTTTGAGAAGTTGTGGAGACTGGGGGATGTCCCAGAAGACGGGAAGAAGGCTAATGCCACCCCATCAACAAGAAGGGCTTAAAGGAGGATCCAGGAAATTATAGGCCCACCAGTNTAGCTCCTTTTCAAACCGGCAACCTGTCACAAGTGGGGTCCCCCAGAGATCAATATTGGGCCCAATGCTGTTTAATATCTTCATAAATGATCTGGATGATGGGATCGAGTCTACCCTGGTGAAGTTTGCTGATGATGCCAAACTGAGTAGGGAAGTGGACACTTTGTAAGGGAGAGCGACCCTGCAAAAAGACCTGGATAGGCTGGAAGAGTGGGTTAACAAGAACCTTATGAAGTTCAAGAAGGACAAATGTAAGATCTTGCACCTGGGAAAACGTAATCCAGGAGTGCAGCACAGACCGGGATCTAACTGGCCAGGGAGCAGCTCTGTGCTGGGGTCCTGGGGGTCCTGGTGGACAACAAGTTTAATATGAGTGAAGAGTTTGCTGCTGTGGCAAAGAAAGCCAACAGGATGCTGGGTAGCATCTACAAGGGCATCACCAGCAGAGATAAAGAAGTCGTTATCCCACTCTACTCAGCGCTTGTCAGGCCATACCTGGAATACTGTGTTCAGTTTTGGTCCCTGCTGTACAAAAAAGATGTGGACAGACTGGAGACAGTCCAGAGAACGGCCACAAAGATGATCAAGGACTGGAAAACCTGCCATGAAGAAAGGCTGAGAGAATTGGTTTCGTTCAGCCTTGATAAAAGAAGGCTTAGGTTACACCTTATCACCATGTTCCAGTATTTAAAGGGTAGCTACAAAGAAGATGGAGACTCCCTTTTTACAAGGAATCACATGGAGAAGGCGAGGGGTAATGGGTACAAGTTACTCCTGGGGAGATTCCAGTTGGACACAGGAGGAAATTTTTTCACAATGAGAACAAGCAGCCATTGGTGGATTCCCCTGTATTGGACACTTTTAGGATTCAGATGGGCAAGGTGCTGGGCCATCTTGTCTAGACTGTGCTTTTGCCAAGGAAGGTTGGACCAGATGGTTCTTGAGGTCCCTTCTAACCTGGTACCAGTGATTCTCTGATTCTGTATACTGCCTTGAGTGTTTAGCTGGGATGTAGATGTGTGTGCTATAGGCATTTACATTTGGCCAAATCAAACCCATCCACATTGCATTATCTGATATTATTAGGAAATGTTTTGAATAAATAAAAAAAAAGATATAAAAGCAATAAATATTTAAGACTTCGTTCCTTGGAACATTCCTCAAGGCAATATTTATAGTTACCATACTGTCGGTCCCCTGGCAACGCAAGGTTGTGAGAAAGGAAGTGAAGCACAGAACAGTCTGTGGGGACCATTGCTTTAGTAAATCTGATTTTTTTCTTAACTACCATTTCAGACTCCATTGTCACAGAATCTGAAACACTTATGATAATTTTAGACTGGTTTGGTTAGAGATTAACTGCACAAAAGTGCTCATTTTTGTTTAAAGAAATCTTAATCTAATGCCTGTCACGAAATATGTTTGCAAAGGTGGGATATGGGAAAATTTCCTCTTATTATCACATATCAAACTCATGTGCAAGGGTACAAAAGAAAAGACAACTGCTTTTTTCTAAAACACAGTCACAGGAACATAGATAATGTTACCTTTTCCAGGACAGCTTGACAGAAATTTTTATTGTAATTGGCATATCAGCTGTAGTATCTTTTCCTTTGCAATTTAATCAGTTTGATAGTGAAAGTGGAGTTCTGGACAGAATGCACAACCTGTGTATGTCAGAGGCAAGAACAAGTGGCAGTTCATTATCTATGTTCTTATTTTCTCTTTTAATGCTGAACATATTTCAACAATTTTTCAATAACATATCCTAACATTTTGTCAGACATAAACAACTGCACAGTTGTGATCAAAGTCTTGTTTTGGGCTGTATCACCCAGATGTTATGATTACTTCTGTGATTTAGCCAAGTATGGGAATTGTCTCTGTATATTGATCTTCCTCTTCCAGGATGAGTTCTTGATTTGAACTCTCCACCAAAAAACTAACCTTAGAGACTTTTTCCCATCTGATACCAGATTACTATCAAAGAGGTCACAGATGAATATGACTGAAGTAACTCATAGATTACACTATATTTTGCCAATATCAATGCTGGCACACTCTGCAGTATCTTCATCAGCTGAAGCATTTTGAAAGCTTATACTATCAAGGTCAAGAATTTGCAGGCTTGAAGAGCATCTTACAAATGGGGGAGTCTGTGCATGGATTCAATTCAACCAGTCTTAGTCCAAACATACTTTGTGTTCTTGTTGTGAGACCAAGATGCTTTATAATTTGAGCAAAACAATTCTAAACCAACTGATTTATCCTTAGGGATACAATTCAGCAGAGCGTAGTTGTATGCAAACAACCATTCACCTGTGTTTGCCTTTATTATTTCAGCTTTTGCATAGAGCTGACACGAGTTCAAGATTTGTCTATCAACTGCTGCTTTCTTTTATCTGTCACTAGGAATGTCTTTAAATACAACAAGAAACAGAGGGGCAAATAAGATGTTGAAGAACGTTGGAGCCAAGTCATAGCTCTGTTTAACATTATTAATGACAACAAAACTTTCTGAGAAATATCATTATTCAAGGATATATGATGATTTAGTGATTAGAAGAGTACTCACTTAGGAAGTGGAAAACCTTCCTCTAGCAAGCAGGGCTCTCATACTGCTCTCACACATCAGACTTTTCCCACCTTCCATTACAAGATGTTAGGAAGGCACTTCACAATTCTTGGTGAAGCTGGACGACTGTAAATCTGGGAACTTATAGTTATAAGATAAGAGTTATGAGATAAGAGAGAAAGACTCTGAACTAGCAGGTCTAAAGAGGGTCCCTTAGCTGTGAGAGACCTTTCTTGCATTTTGGTTCTGGCTTCACTATTATTTCTGTGTTTTTATCCAAGGACACTCTATAACATAAAATGCATAAACAGTCCCTGGAGCAGAGACCAGAACCCCAGGTTATCCCTTTGTTCCATTTGATTCCACTGCAGGTCAAAAGAGAAGGCTTATGCTATGAATCTGTCACTTGTACTGAGGAATGATTATGGAATTCAAGATGATGTTCAGTGAGGACACTGAACTGATAAACCAGGCTATGTATATAATTCTGAACTCTTCTGGACCATCATATGAACATTGGAGACCATATGAGAAGAGGATAATAGGTCCCTTACTAATGTGAACCCTCCATAAATTTATTCATACTGATTATTCAAAGCAATGATAGCTTGTTATTGATAAACTGAATTAATGGAGTTCAAAATCTTGTGCAATTAATTTCCACCAGCCCTCAAATAATTTTCATAGAAATTCCCTCTAGTGTTTCATTTTGTAAAGAATAAAACAGCAGAGACCATCTTAGCATGGTCTCAGTATTGATGAGAGGAGAGATTAAATTATTGTTCAGTGCCTCTTTACCCGTACAGTTTAATTTTTCCAGAGATTTATTTGGTTGATTTTCTTGCTGCTGCATCATCTCTGAGAAAGAGCTCACTAATATTTTGATTATCAACTACGATCTTCTGATCTTTTTCAGATCAATTGTTGTCTATGTTACTCTACGTTGTAAGCATGACCTATATTCTTTATTCCAAAGTGTATAACTTGGTTTAGGCTGTATTTGTTTTTTTTACTGATCTTCTAAATGTAACCTAGGTATGGAAACTTGTATTCATACTATGAAAGTCTGGAAAGCTGGGATTTGGGTAATTAGCTGTAAAGGAAGTTGCAATTATAACCAAAAAGGATGTTACTCTGGAATGAATATTCATGTTTGAGACACGTTATAAATATTTCTTGTCTCTTATGCTTACATTTTTTGAATAGGCAAAATGCTAATGTGTCTGCTTGTATGGTCCTTGCATAGATGAGTTCTCAGTTTATCCTGCCTGTCTTATCACCCATTCTCCTCTATGAGGAAAACATATATCTGCTTGAAACTGAATATCATAAAAAATCTCACGGACTTATTACTCTACATGTATAGCCCCCTTCTTGTGTTCTCTATGCTTAATATGACAGAAACTGATTAACTCCTCTGAAGCAGTTGGAAAGGGAAAGTCAGCAGTTTAGCTCAATTTGCCACATGTTTTCCTAAGGGTTATTTCATGTTTTTCCACAGCAGGTTCAGCTCAATAAACCTCCACTCTAGGTTTAAAGGAACAACATGAACTGCCATAGCATGTTTTGTAATTCAGGAAGCTTCAGTAAGGTGTTTGCTGTCTTGCTTTACTGAGATGCAGTAGCACTTCTTACTCTCGAACAATGAACCCTCAACATTCATTTATTAGTGTTCCCTTTTCATAGGAATGGAGGACGTTAGACTGAGTAAGACCTCCCTGGTCAAACAGTCCAGTCCCTGTTGTCTAGGCAACAACATTTTTCAGTATCTTTCAAAACAACTTTTTATCTGTAGTGGACTATGACATCTACAGTAATGTCGATAACAATGCATTACATATAAGATACTTGAGCTTTGCAGAAAAAATACTGCTCTTTTTCTATCTGGGAAGTATTCAACATCAGTGATTTAAGAATATCCTTAGCACATTTTAAAAAGATGAGCATTGTTACCACAGGGAAGCTGTCCTCTTATCTTGAGAGAAAAACAAAAAGTCACAGAGGAGGGGGAAGAGGGAAGATGAATGTTCATTAAATTCAAGGCACTGAGCAGATTTTTTTATTTTTTAGTAGCTGTATTGTTGCTTTTTCACTCTTCAACTTGTTTCTGTCCATGTCCCAGGCCAAGTGCTGGGTCCTGTATTTGGGTCACAACAACCCAGTGCAGCTCTACAGGCTTGGGGAAGAGTGGCTGGAAAGGTGCCTGGCAGAAAAGGACCTGGGGGTATTGGTCAACTGCCAGCTGAATATGAGCCAGCAGTGTGCCCAGGTGGCCAACAAGGCCAACAGCATCCTGGCCTGTAACAGGAACAGTGTGGTGAGCAGAGCAAGGGAAGTGATCATGCCCCTGTACTCAGCACCCCCTCAAGTACTCAGCCCCACCTCAAGTACTGTGTCCAGTTTTGGGCCCCTCACTACAAGAAAGACATTGAGGTGCTGGAACAGGTCCAGAGAAGGGCAACGAAACTGGTGAGGGGTCTGGTGAACAAGTCTTATAAGGAGCAGCTGAGGGAGCTGGAGTTGTTTAGCTTTGAGAAAAGGAGGCTGAGAGGAGACCTTATCGCTCTCTACAACTACCTGAAAGGAGGTTGTAGAAAGGTGGGGGTCAGTCTCTTGTCCCAAGTAACAAGCAATAGGACAAGAAGAAGTGGCCTCAGGTTGCACCAGGGGAGGTTTAGATCAGACATTAGGAGAAATTTCTTCACTGACAAGGTTATCAAACACTGGAACAGGCTGCCCAGGGAAGTGGTGGAATTGCCATCCTTGAAGGTATTCAAAAGACATGTAGATGTGGTGCTTAGCAACATGGTTTATTGATGGTTTTTGTTAGTGTTAGGTTGATGGTTGGACTCAATGATCTGAAAGGTCCCTTCCAACCTAGACAATTCTATGATTCTACGATGCTATGCTTGAGAGAGTAGACGTGACAACAAGGAATGGTCAGAATTATTCTTATATGAATATTGCAGCTCGGGTTTTGGATGGTAAAATAATGGAATCATAGACTGGTTTAGGTTGGAAGGGACATTTAAAGATCATCTAGTCCAATCCCCTTGCCATGCATGGAGACATCTTTCACTATATCAGGTTGTTCAAAGTCAGGTCCAACCTGACTTTGAACACTTCCAGTGATGGGGCATCCACAAAATGCAGTACATTCAACAGTTTCCTTTTCCTAGACACAATAATTCTGAAAAATGGTTGAGTGCTTGCAACTGTGCTGCAAAGGCATGAGCAAAATAGAAAACAACAGTATTTCACCTCATTTAATTTTCAGTGAGGGTCTTCACTGTCTTCACTCCCACTGGATTTCCTGTTCTTCTTAAGTCTTATTCTGTAATCTTTTCGTATAAAATAAACTATTCCTAAATGCTCAAAGGAAACCCTGTGTAAAATTTTAAGAAACTGATACAGGAATGTTACTGCATTGTGTAGGTATCATACAAATGCAAGAACTTTTCTGAATTGTTTGCAAACTAAAGGAGATACCATTTAGCAGGACATTCCAATTGCTTCAGAGCTGTTAAACACATTTCTGTGAGAAAGAAAAAATCAAAGAGGGTGCTAATGGTACCTTTGAAAAAGTCCAAACAATGGACATAAAGAGTTCCTCGACCCTTTCAACTAATTCCACAGTGTTAAAAAAGCTAGAGAGAAAATGCACTGAGAAAAGTGCTGGATGTGTTATTGCAGCAATGGCAAACTGTGTGCACAGATAATTGAAAGAGGGAAAGGGGTCTTGTTATTAAAAGGAAGATGGGACTAAGTAAGATAAGAACAAAAGCTGTTTTTTTGACTAGTTAATTGTTGTCATAGGATTACCCTAGGTAATCTGTTGTGTAGTAGCATTAATATACCATTTCAAATCAATGCAAAGAAGCAAGTGCTCTAACCAGCATGTTTAATACGTTCATCCTGCAGCAGAATCACTTTGAAATTCTGTTGCTTGAGGGAACCAGTAGATTTCAGATACTACAACATTTTCTAATGAGGAGGTGGCAGAGGAACTTACTGAAATAAATTCTTGAAGAGAATTTATGTCTTAATGTTCTCTTTCTTCCTCCTGTACATGTACTTCATTTTTCACTGCTATTCAAGAAAGCTTTCATGAAGATTCTATTCCTGAATGAACATCCACAGCTGTATAGCCCCCGCCTCGTCACTGCTGCAGCCAGAGCCTTTCAATATGTATTTAAATAATCAGTTTCTTTAAGCATTTCCTAGAAAATATTCTTTCCATTTATTCATGAACTGATGGCAAGATGAAAAGGAGAAATATAAACAAACTTGCAAATCTATCTGGTAATTATTTACTTTTGTTTTCAGTTGAGCTTTGAAAAAGAAATACATGTCTCCAAAAGACTGGAGAGAAGAATGTTGGTATCTCTTTTGTAAGGTGCTCAATAGTCTTAGAGCAACCAAAAAGAAGAGGAACAGGAGGTGCATGCTAAAACTATGCTGCATGTATTGAAAACCATGAACTGCAATACATGAGTATGTTAGGTGTTAATACACAGTTTGTGGGGTAGTAATGACATTTGGTTTGGTGGAGGAGCTAAATGGCTTTTCCTGCTCTGCAAACCTAAGTTGAGAGGTGATTTATGCCACCACAGCCAAGTTGTATATGGAATCAGTAAAACAGCTTTCCTGGTTATAGGCTAACACCGAGATCCACAAAGAAAGGTACCTAATTTCTATTTAGGTTCCTAATTTTCCATTGAGATTGAGGTTCTCGGCAAACCTCAAGGAAAATAAAAGGCTGAGGTGAAAACTGGATGCTTCTCTTTTGGCCAACACACTTGGAAGGCATTAGCTTAGAACCACAATTCCAAGGTAAGAGGCTGACCTGTATCTAACTTCTCTAAGACAATAATTTTCATGGAGTAAAAAAAATTTCCCGTTTGTCAGGCTGGTGAGTTTTTCTGCTACTGACATGTTCATTTTTACTTCTAAGGACTCCATGCTGCTTCTTCAGCATTAGACTCTCAGTGACAGTAGCGTCAGTCAAATTCTGGTCATTTGACCAGCTGCTCACCATTACTTGATTAGTTCATGCACAGCAAGATTAACATACTTCTCTGAGTGCTTCATCTTAATTAGTATGATGACCTAAGTCATATTAAATGGAGAAAAAGGCAGAGGGGGATGAATGTGAACTGCGAAGGAATAGGCAGCTCACAATAACAGTTTATATCAGAGATTATAACCCTCAAAACATACACGCAGGCAGGATTGGTCTAATTCACTGAGAATAACCTGCAGGGCAGGTCCTTGCCAGTTTGGTTCTTTGCTCTGCTACTGATGTATCGTATAACCTTGGGTAATTCACATAGCCTACGTGTAATTTGGATTCCTTTTTATAATGAGAATAATATAATTTATCAATCCCACAGAGTCTATGTGAGGTCTTTTCGATATCAGGAAAGTGCAATATAATTCCCATGTCTGAACCTCTCTTGACCTCCAAAGTATTACAATGATTAAATATTGATTAGTTTATAAAAAGCTATGTTGCAGCATTTACAGCCAAGAGAGGGAGGGCGTTAATCTGTGGCAAGCAGGAAAAGCATGAAAAGCTGACAGGGAACTGATGAATCAAAAGATGTCTATGTAGATCCTTTGAAATGCCTTTATAGATTCTGTGAAGAGCGAATGCAAGGGCTTTAGGTGGATTATCACTGATAGATCTAATAACAGCTGTTCCACTACTCTCTCTCTCCTGATATTTGCATGATCTCATGGTGAATATATCCAGGCAGGTGGACTGGGACCACAAAGAAGCAAATCCACATAGAAATGGCAGTACAGGTGCTCCAGAAGGTGGATGTGGTCCCTACTATTATAGGAGTGGCACAACTAATTTGTTTTGGTAACAGAATGTAGAGCGAAGATGAGGTCCCAGCTGTCTCTGTTCGTCAGCTGGATGTTGCCCTAGGCCAGGGGCGTGCTGTTGCTAATTTTAGTTTATTTTGCTGCTCAGCTCAGCTTGTGTCTGTGATTCACCTAGTCATTATAATTAGCAAATTCACTTATTTCTGTTTCGCAGACTCCATGTATGGATCTTTTTAAAATGTGAAAGACTAGGTGTAGATGAAAGCAGTTTCTAAATGGCATATGACTGCAATACTTCACTTAGAGGCATCTGTCTGCTTAAAGGAAATCAGAACACTGATTCTTGGTTCTTGTCTACACCAACTAACGAGTGATATGACATGGAGAAGCAGGAAAAAGCAGTGCGTGACAATGTTCTATCTATACTTAAGCTAGAAAATCAGTGAAAAATTCATCTATCCTGGAATGGACCTCAGGAATTCTTATAGTACCTCCCCCTAACCTGGTGCAGTACTCACTATGTCAAAATAACCATGAAATATTAAGGAGGAAATCTGGGAATAAGCCCTCAGGGTTAGATGCCAAATATAATCTTGAAGAAATACTTTCCTACACCTAGTATTCCCAGCTGTGCGGGAGTCCTGAAGTGCTGTGTGAAGGCACCTTTGCCTCCTCAGAAATGGAAGAGCCTTTTGCCCAGTCTGCTGTGTTTTTTTTCTGGAAGATGAATGTTCTGTATCATCCTCCACATACATTTCCTTGCAAACAGTTGTAACCAATGAAGTCTCGGAGGCAAGACTCCTTGCTATTAAAATTGTTCTGGTTTGTGTACACTATTTAGAAAGTGATCCAGGAAGAGAGAAAGAGAAACAATCCCATAAACCGTATACTGTTGTCCATAGGTTTCATCTGTAAGTTGCTAGTCAGTATGCAAGTTCTGCAACACTTTATATTTAGCTTTGTATATGTTTTTCAGAGGTTTTATCGCACTAACAACACAATCCTAGACTTACTAGAAAATGAAGCAGAGAGAGACCAAAACCAGCTTGGTTTTCAGAGAAAAGTCTTACTCAATGGTTGGCTGGAGCACAGAGTAGGACTGGTACAGACCCACACTTCTCAAAAGTGATGTAATATTGTGGTAGGGAAAGGACTGTGGGAAAGCAAAGATAAGTGTATCAGCAGATAGGAGAGAACCTCATTGAAATCTCACCCTCTCAAGCTGCTTCAGGTCCCCTCCTGATGTTAAAAATATGTCTCCTGCAGAATATGAGAGAGGTTTGGGTCTGAGTATATTTTGGTCTGTGTGCACCTCCTGTTTGGTTTAAGAGATTTTCTATTTTCTATTTTCTTCCTAATGGTTGGGTTTTTAAACTCAGAAATTTATGACATTACATTGATATAATTTGCAGAATAGGTTTCAAAGGGGTGCATATTTCACTAAAATTTTTGTATGTATCTTAGAATAAGACTAAGATTTGAACACAGTTCCTTGAAAAGATGTGCATTTCATCGGTTAAAGGTAAAAAAAAAAAATCACAAATTCTTCTGTTTTTATTTTTCTTCACTATAAGGCAAACAATATTATATTACAAACAGAAGCAAATAGACTTCTGGATTTCACAGAATTGCAGAATCACAGAATTATAGGGTTGGAAGGGACCTCTGGAGATCATCTAGTTCAACCCCCCTGCCAGAGCAGAGTCACCCAGAGCAGGTTGCACAGGAACGTGTCCAGGTGGGTTTTCAATGTCTCCAGAAGAGGGAGACTCCACCACCTCTCTGGGCAGCTGGTTCCAGTGCTCTGCCACCCTCAAAGTAAAGATGTTCCTCCTCATGTTTAGATGGAACTTCCTATGCTCCTATTTGTGGATGTTTCCCCACCCCCAAAAAAAATATAGCAAAAATATACCTTCTTGGAGTATTACACTGAGTCTCAGAGGCCTTTCTGGTGATTCCCTAGCTCACAGAAATATGGAGTGGTGGTCATTTATTGTCTCAGAGACAGTTACTGTTGCTTTTACAAGACCTTTATTTACTTATCTCATATTAAACAAGAGTTAAAGAGGCGTTAGCAAGGAGAGGTGGCCTGCCCTTTCTTTGCCTTTGTGAGGTCCTGATGAGTACTTACAGCTTTAATTTTGTGCTGCAGGAACTGAAAATTCAGGTATTTGCAAAGCCTGGAAATGACTGTGTGTTCTAAAGAGCACCTGAAGCTGAGTCACTGTCTGTGGGAAAATATGCTCAAAGAAAAAATAAATAAGAGATTATTCAAGATTACTCCCAACACAGCTTCCAGGTATTTTTATTTATTTATATATATAGTGCTATTGCTTAGTAAATTGCATGATGTCTTCCTGGTGATTTAACACTATAACATGTATAAAAGAATTAAAAAGATTGAATTCTGCATTGTGCTTTGCACAGTGGAGTGGCCTGGGGTACAAGGTGAAAGAATCACGGTAGTGAATACACAACCTTAACTTAGAGTTATACAAACGTCACCAAAAAGGGCAAGGCACCTCAGGCTACTGGAAAGAGGATAGAAAACCTTTCCCTCCTGGATCACTGGGTTGTATCCAGCTGTGTTTAGTAGTGCCCATAGGTCATTAAGTGAAATGAATTGGGTATTGCAGACCGTCTTGCAAAGGGACAGGTGTTCACATCACTGAACCATCAGTGTGTTCGTTGCAATTGGCAGAAGGGCCAATGCCTCCCTCCAACACAGATAACAGATCACAGTTATCACAGATAACTCAATCTTCTACCACTTAGTTGAGAACAATTGCTGCATTTTGGATAAGACTGCAGTCTCCAAGGTTGTCAATCTGATACTCCTGAAACACTAAACTCATGGCAAAGATTAGAGTGGGATGGTAAACCTGCATTTGAAAGCTGTAAAATTTAAACTTACACTGTATGAGAGGCTAGTCATGTCAGGTTTGACACCAGATCTGGCATCAAACAAGTTGACTTGAAGTCAGAGTTTTGATTCCAGAAGTGGTCTTGAGAGTCCCTTTTCATCAATTTAAAGTTAAAATAAGATCCAAAATGTTGAATAATTTATTTTACAAGAAATAGCGACAATAGTCATAGAACGACAGATACTGGTTTGTTTCACTAATGCACGTGGCAGTCACAAACAGCATTAAGTCTCCGGAGGCCTGAGGCTGGGTAGAGACCTATTCCTCACACATTCAGTTGCCCAACCCTTCCTCCCTGTGGCTTGAAACACCATGTACTTCCTGTGGTTACTCTTGAAATCGCTCTGCATCCTGAATTTCTTTGGGGTGGTTGTCCTGCAGAAAAAGCAAAGCTTTAGGAGTAGTTTCCCCACGTCATTCCCACACAATCAGCCAAACTCCTTCAGGCGATCCTGTAAAAAAGTTTCCACTGTGAGAAGGCTCCAGAGGGAAACTGGCAATTTGATATTGAGAAGCGGGTATTTAAAAGCAACTCCCACAAGGACGCTTACGGTCTCGTGTATCTGAGATACCAGAAAAGTCCCTTCTGGCAAGATAACTCTGGTTTTGAAATGTGAGTTGCAAATGAGACAAACTATGAAAAGAACATGAAAAAGACATCTGTGTTTCAAACCTATTCAACAAGAGTGAAACGATCTCACTGGTTTTAATCCACACTGCAGAGAAGATTAAGAGCCAATGGGTAAACCAGGGATGTGTTTCTGTGCCAGCACAACCCTAAAGGAAGGAACTGAAATGGTTCCAAAGAGGTTAAAAAAGTAAGCGTTTGGTATTTATATCTAATAGAGCAAGAAGATGGCCCTGGTTTTAACATCCTTTTTTCAAAACCATCAAAACACATAGGAGTATATCCTAGTGTATCAATGATATGTCTTTGGGTTATGTATGTGTGTACATATAAGTGTTTATGTACATATAATTTTTTTGTTCGACTTATCCATCATTTCTTAATGGGAAAGACCCAATTGTCTTCTGCAGAAACCTACTTGTAATATGCATAAAGGTATTGATTCTAACAAAATTTTCTCCAGACATTCTCACACATTCTGGTTTTTGGTTTGTTCTTGTTTTTCCTCGTTCCTGTATTCTTTCAAAGAATAGGAAGCTCATCACTGAAATCTTGATAGGCTGTTAACTCTTCAGAAATTTATTTGCAGCAGTTTGGAGAAGATTTGTAATCCCTCTGAAACCTAATACAGCTCAGTCTAATGTAGGTAACTGAAATAGGTCAAATATGTCTACTTCTTCTTATTAGTAATAAAGAAAGTTTAGGATGACGAGCTCATATATAGACAACAGCAGTGTAGATATTTATAGTTTAATAACGTAGATCCTATGCACTGTACTAGATCCCATGTGTCCCATTCACACAGATATGAGTACAAGTGCAATCAAGTATTTTCTGACAGTATTTCCTCCACTTCAACTTTATGTTCTTCAACAACTACAAAAAGTCCTTATTTCTCAGGAAGGACACATAAGAACACAGAGTCAATGCAATTCACGTGTTTTCTGTTGATCTTTTCACTATACTGCAACGGAAGATGTAACAGGAACCAACTGTACAGCAAGAAGGATTTAGTTTCTTTTAAAGGCCCAATACAAAGAAAGGGAGTCATTATGAGTCTTGGTGATATTTCCACCTTTTTTTAGACCTAAAAAGCAAGATACATGACAGTAATACATTTTCTTGAATTTGAGTGCCCCTTGTGCAAAAGCTCCATGTTTCAGAGTTTAACTACCAAATCATGTACATTTTTTCCCAAAATAAGTCCAGCAGCATTTGTTCCTTGTGTCACTGAATTATGAAGAAAAAGATTTTAGCAGAGAGTTTCTATTTAGTCCCATTGTATTGGTATATTACACTGAAAAGGAACAGTGATTACCTTTTGATTACCTTCTCTCTTTCAAAACTCTGGAAGTTCTGATTTTGAGCTGAGAAGTGTAATTAGAATGTAAGCTGAATGAGATTCATGAATATTGTTTTGGGAGTGGTTGGCAATAGATCTGAGTCTCTGTCTCCATTAAGTGACCACCTCTAATTGTTTCCTTGCCTTTTCACAGCTTTTCCCCAGGCATCACAGATTTCAATTCTACCCAAGCTACACTCATGTTCTAGTGACTGGAGGCACAGAGCCAAGAGGAGAGCAGCCAGCTTTGCGGAGACAAGAGCTTGCCCTGAGTTAAATGCAGTTGTTCTGTCTCTGGGCTAGGCAGTTTCTCTGTTGCAGAGTCCTGGAGAATATCCTGAGGAAGTACCGCTGTTCATTTGATCTCTTATGTTCTTCCTCAAGCATCCTTCATCCTTACTGAATGCCATGGAAAAGACAAGTCTATGCCACTCCTGAAAAGGAACTGAAAGTCCTAAGAAAAAAAGCTGAGAACCATGGGAAATGAGGAAAATTAATAAAAAATAATGAAGGAAATGTGATTAATATTCCTAAAAATATCAGAAAAAAAGAGCGAAACAGTTAAGCACAGGACCAGCAACCTGGTGGCCATTGCTCATTCTGCTCTGGAGGCAACAGTGAGGCCCCTGTTGGATGGTGAGAGTAGATAGACCTTTGACCTAACCTAGAAAAGCCATCCTTTTGTTTTTGTGTTCTCAAATGGTGATACACTTGGTACTCAGCCTTTTTATTGCGAAAATTTATTACAAGTTAGTATTTCAGAAGTGATCAACAGGGTTTTGCAGTCCCCTCAGGTATGTCTAGTGAGTCTGAATGTGTTATCAATACAGGGCTTTGCCTCTGAAATAAAAATGATGGCTTACACTTCTATGGAGCATTCCCTTTCTGGAGACAGAAAATAAGTGCATCACTAAATAAAGAACAGACAGATTACAATTTGAAAACTCTAGAGAAAAGGTATCTCTGTGTAGGATGTATTTGATACATCAAACATCGCTCTTAAATAGCAAATATTCAAAACCTAAGGCAACATCTCAAGAATTTGGACTGAGGCTTTAGGTGTTTGCAGTAATATTTATATAAGGCACTCACATAAAGTGGGCACCTAAGTAGATGAAAACAATAAATCCTGTGTACTTGAGGTACATGCCGTTTGTTCAGTCCTGCTAAATGTCAAGGTTTAAAGCTGCAGAGATGAGTCACCCCTCACATGGATGATTTAGTAGTATCCATTGTGCACGTAAATACCTATCAGGCAGTGCTATCGCCCCAGACTACCTTTCACTTTGTTTATGGAATTTAATAAAACAGACTCCAAGGCTACTACGAGGTCCTTCCTGCACATCGAGGAGCTGGTGCAGAAGTAACTAGAACCAAAAAAGAACTGGTAATAGCTATTTCTGCTGGCCAGGATCTCTGCATTTGGAAAACTTTGGTTGCCCATAAGTGACGGTGTTTTACATAAACTGGGCACTTGTTTTTGTGGGCAGTGAAGGTCTGTTTACTCTTTCATTATGGTGAAAGTTCTTCAGAGCAGTCAGGGTGCTGCTTTCTGCTGTACTGCAGGTATGGTTGTATTTTTTTTTTTCCATATAGTATTTAAAGTTTTTCTAAAGCCATAATGTGTGTGCCACTGCAGTCTGAGGCATGGAATGACAAGATTCCTGACACTTGCATTTGTTTGTCCTATTAAGTTGATGGGATTTTTTGTTGATTTGGTCTTCAAACTTCAAATAAAGATGTTCATAAAATTTCCTGCATGGTTCAATCTTTGCATGCAAAAGGTCCGTTCAAACACTTTATACAGCTGTTGCACAACCACAATTTCTGCTGATTATAAGCCATTTTTGAGAAAAAAAAGAATTACTGATCTCAGAATCAACATCATTGTCTAGAATTTCGATAGCATAGTAAAGAACCAGCTACTTTACTGGCAACTAATTTCAGCTCCACAGATAATATAAACATCTTTACAGATGTAATGTTCAGAGGTCAAGGCTATCCTGACATTTTTCCAAGGTCATACAGTATCACTGTTAAACACAAATAAGCTCATATCTGTATTACTTAGTAAAGCAGAGTTATGCCTAAAATGCCAATTTAATTTTCAACCCAAGTCCCCCACATATTGTGGCTGCAATGAAATGTGGAAACTGTATTCTTTTTACATAAATAAGACTGCTGTATATTTCCATGCTGGTTGTAGGTGATTTATACCAAAACACACATGCAGGAGGTATTAACAGCAGCAGCAATTTCCGTGCATTATTGGAGACAGTCTGTTTGTTTTCCTAAAAATATTCAGAACAAAAGGTTAGCTAAAGGTAAGTGCGGAAATACTTTTCGCTGTGCTCTTTTTTATGTTTCTAGGCTTATACATGTATAGGTTGATTGCTACATGTTGGAGCAAACATCACTGCCCAGAAATGCTGCATGAAGAGAGCTGCAGGGAAGTGACTTCTATTTCCCAAGCACAGAAAATAAAGCAGATTTATTTCATCAACAGTTCTGTGAAAGAGCTGATGCCTTATTTCAGAGGAACTGGATATCTGCTCACTGGTTTAAATCCTTCCTGGAAATGATGTTTTTAGGCTTGTAATATTGAAGAGTTTGATAACATTTGGTCCCTACCCACAGTTGCGTTCATCTGCTATAACAAATTTTTGAGGCATTTCCGAGACTACTTAATTACTAGCTGTTTAAGGAACAAGTCGCTTTCAAAAGCTCCACTAAGCTACCATGGAGAGCCGTACTGAAGGGTTTCTTAAACCTCTTTTGAGAGGCAAATTACCAAGCATCTTATCCAGGCTTCCTCCTTCAAGCTTGCAAGTGAAGTAGGGAAAGGGAAAGAGGAAAGAAAAAGAAAAAGAGAAGGAAAAAGAAAATAGAAAAAGATAAATAAAAATAAAGCTATAAAGAAAATAAAAAAAATAAAAAAAAATAAAAATAAGAAAGGAAAAAAGGAAAAGAAAAAGGGAAAAAGAAAAAAAAAAAAAAGAAAGTTTCAGCACACAGCTGTTGGTACTGTGCCATGGCTCACTTAGTGGAAGATAGAGAAAGGATCCAAAGGAAGGTGCTCTACAGTGCTTCTCCCTTACTATGGGCTCTGAAATGCCATGGAACATGTACAAGTATTCTTGGCTTACAGTGTCTGAAAATCAGCTCACGGAAGTGTCACCGATTCAGGGGAAAGTAACAGGAAAACATCACAGGACCCTTCCCTTCCTTTTTTCTCCCTTTATTCTTAACTACTTCAAAGCTGCTTTGCTTAATTCATGTTAAGAATGTTCAAAATAGTTTTTCCTGCATTACAATTTTACACTGGTGTCATTTCACCTGCTAACACTGTTTCTGACTTAAGAATAAATGGGTCCATTCTCTGATCCATAAGCTGAAATGCGTTTCTGCTGCTTGTATCTCTTAAAGATTTATGGGAAATTACTGAAATAATGATATAGACCAGGTCACAGTGGCAGCCCTGAGGCTGCCTTCAGTTCAAAGATACTCAGTACTCTTCCATCAGAGTCTCCCTAAGCAGGACCAGAAGAAACACGCCAATTACTGAAAATCACCTACTTTCAAGAGAGGGGAAAGAAGGATTCTTTTATGCGCACTGTGCTTTCTGGACCATTCACTATAACGAAATAATATTCTTAAATTTACAGTCAAATTTTCTCCAGTTGAATAAAATTATTATCATTACCACATAATAGAAACAATTTCCTGTAAGAAGTACAGTAGCCAGTATAAAATGTGACATGGGAATAGCTCTTGCAATAATGAAGAAAGAGTAACTAGCCACACTGGTTCTTTTTGGTATTTAGAGAGCCAGAGGTTATAAAACTGAGCAAAATAGTATTTCAGAGAAATGGAGACATCTGGTAAAACAGCAGAGTATAATTACCCTATCATCATTTATTGCAATTCACCTAAGGAGAGTCGAGGGATTGTAGAGGAAGATAGCTCAATTTAAACTAATTTCTATTGACATAGTCAAATATCCTCTTTCCCTGGTTAAATGCCCAAACAGATGAGCTTAGTAGAGGATGTTATGCAGAGTCTGGACTGATGAAATTCTTCCCTTAGAAGTAGAGCTACTGCAATTTTCTCCTAATGAATATTTTGTAATCCTGAGAGAAAAAAAAAAATGGATTAGTCAGATTTTTAACAAGAACTCAAACTGAAGAATCTCTTGGATCTTAAAAACAACACATTGATGTATTGATTTCCCTGAGATTTTGGGGTGGGTGGAACTGTCAAAATATGTTCGTCATGTTTGTAGATGAACCATAGGCTCATTTTACAAGGTACTGAGGTCCTCCATCATGATTGGATCTCCCTTTTGTTTTCTACTGTACTTTGTTTTCCGCTGTTTTTCTTGTATTATCTTACCCTGTGTGATATCTTTCTTCCTAGAATCTTCTTAAAACTTTAGCTGGAATACCAGAAGCCTATGACTTCCTTTGCTTTTTCACAGAAATATTGTTTAATGTTGTAGAACTAGTGCCCATAGACTCCTTTTATGGGTATTTTATTTTATTTACTAAACTATTTTGGCTCATGTCTTAGTCTGGAGTGGCCAGTGAGTCCAGCAGTAGTCTGAGGAGGAGAGGAGAAGCACAAGTAGTCCTTGAAAAATAAAGGTGAAATGTGAGCATCTAATAACTAATTTAGTGAAACAAGATGGTATAAGCGAGAAGAGAATGTAAGGCTTTTCTGAGTATTACCTACATTTTATATGTGGGCTAATGAAATAAAATGTATGATTAAACTGTTATACTTCACAGATATTTAGCCTTATTACTAGATTATTAATGGCTTGATGTTCTTTACCAGTATGGGCAGAGGGGAACTCACAGAGGACAAAATGGAGCAGGAAACACAGGAGAAGAAAAAAGTTGAATATTCATTTTGGCAGCTCTTGGATACTGAGCTATTAAAAGATCACTGTTTTCATCAGCTTCTTCCAAAAAGCAAGAAAAAAGGAAACAGGAGAATTCAGAGAAAAAAATCCGTAAGGGAACGTCTTAAGTATATTGCTCTTTAACTATGAGGATTTAGTGTTTTCATGACAGAAAAAAAAAGATAAATGCAGAAAAAGAATTTTCTTGTTAAGGCAGAGAAAGATTATGTATTTTGTAAAAAAGAAAACATTTACAATAACGCTTTTAAAGAATGGGATTAAGTGTTAGCACACATGCATACACACATTAGTGTAGACTGTATGCAGTGAGGAGGAGAGGATACCTGTAGGATTACAAACTCCTTAGTTTAAGGACTGCTTGGTTTTGGTTTTCTGAGTGTACTTAGATGTACTTTTAGTAGAGTACATTCTTAGCACATTACCAATAATAATTTTCTCTATATTCATGTTTTTTTCTCTCCTGTCTGCCAAGTATTGGATGTATTTATTCCTCACATGATGTTGAACAGTGTAAGAAATAGTGACTCGCCACGGTTTTGAAATCTACCACCACCACCCCCCCATAGTGCATTACAACTGCATTAAACATGTTTTCAAGATGTAGTCAGTACACTGTTATTAAAAGAAAGAGGTCACCCTCTTTCTTTTATATTAATAACATCACTCCTGTGACTCAGGTAAAATAAACATATTTCTGTGATGTCCCTGCTTTTATATGCCAAGTGGTGCTCGTTCATGAAGAATTGTGAGATTAGTTGTGACAGTCATTGATGTCAGTGGTAGCGACAATCAGATCCTATGAATTTCTAGGTATTTTAAAAATGCAAAATGTTTTGCAGTCCCTCTCCACTACTATTTTCTTTTACCCTCACTATGTCAATGAAACTAGGAAAAACTTAATTAGGTTTGTAATGAAATGCAAATGTGAGATGCGGTATTTCTTATGTGTGTAAGTAATTGTTAGATTTTGTATTGTAACCTTTTCCATTTGCATTTCTGATGGCCCAAAATATCTCTTTATTTAAGGAACTTCAGATACAGGATTTTCATTACCAAAGATTCTGTACACTTCTAAGAAAAAAGGGAAAAAAGAAAAAAACCCAAACAGTTCTTTTCCAGGTTCTTCTTGCATCCCAAGCTTGCTTGCTCCTAGAAATCGTTAAATTCCTACTTCAGCATGAGCGAACGGGTCTTTCAGTCAGAGATGGAAAGATATAAATTCTTATTTTGCTTAGAAAGAATAGCTAATGGGTAACCTTGGCTAAGGGCCAACCTCCAACCCCGCTGCTCACTAGCTCCTCCTCCCCAGCAGGACAGGGACAAAATGGGTGGAGATAAAGAGCGGGACATCACTTACCAATTATCTCCATGGCAAAACAGACTAGACTTGGGGAAAAATTAATTTAATTTAGTACAAATTACAGTAGATTTGGTTAGTGAGAAAAAAAGGACAAAATAAACACCTTTCCCTCACGCCCACCCACTCCCCCCTCCCAACACCTTGGCACCAATACCCCATATGTAGCCTTCCTCAAAATCATGATGTCACATTCATTCTCTGGAATTCAATAAATGATGCCATTTTGTGTGCAGAAGTGGTGCTCTACATCATCCCTCTTAATCCTGAGGACACCCTCTTGATGTGTGGGAAACAGGAGAGCTCTGGCTTGTACACTGACTTCGGTTTCTTTCACACACCATAGTCTGCTGCTGTTTCTACTTTTTCAGCAGCAATTCTCTCCTTTATGACAGCTCTCAATATTACTGACTGCATTAAGGATCCCATTTTTCTCTGGAATAATTTCTGAAACACCTTCCATGTGTTCTGTGTTTATTAAGACCAGACCTCCACCACTGCATTCTTCACATCAGTGATTTACTTTGCTTAGGGAAGCAAAGAGAAACAGCATTCCTATTCAGCAAATCAGGAAAGCAACTTGAAACTAACTGCAACAAGTGTAGGATCAGCTTTACAGTTCGTACAGACATGCAGCCATTGCAAAAGGTACTTACTACCAATTCCATCTAATAATTAATTTTAATTGAATTTTGGCTTAATCCAAGACAAGGATGTCCCTGAAGCTGTAGAAGTTTTTCCAACATAACACTCAACTACGTTATTCCAGTTGCTAATCATCCTCACTATTAAAAACATACTCCTAATTTCTGCTTTAACTTTATCTAGTTCTATTCCAATTTATAGCAATTGTTTTCTGCTATTCTTTGTCCTCACATTCTATAGAGCACTTTAATGTGCTGGAGTTTATAAATCCTGGGATTACATTTATTCATTTTACCACTGCATTATGCTGCTCATAATAACTCCTTTTTAGACTTATTATTTTCCAGAAGACAGTCCTCCCTTTGGTTGATAGGGCCTGTATTCTTTGCTGGAACTGTATTAAAAGACATTTTGTAGGAATGTGTCCAATGAGCCAAATGATACAGACTGTGCTCAGTGATTGCTCCTTCCTTGTTTACAGCTCTGCCAATGCCTTCATCGTTCACAGATTTGCACAGCGCTTGTTTTATATTTAGGTCCACTACCTCGATGACATGCTACATGTACTAAAAACACACCGTTCCAGTCACCATGTCCCAGCGGCTGCTGCTTTTGCCATTTATCGACTAGTTGTTAACCCTTTAGTATGGCATCCATTGGTACTGGCTGGTGGGGTTTCTCTTCCTGTATCTCTCTCTTTTTCCTAAGGAAAGCTTATTCAATTACTCCATCTCAATAATTGTGCAACCCTTTTGAAACCCTAGCAAGTTTCAGCCAGACTGAAGAGGAATGTAGAGCCCTGACTAAGTTTCACCGTGTTTTATCAGGATAGTCAACTAGATATGAAAGAAACTTCTTTTATGCTCAGTAATGAGAGCAGAGGTAAGAAATGCACACTTTATCAGGTTCAGAGCCTCCACAGGGTGAGGTTAGAAATTAAATATTTGACAGCGCTGGTGCTCGTGGACATCCTTGCTGGTGAGAAGGCCCCTCCCTGGCAGGCAAATGCAATTTATTTAACTGTGGACTTTTCCAACCTCCTGTTTCACGGCTGGTTTTCTTTCCAGACTCCTCTCTTTGTTTTCATGTGGATTATGTAAATATATAGCAGTTGAGGTTGTGATGCAAGGTATAATGTGATTAGCTTCACCCACCAGATCTCCCCTGAGAATGCATACAAATTTCTGATGGAAGGAATGGTTTTCCCTACAAGTTGTGGCAATCCATGCTGTCCACAGTTCAGTTTCCTTCTTTCTTTTTATTCTTCACTTGTTGGTTCTGGAATTACTTTCACTTTTTGATTTCTGATGCACTGTTAGCACACATCCGGGGTTTTGTACTTTCTCTCATGAGTAAAACATGGTTAAAAAAAAGAATTACCAGAGCAGAAATCTCTCGGTCAGCACTTTCAGGAATCTATGTTAGTTATCCATGACCTGATTTCAAAATACATCTAATGTATGCCATCTAGCATCCTCCTTGGTTACTAATGGACTGGAATTTCTTGAGCCTTATATGATGCAACAGCCAATTATTTTCTTAGATGGTGCATAATTATTTAATGAAAAAATCTACCTCTGTCTTTAAAAGCAGCACAGAAGCACCTGCAATTAATTAAATTACGCCCGTAACATCAGAGACCAGCCTGAGTCTTATAAAATCTGAAGACTCACCATGACATCAGAAGCTGACACGTTTGTTTTAACTGCCATCTCTTTCAAATGATCATGGAATTACAGAATCATAGAACTGTCTGGGTTGGAAGGGACCTTTCAGATCATCGAGTCCAACCATAAAGTTCGATCATAGTGCCCAGCAGCTGACCAGTAGTGACACAACTGATGAAACAAGTAAAGAATTGAATAGACTGTACGCCAAAGCCTCTCCTTAAAGGCACTTCTGGTATTGGTTAAAAAAAGAGTGGATACATGCAAAATGACTGAATAAAGAATAGCATTCACAAAACTTGGGATGTTTCGTATTGTATTTTCCTATTTCAGATTTTCCTAGTGCTACTTTGGAATTTTGAAAAGACTTAGCCTGTCTTGCAAATGTGCAGAGAGGGAAAGGAGAACTGGAAATAAAACCCCAAACCGTGATTAGGTGTTATCATGTGTGGCTAGTTTAAAAATGGAAAATGAATCATCAGTGTTTTCATGTTTGTTTCTTTTTGAAAATAAGCATGCATAGCATTCAGAGTAAATGGCAAAATTAATTGGTTCTATACATGCTAAAGGTAGTCAGATGAAAGCGTTGTCACTGCAAGGAAAGTAAATGGAAACATCTGGATTATATTAATATTAGCAACACCTTTAGTGAAATGTAGCTACAGGACTGTTGACAAGGCAGGGTGCCAACTCAGAGCCCTGAGCACTGCAAAAAGCCTGGACTAAGGATCAAAGAATGCCTTCTGGCTTATGCTAGTGGAAATATTCTTTTGGCTTGAAGGCACACTGCATCTAGAAAGCAAGACCCTTGAATATAAACTCTTTTAGTTACTTTTTAACTTGATACGTGTTAAGTTTTTTTTCTAAGTGTGATCAGTGCAAGATGTGTTGAAGGTGAATTGTGAAAAGCTTCAGGCAGAAAATATTGCTTTTGTGTATACATTGGTCCTATGGCTACCCTTGTAAAGGCAATTTGCCTCCAATTTTACAATGTATTTTAAAGACTGTGAGCATGGATTTTAAACCAGGAGAAATATGCATATGCATATGTATACGTATACATATATGTATATGTATATCTATCTATATCTATATATCATCTACATCTGTATCTCTACATAGATCTATAGATTATTTGTTATTTATAGATAAAAATTATATTAATATATAACTCTATGTCCTTCACAACATTTTATATATACAAAGTTATATCCATATAGATACAGATATTTATACCTATAAAAAGTTTAAACTTTCTCCTAGTCTGCAAAAGCCTTATGTATATCAGTATAACGTAAAATGCAAAATTTCTGAAAACTTCTCTCATGCTACAGAAAAATTGCTTTTCTCTCAACCCACAAAAAAATCTCCCCACTTCCTCTCCCACAATATCTCTTAGGAAAAATTAATTCAAATACAGTAAGACAAAATCTTCTTGTGAAATTATTGCTGGTTTAATATATAATACATATCGTATCTATGATGTATTAATATAGTATGTATAATACCTAATGTATGTGTCAGAAATTAATTTAACCCATACCTCCTGTGTCAAATTACCTTCCACAATCCTTTTACCTGCACACCACGATTCCTTTTTCCCCATTACTTCCCTTTTTTTACTATTACCTCCTTTGCTGTGCCAGATCTGTCAGGTTTCCTGCCCTTTCAGGTCTTGATGAATAAGAAGCCAGTGGCTCAGTAAGGCTCATTTTATTAGCTGTAGCAGTGCTGGGATGCAGGAGTAGCCCCCAGGTGAACTTCAGGGCAGAATTGTCACTCATACATTATTTAGCTGCTGGAGTACTTTCAGGTCCCACTCTCGACATACTGTGTTGGGCTGAGGAGCGTAAGCTAGAAAATGGTAGAGAGATAGGACAAACACTACTGTAACATTTAGTCCAGTCCTCCACACAGAAATATGATGCAGCAATGACTTTGATGTTGAGCAGTGATGACCATGATATGATTTTTTAAAGAGTTGACACCTGCAGTTCACCATGAAGCCTGAGTGAGTATCTGGTTCATAAGACTTCAGGCAGCGGATTTCAAGACCACAGTCCTCTTGAGGAAAAAAAAAATGTATTTTTTATATACATATTTGCAGTGTAGCATAATGGTGTTCCACACAGGAAAAAAGTATTGTAAGAAGTGATTTAGTTTATTAAAAGCAATACTACATAGCTGCAGGGATTATTCTTTGTGAGGCTTAGCTCTAATGAAGTCTTTTTCCTAGACTGTGGCAGTGCTAATCATTTTATGAATCACTGTGACAAGATTTTTCTCTAGTCTGTGATTCACAGCTTCGTTCTGCTGAAATCTCTCAGCAATTTGACCGGTCTCAGTGGACTCCAACTCCATTTCTCTGCTCTCAGTGTTTCCTCCTTTGGCTATTCAAGTCCGAGCTTTGCCTTCCAGTACTCAGGTTATATCTAGACAACATCCCCCTAACATATTCATAGAGATCCAAGCTACGTCTAAGCAAAGCAGTTGAAGTACTGGAAGCAGTTTAACCTCAAAATAAATAACACTGTTCAGGTTACTTTGAAGTGCTAAGAACCTCAATTACCCTATTACAAGTCAAGCGAAAGTGTATTTTACCTGTTAAGGACAGGCTATGCTATATATATATTGTACTTAAATTTGGTATGACTGCAAGTATCTGTGTGTCTAAATTATTGGAAATCCATGGGGTTTCCTATTTTGTGGTCTACCTAGGGGTGCCTTGATACCTGGGCGGTGTGAAGAAAAGGCAGATGGGCACATGCCACCTGCTGACCTGTGCCACTGTAGGAACTGTCACACCGACAAAACCTGAGCAGTGCCGGCAGCTGAATTTTCACGAGGACCCTGTTATAACACAAAACATCAGTATGTTTATAGCTTCACAGAGACCACATGAAGAATTATGTGTCTGATTAATCATGTTTAATTACCAGCTCTTATTAGGCTCACATCCATTTTGGACGCCATGCTGTAATACAGCAGAGCCATCACCACCCGCGGTGCGAACAGAAGTGGCACACGGGTGCGAGCAGCTCCTCTGACTCCTTTTTGTCTGGAAACTGCAGTCAAAAACTGTGGTACTGTCATCCAGAAAACATAAAACACTTAATGTGCTTTCATCTTGGTTGACATAAACCTCATTTCGACACTCACATTCCAGGCTACCTGACATAGTGCTTCACATGGAACATAGCCCTATGTTTCAGGAAGAATTTTTGGACAACCGTTTTTTGCGTTTTTTTGAAGTTTATAATTACAGATACATTGGCAAGAATGTTTTGAGTATATTAATCTTTAAAATTACATAAATAAAAATCATGTGCAAGGACACATACTGCTATCTTGCATCTAAGTTAATCTGGTAATAAGAATTTACCTACCTGAATAAGCTTACATCATTGGAAGTTGGAAACTTTTTACAGTTATTTTCCTTATGATTCTCAGTATAAATCTTTGTTCCAAATAGTGTTAAACTAAAAGTCTTGTCCAAGGCAGCTATGATATTTATATATATGTGTATATATAATGTGTAAACCAGCTTGCCTATCATCCCATCTACCTCCAAAGTCCTATTCTATTTTTACAGCACACAGTATCAGAAAAATATTCCCACTGATGCTAAACACACAGCAGTAGAGATACGAATCACACCCTCAGGCACTTTTACAACCATTGCATTTAAACCTGCTTAGTAAACTTCTATAAAAATAAAATAATCTACTTGTAAATACTGTCACTGCTAAAGGAATTAATTTTAAAATTTAAAGAAAAAAATACTAAGAACTGAGCATCTGCTGTGGTTGTGCATCTAAAATCTCCATTTGGCATACTCATCTGCAGACTTACACTGCCAGGATTTGTTTAGAAAGATGCTGGAAACATGCTGGTACCTTGCATGCCATAAAAATTATATAGATGAGCAAAATGAATGAATTATTAAATTATACGTTAACTCCCCAATGAATGTGGGGCATTCAAAAGTTCCTGTCTCAGAACACCAGAACAGAGAGTCACCTTTTTTCTTTTTGTTGCTATGTAGCTTCACTATCCGTTTTACAGAATCATCCTCTCTCCGGCACTAAATGTAATTAAGGACCTTTTCAAAATAATGATTTAATGATCTGCTTTTCCTTTTTTTTTTTTTTTCCCAAAGTGTACCCGAGCAAATAGAGCATCTGCCTCACTTACAAAAGGCCCAGACTCTTATTTTGTATGGACATGTCATTGCAGCTGGCAGTGCTTCACCTGGATGTATGTCTTCAGGTAACAACGTGAATTAAGCACTAATCCATTAAAAGCTGGACTTTTTTTTTTTTCCTGTGTTGACATTATATAACAACTCACAGAAGTGACTTGAGGAAAGGAGAGCTTTGGTGAGACAGTTCTGACACCACAGAGCTGGATTCTGATCCTGAATTGTGAAAAGGCAACCACTGTGAACCCTTTACAGAGGATCCCATAACTTCATGTTTCCACTTCCTCATGGAAACCCTTGTAAATTTACTGATGCTCTTACAACCTTCCATCCAGTCATTGGCTAAGTATATTCAGCTAGGGCCTTTGCCTCAAAATAAGAAAGTTTGTGTCAAAGTTCTTAGCTCTGCTTTGGTCTCTTTACCACCTTCTGTTTAACAAACAAGCCTGAAAGCAGTTGAATCTCACCGAATAGAAGTCCCGTGTATGAATGTTGGGACATTATATGCCATTCCTTACAGCCACAGCATAGAGGAAATATTGACGTTGTCCTAGAGAAAGGAAGAACTTGACCAGATTATTTTGTCATTTTGTGCCTAACCAGCCTTGACTTAGCATATGGGCCTGAAAGAACTGCAGCTCAGGAGTAGCCTAGAAGCCCCAGTTTTGTACCAAAGTAGGTGACTTCCTGGGTAGAAAAATTGCAAAGGGGTTCTCCTCAGGTCTGCTTGTTGTGTCTGTGCTGTCATTTTAGAGAGGCTGAGCTCAAAACCAGATTTGCTGATGACCCCATCCTGGTGGCTGCCAGGAAGGCACATGGGCTGGCTGAGGGGGGTGAAAACTTCAGCCACACGCTATGCTCTGTGATACACACATTTGCAACAGGAACAGGTCCCCTCCACACCTCAGCTGACTACCTTCAATTTGCTCTTGCAGTGGTGGCCTGGGACTTAAGGTTGACTTGAACTGCAGGAGCAATGCCCACATGGGATTTGAAGGTAGCGTGGGTTTGGGATGCTTCAAGAGCCATAGGTGAATATGGTGCTACCTCAAGGAAGAAGAGATGAGCTTCATCTTGTTCTGGAGAGAAGCAAAATCATTTTCTGAATAAATCAAGGTGAAGGCAAAGTGTCTATGCAACAGATTTTTTCTTTGCCCACCAGAAAACCATCTTTCTTTGCTGTAATTAAATGGATTTTACTGCTCACAGTGAACAGACAGGACTGATTTATGTTTTCTGAACAACTTCATGCAAGCTGCCAGTTCTTCTGACTGTAAATCTGTCTGAGTTGTGCTGATTTCTAACTGATGATGCCAAAGTTAATCCCAAAACAACAGTCAAGATTTCTTCAATCTTCTTTCAGAGAGGGATCATCTTGGAGGGAAGCAGGCCATCTTAGAAATACTTCATGGCAAGGTGGGAAAAAAGGAGGAGAAAGCATGTTCACATGTTTCTCAGCTTTCTGCTGAGGAGATTCATCATCAAGAGCAGTAGTACAGCGAGGATATTCCCCTCATTCCAAATTCGTCTCAGAAGTCTCATTCTTTCTGTGGATTGACTTGGCCACAGCTCCTGGCTCATGTCGGTCCTGCTCCTCAGCCTGCTTTCTGTTTCTTCCAAGCAATTTCTATAGCTGGAGCATCAACCTCGCAGCAGCTGCTGTCTGAGACGCACGACAGAAAGAACTTACTTAGTTTGGTCAGAACACCTGGTAAGAATGAGTTTTTTGGCACAGCCTCTTCCTTCATGCCTCAACAGACATCCCTGTTCCTTTAGCACCTGTTCCTCAGCTGCTGCTTTAGCCTGGTATGTATTTCACACACAGGCCTTTAATGCCTAACCAAAACCCAAGGTCAACAGCAAGACAGTGACTTATGCAAACGGAGCTGAAACATGAAGAGAAAGGCAGCTCACCTGGGGAAATGAGGCACATGGAAGAAGATGGGGGGTTTATATTCCTCACAATAATGTCAAGGTCTGCCAACGAAACTGCAGGAGGCAAGCTAAAGAGGCTTTAATAGAGACACTGGTGAAATAGAAATGTCATGACCCAAGGGGAACAGAACATTGTCCTCTTTATGACTCCTGTAAAGAAGAGAATACCTTTGGGGTTGGGTTTTACAACTGGGACAAAACACAACTTATGTAAAAAAAAAAAAAAAAAAAGGTAAAAGGTTTCTCCTAAGTTTTCTGACTTCCTAAGGATCCAGATCCAGGAGCTATTATCACGCAGTAATATGTGATGCCAGTGATGTGAGTTGAACAATGCAGTATGAGATTTAAACAAACTGTGTATAATTATTGTATTTTAGAAATTTTTAGATGTCTCTTGAAATTCCCCATTATACTGAAAAATTGCCTAATTCATTAACATTAAATAAATACATATCTGAAATGGAAAACCATCAAATATTGGATAAAAATATTCACTCCATTTCAGCTACCTTGCAGCTGAAGTGCCAGACTCAAATCATTAGTTTCATTCATGCCAATGAGTTTTCAAAGAGAAATTATGTCCTTTAATAAAATAATACGATACCTAACTCTTCTACTGTGCTTTTTTTCAACTGTACATGTCACAATGCTTCAGAAGGAAGCCAGCATCATTAAAATTAATGAGCAGGCTTAGAAATGAATGACTAAGGTATCACACATTCAGAAATGATTGCAAAATTGGTTGTGTGCCTGCATCCAGACAGAGCACTAAGATTAAGGCACAAAACTATTGCTTGTTTTCCAAAACATGGAGTGATGTGGTGGGTGAGTGGGAGAAAACATAATTTCAACCAAATATCTCTTTTCATAGGATACTATTGGATGGTGCTTGTTTTCTGGGCCCATTACTGATTTCTAAAACAACTACTTTTTTAACATGTCTGCAGTTGCTTTCTTATTCTTTCTTTTTCTCTGAGTGACATTGCTGTCTGTCCTCTTTCAGAGTAGCTGGGTAACTGCCAGGGGAAAAAAAAAAAGAAGAAAAAAAAAAGGATCATTCCAATATATTTAAGCATAAAAAACTAACACCTGGAAAACAATGTCCTTTATGTTTCTCATTCACTCATCTACCAGCCCTCTGTATGTGGCGCAGCGGGAGTGAGTCACAGCAAGTCATATAAAAATGGCTTTCTCTGAGGTATTTGTAGAATAATGACAGTTGTTTTTGCCAACTTCTTAAAAAATGGAGGGCCATAGCAGCACACAAGAACGTGCATGTCTTCATGCACATGCATTTCCACATAGGTATGTTATCCTTGCTTTTGATATTTGCTAAGGCTGGAAATGTAAGAAGGCATCCCCTGTGTAGAGAACCCATTACCGTTCTTTCAAACTTCTGAGTTACTTTCACAGGGTTCAGATGAGCGTATCCCTTACATCAGCCATTTTTTTCCTTTACATTATAACTTTTCCTGGCAAGAAAAGGTGGAATGCTTTGCCAGATTTATGGCAAAGGAAAGGAAGAAAACACAAACACTTTCTACGGCTAATTTACTTTTACAGAAATAAAATTAATATAAGTGTCTAGTATGCTCCATGTCAATAAACCACAGCTTTAAGTTCAATCAGCCAGTCCTTACTGTAAGGAAGAGCCATGTCAACAGTTCATTCTTTCTTGAACTCTTTTTGAATAAAATGCATTATTGAAGCTTATAGTACCTGGTGCTTGAGAAAGAAAGAAAAGAAAAGAGAAAGAGAGGTAAATTCCCATGATAAAAAAGGTCTTACTTTTTTTAAACAAAATTTATTCACATTAATCAATGTCATTGAAGTTCAGCATGCTTTAAGGCATAAATGCTTGAAAAGTGCTTTTAAGATGCAAAGAAAGGTATAGCTAGGTAACCTAAAGAACAAAAGAAGAGGGCAGACAACTGTCATGACACCTGTCAGGCTATTAATGATTTTAATGAAAATGAATTTTATATGAATCTTCAAAAAATCTTTGGGTATCTTTAAAGGTAATATTTGTGGTTAGTAACTCTTCTTACATTCCTCACCTCCCCATAATGCAATAACAGGAGATGAGATGGAATCCCTTAATCTTACACTGCCCAACAATTCCCCCCTTGCTGATTATGAAAAATAAGAGGAAAATCCCAATCAATTAGTCTCTAGTTTGCTTTGAGGGTCATATTAACAATATTCTTAGTGAACAAACTAAATGCTCAAAAATGCCGTCTGTCAACAGCAGGGTTCTTGGCTAGAAATGTACATGGTTTTCACATGATTGCAAATCCACTGCTACTTACAGTGATGAAAGATTCAAACAGCTGCATCAGACTTACAGTGCACATTTTCATCAGATTGAATGTTTAACCTTATTTCTGTCGTTTATGTTACTGAATGATCCAGCCATGTAAATTATACTGCAGTTTCATTTAACATTTTATAATACAGAGACACTGTTGAGATTGAAATCATAAACACTTATACTAGGTAATATCATCTAACCTCCCCATTCAGTAATGCACTTTTCCCAAATGTCCAAAGATACCAATTCAGCACTACAATAACATGGTTTCTGCCTTTGCTCCCTCTCCTGCCTCAAAGGGCGCAAATCAAGAAAAATCCTCTAATATCCTTTGACTGTGAGTTTGGTTGTGTTTTGTCCTTATATTTTCTCTATGTATAAGTCCAAGGGCCACACTTAATTCCATTGCAGTGGCTAATTATGACAACAACAACCAATAAAAACTCAGAATCCTCCTGGTGTACTGCACTAGAAATGAGAGGCAGCCAAACAGGAACTGCAGTAATGCAGTTAGAGATACAAAATCACTCCTGCATTTCAATCCTTCTTGTATTAAAGCAAATAACTCTTGTATTTTTACTCATTTTGCTTTCTTCAGAGTTTAAAATTACAGACAATAGTGTGTTGCACACAGGAAAGAAGAGGAGCTAAACATCTCCCTGTGATGACCTGGGTGGCTGTACTGTTCTCAAACAAGTATGATTCTCAAATAAGCATAGTCAGATACGGGTGTATAGATCTATAGCTGTCCCCTCTCGGCATTTGGTTGACAAATACATGCCCAACCTGCTTACACTCTGAGAAGATCGGAAACTATTTTGCTATACTTAAAACACCAAACATTGCCATGCTAATTATGAACACATCTTGTTATCAGCTTGAAATGGAAAGGTGAGCCGCTGCCTGTCTCTGAACGGTGGTCCAGGCCCACCACCAGAAGGTGGGATGGAACAGGACCAGGCAATGTGTCATCACTCGATAGATGAAGTGTGAGGATACATGACTCACCTTGTTCTCCTGAGCAAAGGGCATACTTCAGAAAGATAAAGCCAAGAAAAATTAAGTGATTGACTGCCTTCAGAATGATGAAGAACTGAAAATCTCTACCCCAGCAGATATGCCTGAGGAGGAATATATGGCCACTGTGGATTTCTGTGATAAGGGCTTTATGTCAATGACTTTGCTGCTGGTTTGCACAGTTAGAGTGGAGTGATTTTAAAAGCCCATGAATATATCTGCTATAACACCCAAGTCAATTACAGCTTTAAGTCATTTCAGAGAGCTGACTGCAGATGGTGTGTGCTCAGGTACCTCTGACTGAATACAACTGGTTTTGGCATCATGACAGCTAGACATGAAATAAATCCTAATCACATTCAGCCAACAAGTTGATCACAGGTAATGGAGGGCACAGAGCAAGGCAATCTGGCCAGTCATCATTAATGTCAATCAGCTAAACTGAGCCTCCATAATCATGCTCAGACACAACAAAATATCCCAAGATATTCCAGTGAAGGGCAGACCCAAAGGCTACTTTTACCCATAAAATGTAAATATTTCTGAGAGTAAAATAGTGTAGCTGCTAAGTCTGTTGAAGCACAATCATCTCCCAGCATGTATTCTTCCTTTGACTGTGTGATGCACAGTGGAGGCTGACAGGGCATGATATGCTTGAATCTCACTCCCATGTCTTTACTCCTTCCTGTTGCTAAAGAACTTTTTATATGTAACATTTACTGAGGGGTTTTAGGCTTCACAGATGTTTTCTTTATCTCTGATACTGCAAAAAGTTTTATTTCCTCTTCCATATTTTATTGTTGACGCTACCAGCATCGGATCACTCTTTCTTAAAGATGGATGAATATTATTGAAAGAGAACTAAGTAGCTGACAAAAAAGTTTTCCCCCTATGTAGAGGACAAGTACTTCAGCTCCAGAAATGGACGAGGTGTGTAAGATAAAGTAGAATTTGGTTCCTCTGCTTGACTTAGTCATAATTTTCTACTGCTTGCATGGGCTTGTTCAGCATCTTTAATTCAAGTAAAATTAAAATCCCCACGTTGTTCTCTGTCTCATTTTGTCTCATACACGCAGAATAAATGAATAGATATAAACCATTCAGGCGCATGCACAATATACATATTTTTAAAAAGCTTCTGATGAAATTGCTGCTGCCTGGAACAACAGTAATATTTTAAGTTTATTTATTCATAGTTACTTGCTTTCTGAATCAATAGAGCTCTAACGTCTAGGTATAGTTCATGTAAGTTAAAGTCAGAAGCGTTAGCATTTTCCTAGAACAAAACACAGAGACCATGTATACTTCCATTTTAATGGCACTACTCCTAATCAAACTATTCTCTGTTTCAAATATTCATTTCTAATTTACATGGCTATAGCTAGGGGAAGAACCCTTTCTGAGAAGGGACCCACAGAAAGAAAAAAATCTTGTCTAGTTACTTCCCATTAAAATTTTTAAACTTTGTCTTCACTGAAAAATCAATACAGGAGATAAGTATTGTATTGCTTTCTGGAAGTGCTGAGTTTCAAGCCTAGACTTATCTCCTGCAAAGCAGAAACTGTCCAGCAATTTTTTCACAAAAGATGCTGTAGGAAGATGATGCAGTAACTAAGGAGCCAATTTCAGTAACGCAAAAACAAACATTGGAAGAATCATGGGACTGAAATATGAAAGCCATTTTTAGGCCCAATAATAATTTCTGTCAGAGTAAGCTCCAATATGAAAAGGAAACTCATTGATTATTATTATTGATTATCATACTCTAGTGTGAATTGATAAAGAATTGAGCTGCTATTTCTTGGGTTGGAATATTGGTATCATGAAGTCTTAGTTCACGTACAAATTGTAGACATTTTGCAAAATAAAATTTCAATATTGTCCCATCCAAACTTTGCTTTTAAACCTACAGACTACATTTCTGTGAAATTCGAGATAAATAATGCAGTAGCTTACCATTTTTTAAGCATCCCGAATGTGAATAGCCTAAGGTTAGTCCAGTGTCTTGATGTTCATTCAAACCACTGGCTAAATCAAAACTTTAGGTTTCCAATAAACATATTTTTTAGTACAATGATTGTGATACAGTTGTGAGATGGTCGTGAAATTCTCAGGAGCAGTTTCCACTTATCTCTTTTACTCAAAACATTCCTATTATTGTGTCTGAATGCCTCACAATCTTCATCATATAATAGAATAATAAAAAGAAAAAAGTCTAGAAGAGGACTTAAAACGTCACTTAGACTACCCCATTACAAAGACTGGATCCACTGTATCTATGTTATTTCTGACACATTTTGTCTTAGAAGTTTCAATTATGGAACTTCCTCATCTTTCCTAGGCAATTGATTCAAGTATTTAACTGCCCTTACACTTAAAAGGGTTTTCTTACTGCGTAGCTGAAAAGTACTTCACAGCACTATAAATTCACTTGTTCATGTCTTGTCTCTGGTGATTATAGAGAACAGATTTTGTTCCTCTTTATGCCAGTTTTTCACATATTTGAAGGTAATTATTTCTTCCTTAGAGCGAAGAAATTCTCTTCTCTCATGCTGTACTCAGGTCATATTCTGTAGCCCTGTGGTCAGACTTATTGCTCTTCTCTGGACCATCCTGGAGGGCAATGTCTTGAATTAAATATAGCTGAGGTCTGTCCCTAGATATAATAAATGGATCTGACATTACTTAAACCTCAATAGCAGCCTTTTCCCCCTTTTGTTTTTTTGCTGCAGTATGGTGTTATAGCCACTAGCCCACAGGCATATTTGCATCCTGCATCCTTGCTAGGTAAGCCACATCGATGTGCACTGGAATTGAAAAAACATGTGTATAGAGGAAGAGAAGCCAAGAGGATCTCCTCACACTGTGCATTAATGATGAGTCACCACTGAGTATTTAAATTTGAGTGTCTGCTCAAACACACCTGTAATTAAACCACAGAATTTAGTTTCCTTGTGACCGTTCTTCATGTAGATCTATGAGGGTAACACTCCTTGCTTCCCCACTTCAGGAGTTACCTATAAAACGCTGAGTGTGATGTGACTTCAGATTTTTCCCTTAGGTTAAAAGTCCGTTGAAACCTACCTGCAGTTGCTGTGATTATAGTGCAGTTGCATCCAAACAGAAAAGTGCGTTTTCTTGTACACAGGGAAACAAGAAGAATCTGTAAAAGAATAGGAACAGATGACCTAATCACTGATTGATAGAAAAAGCAATGTTCATGGGGAAAGTAACAAATCTCCTGTTCTAATTAAAATATTATACCACTGAATGAAAGTGAATGTTATGTTCAGGATCTGTTATATCAGCTTGAGTACAAACATGGAGTGAAAAGAGACTTCCTCGCTGCACAAGCTTTACATTCAGGGAAAGAAAGAACAAATTTATAACACTGACCTTGCTCCACCTGAATTCTTTTAGATCAAGAAAAAGCTATTTCTCAACTCGCTAACACAATGTTTAGAAAGGTAATATATGATCTAAAAGAAGCTGTAGAAAGCTATGTTCAAATGAGGAGAGATGTGTGAATAAAAGTAGTCAAACAGTGGATAAGAGGAAAAAAGGATTGGAAATAGAGAGCATAGCAGTAGTCAATTTTGTCAGGAAATACTTTTGCCTAAATTTTTGGCCTTTATTGCTCATAGCTGGCTTCTTTTTCTTTTAACAAGTCAGTCACCTACTATTTTTAAAGTTGAATTTGAAAAATAAGAAAAAGAGAGGGAAAAAAATCCCAGCAACAGCTCTTTCTATTGCGGTGCTCCTTTTATCTTTTTCTTCATATATTTTGTGGGTTTGTTTTTGTATTGCTGCAGCAGTTCTGAATTTTAATGATAAAGCACTTGGCTTAAACCCAACGTGTGCAATAATAGGCTTAGTTACTCAGTACTTGTCCAGAATCTCTGAGAATTTCAAACCTTAACATCTTTGGAACCAGTGCATATCTTATCCCCAGGTTAAAATAAAAAATATGCCAGAACATGGAAGTTTTAACTTGATTTGAAAACCCTTAAAGCAGGAAATACTGGTTTGGAGTTTTCTTATCAAAACAAAACAGAAAAAAACCCCAACAAACAAAAGTTAAAAAGTAACAAAGGAAGAAAGTGTATTATCAGAAGAAGGGAATGTATCTGGCTGATACACCAAATGGGTGTGCTGACATTCAATGGGACCTCAAGAAGCTGAAGAAATGGGCCAGCAGGAACTGCATGAAGTCCAATACAGGGAAATACCAAGTCCTGCCCCTGGGGAGGAACAACCTCAGGAACCAGGACAGCCTAGGGGCAACTGCCTGGACAGCAGGTCTGCAGGGAAGGACCTGGAGGTCATGGTGGACAAGTTGACTGATCAGCAATGTGTCATCACTGCAAAGAAGGCAAATGGTATCCTGCCCCCAACATATACTGGTGCCTGGGGATGTTTCTCTTCAGGGACAGGACTTTGCACTTCCCCTTGTTGAACTTCAAGAGGTTCCTGCAGCCCATTTGTCCAGCCTGTCAAGGTCCATCTGGGTGGCAGCACAGCCCTCTGGTGTACCGTTTCTCTCAGTAACCAAAAGAGAGTTCTGCTTTCTGAAATCACGCCGGACCCTGAATCTCAGGGAGCTGAAGGCACCTGAGGTGACAAGCAGCAGTCTCCTCTGTGCAGCACTCTCTTCTGTCTAGCCCTAAAGCAGATTCCCACCCAGTATGTCAGATACTCTCTTTGGCATGCCAGGTTACATGCAGAGATTATATGTTTAGAGTTTCACTGGGAGAGGTAACCTTCTAAAAAGATAGGACTAACTGCATTTAATGTGTAGGAGATTAAACTCCATTTTGGCTGCTGGCAATGACTTTCTAGCCAAAAGAGAAAAGCAGCTTCCTATGACTGGAGGCAAAATGTGAACTGATTCATATAAGCCTTTATTCCTCCATCTGTTGACCAACCAGCTTTCTTGAAGACTTTCTTCACCCCATATAGGAAAGCAGGTGGAGTTGAGGAATTTACCTGGAGGCAACCCCGTCTGTCTGCACCTAGACCATAACCTGCCATAACCTCCACCTAGTTATGAGATGGAAGTTTAGCCAAGGTGTAGGAGCTTGACTGCCACCTCTCCCCAGCAATTTAAAGTCGAGTATCCCCAGCAGCATGGTGCCGGAGCTCTTGGTCCTGTTCACAACAAGTAGAACCTTTCATAAACTCCAGTAATTTACTAAAACAATGTTGTATAAAAAGCAATGCAAGGATTACAAACAAGAGTGCCAATGCTAATCAGGGTTAGCCAAGGTTTACCCATTCATACAGCTAAGGGAGCATATGGGAAATGTCATGTTGTCACCACAGATTCTTTACTTCAAAAAGTTGTGTGAAACATCAAAGCCAAGTAAAATAATAGCTGCATACAACAAATGTGAGGTACAAGAGCTTCAGATAATATATCTTTTTTCACTGCCTGAGAAGGGTTGCAGTAAGAATCCATGCAAAAATGCAATCTGCTGTGTTGTCTATTGCCAAGCTGTTACTCTGCATCTTCTTCCGAGATATTTCTCTAATTTTATGTTAAAGCATTTAAAATAGGCATTTAAAGAAAAGTGATTTTATTCAAACAGAAAGCTCTAGAATTAAAAATATTTTTAGCTGAAAAAATGTTATGCCTGCCTTTTAATATGGATGTAGCTCTTCTTTCTTCCTGTTGTCTGTAGGACTGAATTAGAAGAGTCAACAGTCCTGATTGCGTTAGTTAATGACTAATCCGAATCTTAGAGTACTTTTTTAAAAATATTACTTTCTATGTAGATCTTTCTTCAATGTGATTGTTCTATACAAATAATAAAAGAGACATTTCACACTCCGTGTTGGGACTCATCTAGAAAAGAAGCCTTTTCAGATGTTGTTCCCAAAGCTCCGGTGTATGTATGCCCTATGTACGTATAACGCTCGTGTGAGTAATTTCGATGACTGTTGGCCTCTCTGAGGAGCACTGAAGTAATTTTGAGCAGACAAACAGAAGCCAGTGGGAGGAACCCATAGATTAAGATGCATGTCTGCTTGCCAGAGTGTGTAACAGGTTCTTTAGTATTCCTACAAGGGAAGAAGCAAGGCAGTGAAAAGTACGTTAGACTCAATATGTGAATGAGCTGTTTGTTTTTTCAGTCTTGTTTTTCCTCTTGTATTTTGCATTAGGAATGCTGTTGGATTTTCTGTTTGCAGATTCCCAAAGAAAGGAAACACAAGTAGCTGAAATATAGGCACTGCCAGAAGTTTCCTCTCTATTTCTGGCTCCCTTGCCCCTGAAACAAGAAGAGAGGAACACTTTGCAAGACCAGTCATTTTCCCCTTGTGTTCTTGGTTAGCCCATGCCACATAACCCTGCTCCTTGTCCTGTGGTTTCTGCTTTTCAGCCATTTTTTTCTTAAAGGAGCTTCTTTCCTTTTCGCTGGTCCTGCTTGCTATTTAACCTGACAGAAGAGTGGCAAGCACATCAGTCAGCTTTAACAAGGTCTGTGATTGTTCAAAGTCGTGCTTGTTGGGAAACCTAAAACGATAGCAAAAGTGAGTCTTAGGCTGTGTTTGAACCATCAGAAGTTCAAGTCTTATATCAGATTGTGTGACCTGACTAACAGGAAAACTGAGCTGGCATGGGAACTTCTGGGTAGTCTGAATCTCTGGCTTTGGGGAAGCAAATCAGCAGGATATGCTGAGGCTGATAACCTCTAGGTCAGTGGAGCAGTGGGACCCCTTGGGTATGCTGTCGTCTTTTGTGAACCACAGTTTGAGACCCTGTCTTCCCTCAGGTCTCCAGAATATGTGATGTCTATCCTGTGGCTCTTGGGCATTTGAAAATTTGATGGATGGCTGTTGGAATCAGGAAGGTTGGACACATCTATGCTATAGGACTACCAGTCACTGTAGACCAACAGCTTACCAGTGATTTTTAGAACTGAACATAGCGCAACTTTAATGCAATACTCAGAACTGCTCACTAAAGTCTTGTTTTTACATGATCTTATTTCTTAACTTGAGACCATGGGTTGAGCTGATAAATACTACATGAATAGCTATTTTCACACTGTTACTGCCAGAGATTACTAGAAAGCTGCTGAGAAAACTCATTATGTAGAGTCATAGTGTAGAACTTTGTTTGAATTACTTATGATTTGACTCTCAGTTGTGAGAGTTTGTTGTGGTTTGCTTTTCTACTGACTCTTTCTTTTAGTTATTTGGTGGAAAATGGAAGACAGGGTCACCGAGAGAAACTGGGACTGTTTAGAGCCTGTAGATGGCATTATGACATTACTACATTTCTATCCACTAGCTCTGGACACATTAAAAAATATGAAAGTACTAAGAGGTCATAAAGGTGTACAGCAGCTGTGTCACAGCTGATGAGGTTAGATGACTGCCAACCAGTACCATTTAAATCCCTTTAAAAAATCAGTGTAATGTTTAACCACAGTTCACTGTAGTGAGTGACTGCTATATAACCTATGAGTAATGTACTGAGTAATGCAATCTAACTGTTTCTCAGGAGAATTTGTCTGTGGTTTTAGTCAACTAAGATTAGCAATTGGCAAATCAAAACTGGAAGTCATTTTGTAGTCAACAGTGGAAAAGGCCAAGATGTACCTTAGGGCCTTAATTGTACTGGCATATAGAAAACAATATGACCTGGCTGCATTACGCTAGTGGAATTATGCCTTGGAAGTACCAAAGATGTGTCACTTAAAAGGAATATTATTACAATTTTTTTTTTTCTCAGAATCCAAAACAGAAAATTAAGATGCAACTAGGAGTGAAAACATATACTTAAGGACATGTAGGATTGAGTTAGCATGCTCTCGTTCCTTCTGTGAATTAAGTTTCAGGGCAGTAGTCTGTAACAAATCCTCTGTTCCAGAGGGAGACGAGATAGTGTGTTAAAACACAGAATCCACACTACCTTATAAAATGTTTGTAAAAATGAGATAAGATCCATCAGGATACATAAAAGTATTTAACACATTAAATCAATAATAACTTCCTGAGATTAACCTATTTTTTTTTTTAACGGAGATACTCTTTCAGTAGAGATCAGCTACACTCAAATTACCTTCAGTATGCATAACAAAGTCTGAGGTAATCATTGTCACTTGAGATGAAAGTTGTACTGTAGAACTTATTTAAAAATAAAGCTTTCTTGCATGTTCCAAGTGTGTTTATATTTTGCTAGTACATATTAAAAATATCTTACCATAATGTTAATATTTTAAATTGTAAACAGCATTATGCTATGTATGTCAAGTACGGGAGAGTAATGGAATTGCTTACCATAGAGGATCCAAAGCAGGATATCACACTGACTGTTCTTCAACTGTAATTTGGGGGTTGCACACATTGAAGAGTGATTGTTTTTCATCAACCATGGGCTTAACACAGGTATTTTTGCATAATACAGAGCAGCTGCCATGATCTAGTTGTCTACCAGAAGAAAAATACTGTCCCTATGCTTTGCTCAGGTCAGTGAATCCCGTATAATGTGTCAGAAGAATTAAATCATGCAGTTGATCCAGAAACTGAGCAAGAAACAACTCTTTGTGATTGCAGTGTCATTATCATTTTGTTGTGAAAGAAAAAAACATCTCACGTAAGTTAGGTGACCATTGATCAGAAGTTGTATCCATATTGCACAGTCACTTGTCTATGTAAAATAAGTATAGTTTCAATGTTTCCACACAAGATTTTGACAAGACTAGCTTTACCTCAGATGGCTTTTTTTCTTAGTGTCCTTTAAGCCATGTCTTCCAGCTGATAAGACACTGTTGAAATTGATGGAGCTTTCTGCCTTTGAAGTGTGGACTTGCATTCTTGGTTAACACACAGGGAACTGGAGCAATGAACTCTGTGGGGGCATGAATCCATTAGAATGAAAGAAATCGCTGTTAGGATAGACTACAGCAACACATCTCTGTACAACAGTAAGCACAATCCGTCCTCCATTCACTACAGCGGCTCCCTGTGGAGTGCTGAATAGGTAGAGCAGAACTTGCATCTGTCTGAGCAGCTCTGTTGGCTTTTTCGTACTCAGCTCTGCCTGCCTTCCATATGCGATGAAACATTGCTTCCTATGTGCAAAGTCATAAATGTTGGACAATATCATATTGGCTAAATTCATTATGAATTTTTTTTGACAGCTAATAGGTTAGCAATATGTGTATTCATTAGAAGTATGGGATATAAGTAGGGTGAAGGGAAATAATTACTCAAAAGAACTATATTTGGTTTTGCTGGTGTCGATGCTGTATTTGAATCTTTATCCTTTAAAAGCCTGTTTTGGATATTACTCATTTGATAATTTTAAGAAAACTGTTTTGAAATTTACAGTGCAATTTTCTTCTCAGACAGAAGGCTAGTATATGTTTTACTGTGAGAAATGGAGTTTGTCTGTGTGATGGATAGTGACTTTGTGTCTAAGCATAGTGATTGTGTCTTAATGTTATGTTTCTTGTGGTGCTGCTTAGCTGAAATACAGCTGAGGTTTGAAATCCTGATCTGGAACTGAACAACACAGCTTCTCTGCTGTCTATGAATCTGTGCAATTTAGTCAGCTGAGGACAAGCCTTGCAAGTTGAAATCCAATCAAATAAAAAAGTCTTTCTCCTGTGTGAAATACAACTGTAACAATTAAATAGTATATACAGAACAGTATATAACAGTTCTTGCATATTCATACATGCTCTAGCTGACTTCAGTGTTCACTGCTATGAGAATCCACTGTTCAATTTGCTTCTGAATAGATTCTGATGCTAATTTTATTACCTCTCTAAGAATGTGTTTTCATTTAGAACAATGAAGCGGGCATTTGTGAATGAGTCACTCATAATTAGACTGAGGTATTTATGCTGTGCTTCTAATAAGAGACATAGCAAATAAGATGTTCACTAATAATTATAGGGAAACAATCTAAACAGTTCCTTTATCATATTGGAAATCATTGAGAATCTGAGGAGAAGAAGGTCCATCTTAAATTACTAGTGCATGTATCTTAGAGATTCTGTCATTCTTCAGGCTTTATCAGTTTATTCTTCAAGCATACAGGGATGTCTGCAGCCTAGAGATGTGCAGCCTAGTGATCAGCCTGGTAGGGGAAACCCTCAGCTCCTGCTACTTGGTGATGGCAGTTTAAATGAATGGCAGAATTCCCACCAACTGGAATGGATACCGTTTGTCATTGGAAGTGGATGGTTGTGACCATGCAACTCTTTTCTTAAAAGTGTTTCTTCAGGCTTCTCTGGTCCTGGAACTGTTTTGACATCTTCTACTACTTTCTAATGCTGTTATAGTCATCTGAGCCCAGTCTGACTTGCTATCCTATTTATTCTGTTTCCTCTGCAAAGCACTTCTCCTTAACCATAGCCACTCAATGTTGTAGAGGGACAAGGAACTGGAGTCCTTGAAATTAAAGACGCTTTACTGTACAGTGTCTAAAAGCAGCAAACATCAGTAACTCCCTCCTTCCCTCCCCTGCCACAGCTCACGTATAGTGTGTGGGCCTTGACTTTCCCAAGCAACCCTCAGATCTGTAAATGTACTGAGCAGTAAAAAGATGTAAGTTAAAATAACAGTATCTAAAGAGGAGAAGGTTGCAATTCTCTGCACAGAGAAAAAAAAAGCCCAGAGATATATCAGCTCCTCTCATCCAGTACGTGTTTACAGACACCCAGGGAAAGAAACAAATTCTGGGGACTGCCAGTGAAACCAGCACAGCACAGGGCCTGGTGCACCCCTTGGACGTGGTCTCATTAAAACCATGGGCTGTTGGATACAGCAAAACAAAGCCTGGAGGCTTCCAACAAAATGTTAATTTTCAAGGAATGGATTGATCCTTTTCTCCTCAAAGTGTTGACTTTCTCCTGGAGAAAAAGGCTGCCCATGGCTTGGGTGGGAGTACTCTTCACTGAGTAAAAAACTGGCTAGAGGGCCAGGCCCAGAGAGTGGTGGTGAATGGAGTTAAATGCAGGTGGTGGCCAGTCATGAGTGGCGTTCCACAGGGCTGGGTAGTGGGGCCAGTTCTCTTTAATACCTTTATCAATGATCTGGACGAGGGGATCGAGTGCACCCTCAGTAAATTTGCAGATGACACCAAGTTGGGTGGGAGTGTTCACCTGCTTGAGGGTAGAAGGCTTTGCAGAGGGATCTGGACAGGCTGGATCGATGGGCTGAGGCCAATGGTATGAGGTTCAACAAGGCCAGGTGCTGGGTCCTGCATTTGGGTCACAACAACCCCATGCAGCGTTATGAGCTTGGGGAAGAGTGTCTGGAGAGCTGCCTGGCAGAAAAGGACCTGGGGGTGTTGGTCAACTGACAGCTGAATATGAGCCATCAGTGTGCTGAGGTGGCCAAGAAGACCAACAGCATCCTGGCTTGTATCAGGAACAGTGTGGTGAGTAGGACCAGGGAAGTGATCTTCCCCCCTGTACTCTTATGAGTGAAGTTAATCACTCCGCCTGTGACAACTCAGCACTGGTGAGGCCCCACCTCAAGTGCTGTGTCCAGTTTTGGGCCCCTCACTACAAAAAAGACATTGAGGTGCTAGGGTGAGTCCAGAGAAGGGCAATGAAGCTGGTGAGGGGTCTGGAGAAGAAGTCTTACGAGGAGTGGCTGAGGGAGCTGGAGTTGTTCAGCCTGGAGAAAAGGAGGCTGAGGGGAGACCTTATCACTCTCTACAACTACCTGAAAGGAGGTAGTAGAGAGGTAGGGGGTCGGTCTCTTCTCCCAAGTAACAAGCAATAGGAGTTGGCCTCAGGTTGCACCAGGGAAGGTTTAGATTGGATATTAGGAGAAATTTCTTCACTGACAAGGTTATCAAGCACTGGAAGAGGCTTCCCAGGGAAGTGGTGGAATCACCATCCCTGGAGGTATTTAAAAGATGTGTAGATGTGGTGCTTAGTGACATGGTTTATTGATGATTTTTGTCAGTGTTAGGTTGATGGTTGAACTAGATGAACTCAAAGTTCCCTTCCAACCTAGACAATTCTATGATTCTAAGTGTTGACTGCAAACTCCAGACTTCCCTGAAATTCATTCCTAAGTGAGATGAGGAATCTCTGAAAGAGGGTGAATGTAACACCTTTAGTATTGTCCTAACTATTTTCATTAGAAAATAAAATCACAGAATGGTTGAGGTTGGAAGCAATCTCTGGCGGTCATCTGGTCCACTGCCTCTGCTCAAGCAGGGCCACCTCAAGCAGGTTGCTCAGGACCAACATCTACAAGGATGGAGTGTCCACTACCTCTCCAGGCAACCTGTGTCAGTGCTCGGTCACCCTCACAGTAAAAAGGTGTTTCCTGATGTTCATAAGTTTCTCTCTCATCTACTTTACTTTCCTCAGAGGAATTTGCATTTTGTAAGAAGAGAGGCACTTTTTCTTTGCAAATATAGATAGAGCCAAATATAGATAATGAAATAATAGATAGATTGCTACAGAAATGATCAGGTGGGAGAACCCGCTATAGACTTTGCCATTAGCCGCTGAAGCAGGTACGCTTGTAACTCAAAGAAGGCACATCCCTTCTATGTATCTCTCCACAAGTCCAGTCCTCAAAAAATGCAAGTAAATGGCCTCCCAGGAAATAGTAGAGTCCATTTATCTCCACATCCTTGTCCAGTACCAAGACTATGCAGAGCTGATTTCTCCCTGTCTTTTTTAAGGGTTTCTTGTTCATTGCAATCTCCCTCTTTCCTCTTGGAAATGTCTAGAGGAGGGAAGACGACCTACCTGAGGGCCTACAGGCATAGCATCCACCTGCCAGCTTTTAACTGAAGTCATAAAGGACAGTCTCTCTCATTACCATTTTCTTTAGCTTCAAAAGTCTTTTAAATACAACTTCATGACATTACCATCCCATTTTTGGTATTTTTGTTTCCATTTAGTGAACTGCCTGCCAACAAAATCCTACTTCCTTCCCTCACAAAGTTAGAAGATGGAATGAAGATGCTAGAGCAGATCTGTAGGCTGTTCTTTGGGCAGAAGTTAAAATGCAAGAAATTCCATTTGAATATAAGAAAAAAACCTTTTTTACTGTGAGGGTGGTCAAACACTAGAGGTAGGTAGGAAATATCTTTGGAGATATTTAAAGTCTGACTGGACATGGTCTTGGGGAACCTGCTGTCTGTGATCCTGCTTGGAGCAGAGAGCTGGGCTAGATGATCTCCAGAGGTGCCTTCTCAGCTGTTCTGTATTCCTGTGATTCTCCCACACTCTGGATGCATGTCGTATCTATTCACTTGTGCACGAGAGTCTGTGCATTCTGTTCTGGTTGGAAACTCTTCCAGCTACTGACTTTTCCCAAAAATCTTACTCAGTGCATAATACAGTACGATCTTGGGCTCTGGGCTCTATCATAATACCAGTGTTAGCAATGATTTATTTTCTTAAATACATGTTCACTTTAAATATGATCATTTGTATTTTTTTTTGAAGAGGCAAGGTAGCACAAATCACAATGACACCAAACAAATCCCGTTTACTGTAAATATATGTGTTAGCTATATAGAATACCAACCTATATTTATTCCTAAAGTAGTTTGCACCCTTCTTTGTAAAGGGACATTTTTTATTTTTATTAACACCACAATCATTTTACCTTCGAGGCTGAAATGTGGCATATTTGTTCTCAAACCAGGAGTACTTTGTCATTGCTGTGGGATTTTTGGTGGGTTTTTTTGGTTCTTTTTTTTTCTTTTTTTTTTTCTTTTTTAATGAGCAATGTGATTTAAATAAGAAAGAGGAGGGATAATACCTTTGTGATAATTCAAAAAAATAGGTAGTCATGTTTGTCTAACAGTCCTCAAATTCCTGTCTCAACGGGCATGGTAAGTACAAATTTAGCAAAGACATACATGTCTGTGTCACAGAAATACCACTCGTTGGTCTCTATTATATAGAAGAGACCTTAGGAAGAAAGCTGCCAGGGTAAAGAAATACTTTTCTTTGCCTCTTTTTTTCATGTTGATTTGTAAATGACTTTTAAAAGTACCTTTTCCTGCCTAAGTTTCTCTAGAAATATTTTGTAGGCTGCCAAAATATCAATGAAAGTGAACATTCAAAAAGACTAGACTTGCAGGCTAAGAGAATGGCATTAAACCACACCGGATGCCATCATTATGAATTGCTGAAGTAGGAAATGTAGCAGAATTGAAAAACTTGCTCCTGCCACATTCTGCACATAATGCTTCCTCCTGCCCTCTCTTTTGTGGTATCACACTGGGGAGTTGCATTTCCATAGTCCAACCTCCTGACGAGAGAATAGGAAGAAAACAGGCAGGCAAGAAGGGATTCATCAATGTTAGTTGGTCTAAGCTGTCTTTACAGACTGGGGAGAGAAACTGGCAGCGTTATGAATTTATTTGATTGAACTTTAAGTTAAAAAATTGAAATAGTTTGAGCACTGAATAGGTCTTTTCCCAACGATTTCAAGAACGTAGAGGAACTTTTGCCATTCACTGATAAAATTCTGTCTGCTGTTGCAGGCTAACATTGATAGCCTTGTAAATTAAACAACAGCAGCAAGTGCTAGAGATTTACTGTTGCAACATGGATAACAATTCATGTAGAAGCAGGGAAGTGTCCTAGTTTATTTCTATTGAATGTAATTTTTTAAAAGAAAAAAGCCCACATACATAGACTGAAAAGGATAAAATAATCCTAATTAATTTTATTTCCTTTGCTTCAGCAGACCTGAGAGGTGAAAAAGGTTCTAACAGAGCTTGGTACATTAGGAACCAAAAGGAAGGTAGCATGGGCAATTTTTAATTAGCTTAAATCACTTTCTATCTGCTTGTTTAGTATGTATTGTGCTTTATATATGTGTATGTATTTTATTTTACACAGTTTATAAGCGGTATATAAATAGTATGCAATTTATAAATTATAATTGGTTGTATATGTATTTGCACTGACATTGGCTCATTAGTGGTAGTCACTTGTAAGTATTTAACAACACGCTTAAGCAGTCGTCTGAAAGTACTGGAAACCATAAAACAGATTGTTACATAGCACTATTAACTCTTCCTGCCTTCACTAGCTGTAAATGAAAATTTAGAATAAAAATAAATTCCACTGACTCATCATGGGACATCAGGTAGCATATGAAGGCAACAGAGTTAGCAGTAGATTGCTCTTGCCTCCTTCTGTTTAGGACAGTGAGTACCAGGCTCACTGTCATGCAAAGTCTCAGACTGTATTTGCAGTCCAACAAAAGATCAAGGCAATTCCACTCAAGCAGCAAAGCCCAAAAAGAGAACAGAAAACTGTACTTTTTTAGACTATGGAAACAGTACTTTTCAGTCCTCCTGAGAATTTTAGCCCCTCTACTTGGTCAACCCTGTACACTTCCACCTCTGATTGTTCCCTCTGCTGCCACACTCCCTGTCCAAAAAGTGCGTGTCTAACCCCTGCCCTTCTTTAAGTCTGGACATCTATTTAAATCTACAAGGTGAGCTGATTCCCAGCACCTTAAATGCAGTTTTCCTTCACAGCGACAGCTGTCCTTCCACGTTATGAAAAGGTCTGTAGTGTTTGGGCCTAGGAAAAACACTTCTGGTCTCCACAGATTAATTTTTCTTTCCTGTTTCTGTCACTGATATGTTACTTTACTGGATGGAAATTCCCAGCTTTCCTCCCAAATCTCACCTGTGTTGTCTAGTGGGACTGCATGGCCTTTGAGAGGGAACTGTGTCCTGCTCAAGATGTATAACATCTATAATAACATGTGTGTTATCTCAGCTGGAACTGTTATGTGGGAATGAAAGATACGTATTTCATCTAGATTGAAAAACATTCTAAAGATACCAAATGGGATTATTCAGTCCCTGAGCATTCCTCAGGATCACATCTATATAAATTCTTTGGTTAGCACAGCCAGCTGTTTCATAATAACTTCTAATTCTACAAATCGAACTACTTACGAAATATTTCGCAAAAACATATTTCAGAATCATGATTGCCCTACATATACATTCATAGCATAAGAATTTGCTGTTGGTTTGGCAAAGCATACTCAAATATATGTTTGTGTGTACAGCATACAGTAAGGATAAAAATGTACACATAATATTTTAAAGTGCCTATGGATTATTTTGCCCATTTATTTTACAGCTAACTTAGCTGTTGCTTTAGCAACAGAAAATCCAGTGCAGACATCTCTCAGATCAGATAGAATGATTTAAGTCAGTTCAAGTATAATAGATATGACATGATCATCGTTTCTTTTGCTAGGCTTATACAAACAGAACATTCCTTTTGCTTTTGCTAATGATGTAAAAATGCATTACTCATTGTATATAGGTTATTGCTCCAATCCCTCATTCCCCTTTCCTATGCACTGGAAGCCATAGTTCATGCCTTTTGAGGCTGGTGATATCTGAGTGCATTATGTTCTTGCTGAGCCTTTACAACGTTCTATATGCATCATGTGTCTTGTTTAGAATAATGATTTGACACTAAATCATCACTAGTCAGTCGGCCTGAAATTTAATAGTCTATCATTTCTTCATCTCAGGCCAGTGATGTCATGTAACATGACTTTACTGGCTTATCACGTGCCATCATCTCTCCTTGGGCTAATTATTCCAGTTCACACAATCTGCACTACTGCATCACTGAAAGTGCATGACTATCTCCAGTTGTTTTGTGTCATGATGATTATTTTCTTTAATCATAATGAAAATAATAATTCTTAGGAAAAAAAAATAACTCAAAACAAATCATTTAGGGGAAAAAATTTATGAGGTACATGGGATTCAGTATCCATTACTCAGGTGATACTAGAAAGTCACTTTAGGGTAAAGATGTAGTCCATATGTGCTTCAGTGAAGCAGGCTGTATATGGTGTTTTGGTTAAGATGGCTGAAAATGTACAGTAAATATTTAGGAAATATATAGACACTGAAACTGGATTACAATTGGTCTAGCCCTTTGACTGGCAGGGGAGCAGGAGATGCATGAGGGTATGCTTCCCAACAAAATTTGATCATGTTTTATTATGATGAAGAGGGGAAAGGACAGGAGTGTTTGCAGAGGATATGAAAAAGTGAAAGATGCTTCTTAGAGCCACGTCTGGAGATCATGATGCTTTCTTGAAAAGGTATTTGACCAAATGCAGATTCATTTGATGAAAATTAGAAAGTGCATCTAAACTAGTTACCCTAAGTGCCTTCTTTAGTAAAGATGAAAGGAATTCATCTCATCCTAAGTAACGTATCTAAAATATGTCAAATGACTCAGTTGAGAAGAGAGGAATATAAGAATAACCATAGAGCTTCAGGCTAAAGGTGCACCAAGCCAAGCATTTTCCTCTCCGACTTCATTGGCAAGTGGGACATCATCGCCAAGAAAATGATTTCCCTAAAGTGGGGCTCAACTCCTATGTTCCGGGTGTGCTGGGTCCTCTGACTTTGTCAAACAAAGCGTTTATGCTCTCTCCTAAAAAGAACTTATGAATGCTATCCAAAAGTTAACGGGAATAGAAAAAGCATGTACTGTATTTCCCCCTCTCTACTCTCCCAGGGGACTTCCTAAACCTGTAGTGATTCATCTCTCTAGTGACTCATAACAGATGTCTCCATGAAACATTTATCCAGTTGCCCTTTGAATCCCTGTAAACTAACTGTATCCACAATGCTCTTGAAACGGAATCAGCAGGTCAATAAACTGCTGCATGAAGAACCATCTCCTTTTGTTTCTTTTGAACCTGGCTGCCCATGGTATTGTTTGATGGAGGAGGCCACAAACAATTGATCTTTTCTCTCCATACCACAAGGGTTGTGTAGCTGTCTGTCTTATCCCCTGTTCTCCAGGATGAAGAAGGAATCTCTGTGTCTCTGGACCTCACATGTGCCATCAAGCTCTGCAACCTCCTTCCCCTCACTGCAGGCTCTGCCTGCCTGCACAGTTGGTCAACCTCAACATGGTACAGCTATAACTTGGGATCAGGCTGCTGCAGAAAGACAAAGGGGAGAAAGAGCCATGAGAAGACTCATCAGAGCCCCCTGCCTTCACTAGGAAGCTGAACATAAATTCAGACCCTTGCCTTTAGGACTGGCACAAGCTAAGTAGTAGAGGTGTCTGCGACCAGTCATGTACTGTGCTGGTCTTGACTTTGCTTGGTGGCTTGTTTTCCTGGATTGAGCTCGGACCTGCCTTGCCATTACAGGCTTGTCTGATGATCATTAGACTGTGGCTGACACTGGTTACTGTCACCAAACCTGCTTAGCTCATCTGAGACTGCACCTCATTGGAGAGAACACTGTCCCCTTCTGTCCCCCATGGGTCCTACTCATGTCTCCTTGTGGAGCAGCACCTTCCTGATGCTCCCCTGACACAGCCTGCTCAGTCATTCCTCTTACAAAGGCAGCCTGCAGTCATCCTTGCTGCAAATCTCCTCAGGTTCTCTCATTCCCTGCTCGAGTAGAGAACAAAGCTGTCCACAGGCTTTGACATGAGAGTGAACAATGGGTTTATACAATAACAATAACAAAATTGTTTTCTCTCATGTTCTCAAATCTTTTTCTAGTAATTCCTAAGATTTAACTCACTTCTCTTTGGGTTTTTTTTTGGACTAGGCACAGAGATAAATTTTCATGGATGTGTCTGTCACAACCCAAAGACATCACTCCTGAATGACAATGGTCAACTTATAGTCCATTTCTTTTTTCTTACATGCATCAGTTTGCGTTTACTTACACTGAAATTAATCCGCTGAGTTATTACTCAGTCACTCAGTCATGTAAATCCTTTCTGCAGTTCCTATATTTAGCCCTTGTTCTTTCTGTTTTCATAAGAGCTGCAACTTCATTGCATATTATATGTATAATACATATCATATTCTATAATTCCTCCGAGCTGCAAACGTTGTCTGGTCGCTGCTTACCCCTTTTCCCAGGCCATTTAGGAACAGCATGGATCCCAGCATTTCCATGAAACTCCCCAGTGACCTCCCACTACAAGAAGTGACTGTGCACCCCGACTTCTTCCTACTCTTGGCAGTTCTTATACATGCCTGTTCCTTCCCTCTTATTCTACCCCTGCTTAGTTTCTTTAGAAGATTTTGATGACTGATTGTTTCCTTTTGGAAATCCAAGCAGGCTATGATGTCTGTTGGGACAGACATGTCTGTAGGGGAAAAAATTCCCCCATTAACATATATATTCACTGAATCTGGTGAAGTGAAGGAGTCTGCTTGAGCCATGTAGGGAAAAAGGTATTCACTCTCTGTAAGTGCCTTTTCTTATAAGCCTGTAGAATGGTCAAAGTTCTTATTCCAGCCCTGACACAGGAACTTAGCCTGTGGCGACTGCTGAATAGATGCCCCAAAATTGTAAATCCCTGTGCTCCATTTTGATCTCGCGCATTTTTGTCAGAGATACATGTCATCTGAACTGCACATTGTTCAGCTCAAAGGCAAAAATCTGTGGTGCTGTTTTGCTGGCAAAAGGGCTTTTAGTCAGGAATTCGACTAAATTATTACAGTGTTCATACCTAGCACTAGAAATCTGTTGATCACATCAGAGTTAATTAATATATGGAATATATGGCAAGAATCTTCTCTTGTAATTTTATAAATAGCATTCCATTAACAGTAGATGCAGAGTAACTAGAAAATATTTCAACTTATAACTTACTGAATAATTTTGCTGACTTCCTCTGGTTTTGAAACAGTCTACATAATATGGAAATGTGAACAAAATTACAGAGATGATGTTCATGTTCTCCCATTCTTTTTATCACTGCTAGTAAAAAAAAAGGAAAAAAAAAGGTAGAAAACTGGCTTCTTTTCATTTTTTTTTGTTTGCTTTTATTTTTATTATCTAACTTTCTCCTTGCCACCCCCCCATGCAAAAATATCAGTCAACGGGACTAATTATTTTATTAAGGCAAAAGCCCTGAATACATGGCAGCTCGTATAATGCGTGCACTGCTATGAAAGTTTATAGAAGACTGACTCATAGCTGTAGAGAATAAAAGCTTAGCTTGATCTAACACAGAAACAAATTGATAAACTAGCTGTAAAACATAGAGTCATACCTCTGAAATATCTCTAACTCCTGACAATGCATGTTTAGTGGAAATAATTGTATAGAACCATAAAACAGAAAACCTGATTTATGTAGCTACATAGTTCTGTACAAGGATAGCTTTTCATAATCATGCTGTATTAGCTAAAATGTACCCATCTGAATACATTTTACAGCATTGGACTTGTGTGCTACATGCACTTCTGTTACTATGAAGAAATGTTCACAGTAGACAATGTTCTCAGGTGTATAGGTTAGCATCACCTCATCAACTTGCCATTGGCATAGGTAAGATGTGAAATATCCAGAGAAGCCCTGACTTATCAAAAGTGAGATGTCACTTCTGAGTGATATCTCTGAGTTTTTCAGCCTTATGACCCCCTGAAATAGGTTAGAAAGTTTACGTGTAAGACTAAAGGATGCTAAGTGTTGAGACAGGATTTAAAAGTCACTTCTCTGACAAGAAGGTAATTACTGAGGGCTATAGGTGGGGATATAATTCCCCAGCACTGGACACTTTCCGTTGGAAATGGTGACTGAACTTTCAATGAAAGGTACTCAGCATGCAAGTGGAAAGGCTCAAACTCTGGGATGACAGGATGAAACCTTCTTTCTTGTGAAGTCAATTGACAAATTTCCACTGATTTTGAACAACAAACCACCCATAGATTTTAAAGTGTCAGGGATATTTCAAGGTCAGATCCCACCTGTAGCACAGCTGCAAGCTACCTGTATGGCAGAGATATGTCCAGGCTGCCCACACTCTGGCACACCCACTAAACGGTGCCTATTCCATTAGAACCTCCTGTAAGTCTAGACTGACTTTTCTACCAATCATACTAGGTAGAATGTGTCTTCACCACAATCACATGAACCGACACTGTCCTATATCAGACAACTGCCTGCTTTAATCCCTCATTGTTGATATTGATTTTACTGATTAGATTTCAAGGTGATTAGCTGGAAGAGCGGGCAGGAGAGGAGAAGGTAAATGAGAAGCTCTTTCCAGCCCACTGGCTTGAGAAGTACGTTCTGATTCTTAGAATAAAATCTGAATGTTGTCTCACCATCATGTTCTCACATTTGATTTCCCTGCACCATGATTTCCACTGGAAGAAAAGCTGGCCAAGAGTGAAGGTTGAGAGTAGAGTCGTAGAATCATACTATCATAGAATGGTTTGGGTTGGAATCAACCTTAAAGATCATCTAGTTCCAAACCCCCTGTCATACCCCAACACCTTCCATTAGACCAGGTTGCCCAAAGCCCCATCCAACCCGACCTTCAACACTTCCAGGGATGCGGCATCCACAAGTTCTCTGGGCAACCTGTTCCAGTGTCTCACCACCCACACAGTAAAGAATTTCTTCCTAATATCTAATTTAAATCTCCCCTCTTTCAGTTTAAAACCATTACCCCTTGTCCTATTGCTACATTCCCTGATAAAAAGTCCCTCCCCATCTTTCCTTTAGGTCCCCTTTAAGTACTGGAAGTCTGCCATATGGTCTCTCTGGAGCTTCCTCTTCTCCAGGCTGAACAACCCCAACTCTCTCAGCCTGTCCTCACAGGGGAGGTGCTCCAGCCCTCTGATCATCTTCATGGCCCTCCTCTGGACTCGCCCCAACAGGTCCATATCTTTGTTATGCTGGGGGCCCCAGAGCTGGACACAGTACTCCAGGTGGGGTCTCACAAGACCAGAGTGGAGGGGCAGAATCACCCCCCTCCACCTGTTGGCCATGCTTCTTTTGATGCAGCCCAGGATGTGGTTGGTCTTCTGAGCTGCTAGCACACATTGCCAGCTCATATTCGGTTTCTCACGTGCCAATATCCCCAAGTTCTTCTCCTCAGGGCTGCTCTCAATCCACTCATTGCCCAGCCTGTGTCCATGTTTGGGATTGCCACGACCCAGGTGCAGGACCTTACACTTGGCCTCGTTGAACTTCATGAGGTTCACATGAGCCCACCTCTCAAGCCTGCCAAGGTCCCTCTGGATGACATCCCTTCCCTCTAAAGTACCAACCACACGGCAAACTTGTTGAGGGTGCACTCAATCCCACTGTCCATGTCACTGTCAAAGATATTAAACAGCACCAGTCCCAGTATGGACCCATGAGGGACACCACTCATCACTGGTCTCCACCCAGACACTGAGCCATGGACTGCAACTCTTTGAGTGCGACCATCCAGCCAATTCCTTATTCACTAAGTGATCCATCCACCAAATCCATGTCTCTCCATTTTAGAGACAAGGATGTCATGCGGGACCATATCAAATGCTTTGCACAAGTCCAGGTAGATGATGTCAGTCGCTCTTCCTTTATCTATCAATGTTGTAACGCTGTTGTCAAAGATCACCAAATTTGTCAGGCTCACATGGTGAGCAACCAAAGTCACCAGGACTGTGGAGTGTATCTGTTTTGGAATTTACATATGCTGAAGTGCAAAAGAGGTTGAGGAAGTGAAATTCTTCTAGAGAGGCAGCTAGACAGCCCAGAAGAGAGTGGGAAAGTTATTGCTTGAAACAAGTGCTATTGAACACATCGTCTTGTCCTCAAGGGAGAATGGTAGGAGCAGCAAGAGAAGGAACTTGGGTCTTTGGGGAGACAGCAACAGAAGCTACGTTCCTATGTAGATCCATGCACAAAAAGTCATCCTGCAACCTGTTGCTTCTGCTCCAGAGACAGTCAGTTTCTTTTTCAGAGCCCTAAGTGCATCCGCTCTCCTGGTATTTGGCCGCTTGGTCTCAAGGACAACTAGAGAAAGCATAGCAGGTGGCTTTGGATGTGAAATTGTTTTCTGAAGAAAGCTAGAAGCCTTAGTGTGGGCTGGTCCTCCTTCCCACAGGAGCCGCCTTTAAGCTGAGGCTCTACCCCTTGGCCCCTGCCTGAGAGGAAGTTTGGGTTGCCTTACAGCCGTGACTCTTCCTGGCCATGCACCTGCTGATGCAGACCCTGACCCTGACCCACAGATTGACTTCTCAGTTTGCCTCAGACCTGCCTTGTCACCATGGATTTGCCTCGTTACTGCTGAGCTGCATCTGACTCTAGTTACTATGATTCAGCTATGATCCTGAGCTTGACATGCTGGCTTGACTTCATGGCTTGCCCTCAGACCTGCAAGACCACTATAGACTTAGATGATGATCCGGGCTGCAGGCTTTCCCCAGCTGCCACTCCCCAGCCCCTGCCCTGATGGACATGGTATTGTGCTTGGCTCCCAGCTCCCTGGCCCTTAGGGAGCAGCTGGCCCTCACTGCTCCCTGACAGTCTGTTCTTTTTACCCAATCTTCCTTTTGTTTCCCAGTCCCATAAATTGTCTCAGAAAGGTTTGTCTTATGAATAGCGGAATGGCTTATTGACAGGTTGAAGTAAAGCCTCATTGCTGTTCTCCCAGGCTCATCAGTCAGATCCTTGTGGTTGAAAGACTGATTGCTCTCTGGCTGGCGATGAGTTATTCAACATCCCTGAGGAGACATATCATGTACTATTACAGGCTGAGCCACGAACTCTCTGCAAAGGGGTTTCTGAAATTTGAGTTTTCCAAGATGAGAGTGCCTAACAGTAATAAGCATGGGGCATCGCTTCCAGGTGCATTTGCAACTCTGTTGGGCCATCCTCGCAACTATTATTTTCAAATTTTCTGGATATATTCATGCCTGCACGTGCAATACTTCCAGAGAAGGAGGATACTATAGAATTCCTGGTTGGTCCAGTTGATAGTCCTTTTTGTAAGCTCTCAGTGGTGTGACCAGGCCAGCATATACAAGGCTGGTGTTGTGAATGCTGAATTTTTGAAGGAGCCTATCAAATGAAGAAGCTTTAGGGTGCAAAGTAATGAGGCAGAAGCCTGTTTGTTACACCGTCACATAGTAATACTGGTGAACGCAAAGCAGTTCCAAGGGCAAGAAATGTGCATAAATTGTGGGAGCTTTTGGAGTAACACAGACCTTGGACTTCATCTCCTGACTCCTTCATGTGGCTCAGGGAAGAGCATTGAATCTTCATTTTCCTTGTATTATTCCTCACACCAACTGGAAGTTATTTTATAGACTAAATAACATTTTACTGAAATTTTGGCAAATTAATAGAAACAGGAAGAACTTTTAAAATCTCACATGCCAGAAGAATCTGCCTTTGACTTTTCTATTAATAGAAAAAATCAGATTATTTTAATTCAGAACTGGTTACTGAAGGAGATGTGCGTAATAAAAACATACTTCATACTGTCATTTCATCGTGTAAAAGAGAAGATACGAAGATGTTCCTTGCTGAAAGAGTGCCTCAGTCACACATTACACATTATAGGAGGGCTTTTACCTCTCTGTACTTATATATATTGGGAGGAGAGGGAAAGATATCAAGAAAACCACTGAAATAGGCAAAATCTGTCATAGTATTCATTTTCCAAAACCCACTCCTGCAAGGCAAAGCATTTAAAGCTTTCAGCTGTGTCTTGTAATCTTTGTTATTATTGACATACTTAAAGTAAACATTTACAAGTTTCAGCTTAGTATTAGTTTTATTTTTCATAATTAATTCTTTCTTTTAATTACAGTTTGCACCATACAGCTGGTGAAATTTATAAGCATTTCTCCTTATTTATTAGCCATTACGTTCCTTTCTGCTGTCACATTGCTTTATCTTCACACAGATTCTCTGCCACCTCCACCCAGGACACAGGTTTCTTCCTATCTTTTCCTGCCAGATCAACATTACATGTTTTTGCTTGATGTTGCTCAAAATAAAGCTTCTGCTCAATTAAGTGTCTATACTGTCCATTTACCATATTTGGCAGGATACTTCCAGCGTTACATTCACTGTAGTACAGTCAGCTTTCGTTTGTCAGCTATGATACAGAAGTTATTCTGGGGAAGTCCGCCACAGAAGCAGTGATAAGAAATAATAAACCATGTCAAACTCATACAAAAAAGGGTCTAATCAAATGTGACTTGAAAGAGTTTATATAGAATCTATTTTCACCTGGAGCTTGATGGGCTGACAGTAATGATTACATGTACTTGAGTGAAGAAAGGTTCCAAAGGGTATACTGTTATTCCATCTTGCCATTTGAAATATGGTCAGAAAGGAGAAGAGATCACATATTTATGGATTTGCAAATAAAGTGAATAGTTTCTTATTACCAGTTCAATCTTTTTCCCCAAATAACCCATGATCTTCAGTGTAAAATTGAAATTTCATGTATTTGCAAAACAGAAGGCTTTTGGCAGACAGTGACTGCCAGGTTCTGACCAGTGCTATCTGCATTTTAACAATACTGCCTGCTAGAAATAAAGTTATAAGTGAAATTGCATGCAAAATCTCACCTTTAAATACTTTACCCTTTTGGACTCTGGAGCAGGCCTCTTGCCTCAATTTGTGGATACTTGGGAGGCTATAACTGCAGAGAAAGTTGCGGTCTCTGCCTGTCACAGCAGATGTTTGTTTGGGTTCCAGTCCTCTAAATAAGAGAGACAGAGAAACAGCACTTTATTTTGCTAGCCTCCAGAAACAAGTTTCATGGCTGTAAATACAAAACTCCTACTAAATGAGATCTATACCTGGGCATTTTAAAAGTGTAATCTTTTCTTCTCAATGGTATGTTTATTAGTTCTTTTGAAAATGTTCAGATTTTGTCATTTGCTCCCAACCTGCCTTTTATTAATTCCAGTGGAACTTCTCACACTGGGTGTGTCAATAACATTATGGACTAGGTTCTGCTTTAGGTCATATCTATATATATATATGTTCCTTCAGATAAGAATGAGCCAGAGTGTTTCAGGTCCCAGCACTAGTGTGTGTGCCAGGTATCTGCTCTCAGCCTCCAGGGTCAAAAGGAGAAAAGGTCAGATGGGGGAAATTTCAGAGCTGTCTCCTTTGAGAGCAAGACTAGCACAGTATCCAGGTTATGTGTACAGAAGAGATGTGAAATATATGGAGAGAGAGAGTTTTACACAGTTGCCAAGAGGATAGATTTGGAGAAACTGGAAAGTCTGAGATATGAAGCAGCCCAGAAGAAGACGCTCTTGAGCCCATCCTTTGCAAGATATGATAAAGACTCAGCTCTATCTCTGCTGCGGGCAGCTGGATATATGTGGTGGAAAGGCATGAATAACCTGGAGACTACAGAGGAAAAGATCAGCTTCAAGCAGCCAGGGAAGGAGCTATCACCTATGTCAGCACCGGCAATTGAAGCGCACAGCAGAAGCAGCAAATTCAATGTTTTGTTCTCAGGAGGACAACTCCTGAGAACTCCCCACTCCCACCCTTCCTTCAGTTGCATATATGCTCACAATGGCTCCCATCTGGTGGACAGGTTCTCCCTGTTGCCTCCTGAAAAAAGCTGGCGAGCTGGTAGTGTGTCTTCTGGAACTACTCACTACCTGCCCCATGCTGCAGTACACTGTGTGGAAATTTGTCCTGTGGAGGGTGGCTTGCAATGCTCGGGATGTTACTTTGCGTTTTTATTTTTCCTGGAAAGAGGAAGGATTTTATTTTGTGTGAGGGCCAAGATGGCAGCACTTTCCATCCCTGGGCACTACTTTTTAAGAGAAACAAGCAATGGCAGACTGAAACTACTCTTGCCTGTACATGCCCCTGTGACTCTCAATGGACTATCCAAATGAGCAGTCACGCAGCAGTAAATGAGGCTATGTGGTCATTGACTTTCTTCCCACTTGAGTCATTTTATATTTTTTTGAGTATTTCCTTTAGCTGGCTGAGGAAAAACAAAGTTTTCCCTTTCTTTTAAAAGCTAATTTTTTTCTTTTTTTTTTTTTAATTTTTTTTTGCAGGACAGGTAATGTTGTTAAGGGTTCACTACTATATTTTTAAGGCATTATAGCTGTTACTTGATTCTTTTTTCTATAAATCTCAGTGTCTTATAGTAACTCACATACCTGAAACTAGCATGTCATTATAGTGCTTTGATTTATCCACTGATATTTCGCTGGGCTGGTGTTCACTCCCCATAAATATTAATTTGTTTCATGATGTTATATGTTTGCCTGTCTGTGCTCTTCAGAGTCCATGGTAAAAACACAATTTTCTGGAGTCACCTTTGCTTCTCCTCATCAGCGTGACTGTAAATCAAAGACAGAAGAATCATCAATTCTCTGTCACTGCATGTATCAATATCTTCCAGGCTTTTCCTCTCATGGGTCAGACAGTTGAAAGTAGGATAACCACCTAGACTGGGAATAGATTGGTGGGGAGGGAGAATGTGTCCAGCCACAGCTGAGGTCTTAACAGCTCCAAGCACAATGTTATCGCTTACCCTTTTCCTCCTTGTTCCTGATTTTCCTGTGATGAGGAATGTAGGGTAAAGTGCAGGAAAAAGCTCCTTAAATAAAACCTCAGTGAACAAAACACAACTTCAAAGTCATGCTCGTACCCTCATTTGCTTCTGAGTTTTCATTTCTTATTTCTGTCTGTCAGCTTCAGCCTGCAACACTGCATTTAATCACTAGATCCCTCTCTTAGCTTAAAGGAAAAAGAAGTTAGACTCATCCCTTACTTTGTTAAGAATATCTTTTGGAGCATGCACCAGATTTAGGGCAGATGCCATTTCCACTTTATTTAAAACCAGCAGGAAGTTAAAGGCTGCACTTTCCTTCCTGACCTTCTGCTGAAAAGGTTGTTCTCCAGGGGACTTTGGAAATGAAGGCAAAGTTTTTCCAAGATATTTCTCAGTATCATCAGAGCTATAATACTAAGTACGATGCCTCACAATAAATTGATAAAACCTGAAAATTTACATCTTTTAATCCTTCACTTATATTTCTAGTTCATTTGTCATTCTGTATCTGTAATGTGTAAGAATGTAAGCTCTATTTTCAGTTGACATTTCATAATTCACATGTGTATGAACATCTGAAATCCCAAAAGAAAGGAAAGAGATTAGAAAAACATTAAATGAAATTCTGTTTGGCCTGAGCTAATATTTATTCAGACTCCATGACCTTAACACTTTGTACAATACCTTCCACCATTATCTCTGGGCTGCACTTCACATTACAATCGTAAGAGCCAGAAGATGAGCTTCGGTTTGCTTGTGGCAAATACTGGCATTGTGACAAGGTGTATATTGTATCGGGCTTATCAACAGGCAGCAGGCAGGGCCAGAATTGACACCTACAAATATTTCCCACAGTATCAAAAAAATTGATGCTTGATAATGTTTTCAAAGATGGTTTCAAATGAGTACTGTCAATCTTTCTCTGAGACAATAAACCATAGATTTTAAGTAGGTTTTTAATAAGTTACATCTAAAAAGTTGAAAGATAGTAAGTTCAAAGTGTACAAACAGAATAGTAGTGGACCTGACTGAATGTCTCTGCACCAGTGGTATAAGAGAACCTATTGTAATTACACTGGATATAAGCTACTAAAGTGGACAAAAAAAATTTTTAAATCAAAACACCCTGCATGTCATCAAGAAAACGTATTTAGTATTTAAGACTACTTTTGCAGGATATTCCTCATATATTACAGTCTATAAGACCCTTCTCTTTCCATCTGAAGTGGTTCCCTTAAAAAAAAAAATCAACATTTGCCCACACATGAAGCAGGTTGTAGTGACTCACTTCAATAAATATTCTTTATGGGTTGGAAAGGAAAAATGTTTCTGCATCTTGCAGCTTCCAGATTGATACCTTTGACAGTTGCCTGTAGGGTCAAATTTGTGTATTTCATACTGAAAAAGCCCTACTGTATGTTCCCTGAACATCTGTCTCTTTCTCTACTGAGGTTTAGTTTATTTTCTCAGCATTAAGCATAAAACCTAAACATTGCATATTAATATTGCTTACACCTACTATGTTTCCTTTATTGCCTTGTTTGGTTCTCAGAGCTTATGTTTACTCCTTCAGCCTTTCTCATAAAAGTATCTCCTTTTCGTGCATACCTGGATTTAAAAGTATTGTCTCTACAACTATCTTTACAACTGTAAATACCAGATAGACTTTTTTTCCTGGACTAGTGCTACACTTAGTAGCTAGATATCTTTTCTTGAACCATGCTTAATGGGTCAGTACATTCCTGTTTCTAAAAGTTTCTGTAGTGGATAATCAGAATTTTCAAACTTTCCAAAGTTCCAGAGCATACGTATTTCTTTATGTAAGATTTCTATTTGGACTAATGGTAATTATGACTAGTTGCTTCTGAATAAGGCTTCTTTAACTATTGATATTCATGCTCAGTTGCTGAAGTATGATTTACTGATCAGACAACAGGGCTCTAATGTTCACGCCTTATGTTTTACTCATTTTTCAACTTCTTCTGAAGGGAAGAGCAAAACAGGTGGGTAGAGCAGTGGAAATGGACATAAATGGATGGCCTTTCAAGCAGAATACCATGTGGGAAGATATGAATTCTCTCCCTGGATTACCCACAGACTTCCATTGTGCCCCTGACCATCTTTTGAAATATCCATTTCCCATCATTCATGGTGTTTAAGGATGTTTACCTAAACCACAAGGAACTTTATGGCACTAAATTTTTAATGCGCTTTGTCCTTCAAGAAGAAGATTGATACAAGCATAAATGATCATTGAACATATTCTTCTCATAAGAAAAGAGAGGACTGATCTGTAAAGCATGCTGCTCTGGTTCTCCACATTTGTTTTGTACAGGCTTTGTTGGATATAAAGGTATTTTCAGAATATGTGTGGCTTGGCACAACCAACATTTTGGAGAGCGCTAAGTCCTAAAAAAGAGAAATTTTAAAAATGTTTGGTATATAACATAAAATAATATAAGCAATTCTTATAATGCCACTAACTCAAACTACTTAAGGGGGCATGCGGGAGGGTGGAGGAGGAAGGTACTCAGAATACAAATTAAATTCCACTCTTCCTCTTCTTTTTTGCCATACTGCTGTAGCATTGGCTGATGTCTCTCCATTTCTCTTGAGAAATGAGATAGAGCAGTGCAATTTAAATGGCATCTTTTTTGTTCCTATTTCCTGCACAACGTTAACGCAAAACATACAGAGAAGGGTAATTTTTCCCCCTTAATAACATTACATCACTTGTGATTAACTGCTGATATTTATTTCCGTGATATTTTAGCAATGGTATGGTTGAATGTCAAAAAGCAGTCAAATCTGACTCACACATTATACGGTAAGCTCTTCCATAGCTCTGTTATACACAATGAATTCATGCCATTACGTCTCTGTCGTTTCAGCAGCAGTCTTTTTTTGAGTAAATAGAATGTCATTAAGTAGTCAGATATCTGCAATCTAGTAATCCTGATGAAATTAAAGATCCCACAGTTTCACTACAGTAATAATATACAACTTATTCAGTTTTACAATAGGATGGATGGATGTCTTTCAATGCAGGGCTTGAACAAGGCTGAAATCGAAATATCTTTTGTACGCTGAATAGTATATCTGATTCCTTTGAAATATTAAATGTCAGTTTTGCTATCAGAATAATTTTTTGTTAGATCTCTGAATGCAGACAGCTACTAAGACTAGCTGTTTGCTTCTATTTTGTTTCTGCTTATGAATTAAAGCAGCTTGTTAGGAGAAACTCCTAAGAAAGTATCCTAATGAGAAAGAACTAGCTGAATTTAATTCCTACCTTCATCACTGAGTTGTCCTGTAACTTTAGACAACGCAGTGGGATGGATCCCACTTCAATGCTGAAAGGAGATGTTCTACTGACCTGAGCAGGAAGGCTGGTACTCAGGAGTTCTCAGGCCAAACTACAGGTCAGGTTTAAATACCATTTCACTCTGGAGCAAGGAAGTAATTTTCTTCATCAGAAAAATGTGAATATTAGCCAAAATCCAGGGCAAATGGATATGTGCTTTGCAAGATAAAGCCTTTTGGACCCAAATTCGTTATATAACAGTTTCATGGTGTTCCCTTCAGTGTGAGTGAGTCGCATTATATTAGAATAACAGTTATAACTGGATCTGCTGCCATCTAATATCCATATAAGTGCTACTTAAAGAGAATTTAGAAATCGGATTCTCTTTTCCTCTCTCTTTCTTTCTTTGGCTCTGTTAATTACTTAGCAACAGAGCTTATGGCATTGCAGAAAATGAGGTCGGGGTGACGACATCCTGTAGTTATTTTAACAGTTTAGAAATGTTGCTTTTTTTTTTTTCCCCCAGTAAAAGTACATGTTTAAGCCCTATGCATATCTTTAAGAGTAAAAGATCATTAGGATCAGTGTCTCCTAGTACCCCTTCGTCACCTGTTTGTTCCTAAATCTTTTCTGCTGCACTCCTACATACGTCCAGTCTTACTGTGGATCAAGGACAGCAGATTCATCCAAGGAATGTAAACACAAACCTAAAGCACTTTGTAAGCAGATATTGTAAAAAAATCCTGAGCTTGGTGACTTGTATTTTGATTCTCTGCATCCTATCATGGCTGAAGTCTTTGAGATATTAGTATGGAGAAAATGTTTTACCTCTGGGAAAAGAAAAAGTATGACTAAAGGATTCAACTGTAAGTGGTCCCAGGTGAAAACAGCCACTGATTTATAGTGTCTTCTGCCCTTTTGTCACTCCTAGCTGCAGAGAAACAGAGATAAATGGGGCTAGAGAGCCTATTCTAATGTAACAATGAGGTTGCTGTCTTGCGTTAGGAGAGACCTTTGTAGAAGAGACTACTCCTACTTCAAAATTCACTGCTCCTGCCTCTGGCGGCTGCTGCCAAGTGTCACAGCCTGGATCCATCTGGGTATATCCATACTACTAAATAACAGAGGGCAGAGTCAGCTCTGTAGCTGTGAGATGGTTGAATGGCAGAACTTGCATTCGCAAAGCTGCTGCCTCTGCCCTTCCAAAAAAGAGTAACTGTGTCCAATTGCCCTTTGGGAATGGGGTCTGTCATGTATTATCCATTGGGTATTATCTGGTAGAGTGCTAATTTCCACGAACCAAATGGCTGTGAGAGAGCAAGCTAACGAAGGGGTATAAAGGATCACAAGTCAATTGTCTAGCTTGTACTACTGACCTTTTTCATTTCCTTGTATAAATGTATCCAGTATATCTCTCACGCCTGGTGCAGAAAAGAGTAACAAAGCTTTCTTCTACATAAAATGTATCCCATCCTGAGCTTTAATTCCAATTGCACAGAAACCTTAAGGTCATTGATTTGTGTTGGATATGTTAATTTTAGACATATATGTAAATCTGTGGACACATGTGGATGCAAAACTATATAATCTCACCAGCATCCTTGCAAATTCAATTTGGTTCTAATAGACAAGCTATGCTGTTTTCTTATCAATCATCATTACCACTGATATGAAATGATAGGTTAGAAAAGTTGCATATCATCTGCCTAAGACGAGCCAGGAGATGGCAATTTCAGGGGGAGGCATAAAAAAGTTTTAAAATAAAAAATAAGATCCTACAAGCCAAATGATTTCCATAGTTACACCTCTGAGCATTCAGTAAGATTTCACGGCTGTCAACAAGAACTGAAATTGTCTTGTATGGTCTTGCTATGGTGATAGAAGGGAGAGAAAGAAGTTGCTCTTATTCTGAGGATTTGTGGGTTTTACTGTGGTAGCCACTCTTAAACCTTATGAAAAATGAAAAAAGATTGCATGCATACAGTCTCCAAACATGAAAATCTACCATGACTTAGAGGTATCTCTACATCGTAATTCCTTCTGTGCAAATATACCTTGACTCTGTATTTGGAGTCATGCCATATACATATAGTCAAGTCAAACTCTAGCCCCTCCCACTTTACACGGAATCAGCTTCTAATGTAGATACACCCATTTAGTCACTGTCTAGAAAATACATTATACTGTCCTCACTATCTTTCTGCTGGTGCTTTAAGACAAGGATTTCAAACTGGTAGGGAAGCATATGGACAATATATTAGACTTCATCACCCTCATGAATATGAAGAAGATGTGTTCCAGCAGAACTGGAAAGTGACTGCATAAGTGACTTTCATCTCTAACTTTAACTATAAGAGTTCACCTATGCTTCTACATGCTTGTTATAGGCAATGGAGAAAGACACAGTTGAGAGAGTATACTTTACTATGGCAAGGTATATATACACATTAATCACCACCTGGATGCATCTAATTCTCTTCACTGAATTTGGAGAGAGTTTAGAAATGGGATTCATCTTTCTTCATGCAAATCCTGCTGTTACATACACATATCTACATCTCGGCTAGGCTTTCTATATAGTCAATGGGTATAAATGGACATTTCTTCAGTGTGATTCATCATGCACTAGAGACACAAGTAAGATGAATGAATTTTTCATTCCATATAACTATACTGGAAGGTTATGACATTCTACACGGCTGAAATAACTACATTATAGATATTCAAAGTCAGGTGAAATGGGAATTGTGATGAACTTGTTTAGACTGAACACCTTACTTCCACAGGAGGTCAATTCCATATGATCTGTTCCTAGTACATAGTCCATATTCCATGCATAAGCAGGTTAATAATATATAGTAGCAACCTACCTTATTTCAACTCTTTTCACAGTGCTTATCACAGAAATGTTGATGGCTAGCAGAACACAGAGGTCTGAAAGTATTTTAGAGAATATTTGTGGAAAGAAAATTCTATGCTTGAATATCTTTAGTGGAAAAATTATACGATTAGTTAAGGATATTTAAAGGTACATCCCAAAAGGAATCTGGAGAGTCCCTCTTCCTGCTGTTGTGTGCAAGCACAGGACCATGCAACACAGATCTCACATATTCCTTATGGGATGCAATCCTAATGGGCCACATCTTGTATAAAAGAGCACTCTTGTGGTCTTTTATACAAGATGGGCTTGTATATACTATGGATTTGAGATTACTCTTTGGACACGTTTTTCAGAAAACACTTTTAAAACGAGAAATAAGCTCTAAATGCTATTGGGTTTTGGAAGTTTAAAATTGGAGAGGATGCAGAGGAGGCTAGGTTTTGTGTGTTTTACCTTCTTCTGAGCAGGATAAGCAACTCTTTCAATGATTAGAAGGCTTCTCCTTCCCTCATTGTCAGAACAGCCCCTAGGCATAACACTGATGTATTAGAGCCTAAGCAAAGAGCAGCATCAGCAACAATCATCAGATCTAAAAGTTGAAGATAGATAGCAAGAGTACATGTGCAATTTAATAACTGGATTTAGCTCTAATAAATTTCAGCCATATTTTCTTTCCGAAGAGCAGGTTTCAAGAGCCCAGACTTTGTCCCCATAATCTGCTTTTAGTTATCCTCTCTAGAGAGAAATATATATGTCCCTCCAGTTTGTTCAAAATGCTGATCAGTGGCTTTCTCTTCGTGTACAGAACTGGATTTGATTTGTTGAGACACTTATGCAACTTCTGGCAGATGTATTAGAGAACATGAGATTCCTGCCTTACATGTCTTTTGGACCATTTATTCCATATGTTATATTCTTCCCTCTCAACATAAAGAAACAGCTTTCTCTCAAATTTATTCTTGTTAAGAACATAACTTCCTCAAGATTTGGGAAATTAACGTTGTCCACAGCCTGAAACCTAACAAAATGAAATGTCCCTGGACACTGGGATAGATTTTTGTTCTTCTGTGCTTCCATGTCAAAGAGGCTATTCTGAACATTTTTGTTTATGGAAAATGCATGGCAAGGGAATTGTCTGATTTCATTTAATTAGCAAATATATCACTTATATGACTTTGGCAGAAGCAAATATTCCACCTAGATTAGATGGTACTTCTCAGCATCTGGCTAACAGCTACCATGGCTGCCAGTAATGTAGGCATGAAATTATTGGCAGAATTGACTGGTTTCAGAGATACCCACGGCAGAATTAAAGGGTCCATATCTTGAACAATAAACAGCTCAACATTTAACACAGTATATTCAGATTTTTCTAAGGGCTTTCCATTATTATAATTACTCAATATAATGTTTGTAAGATTGTTAGTTAGCAGAAATTTGCAACTTCAGTGTGAAGTAATTAAATAAGTTGTTTCATGGGAAACAGGACTAATGAACTGAAGGCACCTGAATAGCTGTGGTCTGTGACATTTTTCCCTCTACAGCAACTCCTGCTGCCGCTCTAGCACTGAGGAAGATTGTGGAGGGCTATGGTCACTATTTCCTCCTAGCAATCACAAAATGTTGGCTTGCCAACATTTGTTTCAAATTTTGTGATGTTTTGTGCAGGTGGATTGTCTGCTTCTTGGTGGATGTAGGCCTCATTGTGAGGCAAATGAAACAACAGTGGAGGAAACTGAACCACTGGGGGCCAGAACTTTATTAAGTCAGAGGAGCACATGTGACCAGAAACACACTCTTAGGGCAGCACTCCATGCCAAAATGAGTAGGAACAACCACCAAGGGACTGTGGCCATGGGTCACCAACACTGTGTTAAGGACACTAAGGAATAAAGCAGCAAACCCCATTACAAGTAGAGCAAAAAAGAAACCTGCTACATACAAGCAGCAGAAGCCATCACATGCATTCAAACTCCTGTGCTGCTCATCACCTCCTCAGAGTGCAACCCATGGTGGAAAACAGGAAAGCTGAGATGTGGAGGAGGAAGGACAGATATGTGTGCAAGTGCTTGCCTGTTTGTTTGTGCTTTTCTTTTACTTAATACTCAAATCAGTTATGGGAGGGTTGTGCTGGTTGTCAATAAAGCAAGCAAAATGCTCTTACCCTAGGCCGTTTTTCCTTAAAAGGGTATTTCAGAATATCTCAACATGATTTGAGTAAACATACTTTCGTTTTATAACAATAACTGAGACTAAAGCATATTTATACAATGTCGAGAATTTCCAATGATTTATTGAAAATTAAGAAAAATATTCTGTTGGAATCTATTCAGGAATGAACTATTCTCTAACACCTTTAGATTCTCTAGAATCACTGCTTTCACCTTACCTGCCATAATGACTGAAAAGAAAACTTTTTGTAAGCACCAGGGGAAAAAGTAAAGACACACGATGTTATTTAAACATCAATAAGATTGGTACAAGGCTCAAGGGTTAGCTGCAAATGTGAGCTTAATGAATTCAAGTTCGGGCAGATATTGGATTTATAGATGTTAATTGAGACAGTCATATGTGTCTCATGGATTGCCACAAGCCAGAAATGCTTATGAGGTGCTTATGACATGCTGACTAAAGGTGGAGAAAACAGAGATGATAAAATAAATATGGGCTCAGGTCTTCAAGTCCTGACTAATGACACCATTGGAGCTCTGCCATCCTACAGTGAAACTAAAATCACATGCAAGCTAAGTGTTGAAGGTGTTTACAGAAACATGCTGCTCCTGATTGCTGTTCTCATGGGTGCTGCCCCCATTAAAAGATGCTTCACTCAAAGATTCTGCAGCAGATTGCCTGCATAAAAAGCCACCACTGTAACAGTCACTATAAACTAAGAAAAAATATTGTCACACCAAAATTATTGTCTTCCCTTACAGAAATATTTACTTTGTTTTGCTCAAATTGATTGCATATTTCAGAATGTAAAGAACTTTGCCTAAGCACGGAACAACGACTTAAGACGAGATCAAGAAGTCGTCAGTGGAGTCATATAAATGAAATAAAAGTCTTTGCTGCAATTTGGTAGATTTTCATGTATACAATCAGCCCTTATTCCTTTGCAGAAAAGTGTGTAAGGACTGGAATTTCTATAGCTTTATACCATGCAAAGTCAGATAATTGCAGTATGATAGACATCCCACCATGTTGTTCTTTAAGGCAGAATCATTTTCAGATGCAAAACGGATTAAAAGAAGTTTTTGGAGGAAAATTATTAAAAAGCTCTCTTTTTCAAATTTCTCACAAAAATGTATTGCCCAGATTGATTTTTATTGTTATAATTCTTCAAAAAGTTCTCTGCAATTTGTGAAGTCCTACTTGAAAAGTGTAATACATATTCCATTGATATCTCATTAATAATGACATTGCTGTTCTGCTCACATTTGGTAATTCACTGCTTATATATTTGAGAATCATTTTCCCGGTATTTCATTATTCTCTTATTATTATTTACCACATATGTAGCTATCATAGGTCCTTTTACCCGTGAGACTTACATTCTTTACTTCTAGATTTATGTCCTTTCATATAATTCATGATCCCATCTTGCCAAATGATCCAGTCAATCTAACAAAGACTTGTGCCAGTGGCTAGCTGTGACTCCACCATATTTGAAGTTATTGGAAAGTTTTACAAATAACAATTATGTATTTTTTGCTGGTTCATAATATTCTCCTACTGATTTATTATGATTTTCCACTGATAATTAATTTCTTCATATGTCATATAAATAATAAACCATATCACACTAAAAAAAATAATCACAGAATCATAGACTAATTTAGGTTGGAATGGATCTCTAGAGGCACATGACCTTTTCTTCTTCCTAAAGCAGGGCCATATGAGATCAGGTGCCTCAGGGACAAGTTCAATTGAGTTTTAAATATCTCTAAGAAAATTCACATCTTCTCTGTTCAAGTTGTTCCATTATTTGACTACTTTAATTGTGAGAAAATTTATCCTAATATCTTGTTGAAACTTTCCTCTCTGCAACTTTTGTCTACTGCCTCATGTTCTCTTATGGTACACATATGAGAAAAGTCCAGTTTTCATAAGGTAGCTGAAGACAGCAGCAGCTATAAACAATACCAGACAATTAAAATAGCAAATTTACACACTATGTAGGACTCTGAGTGATTTAATATTTAGGCAAATATACTATTGCATAGTCTGATGTTTCTGTTTTGAAACTGGAATTGTGTAGAGAACAAAGTCAAATGACAGAGAACTCAACCATAGCCAAACCTGACATCTCATTAAAATATCATCTATCCCTTACAAGTTTAATTTCCATAAAACCCTTTTCTTTTGTGTAGTTTTTATCTCCTGACTTTTCATTTCAGAGGCCCATCATTTCTTTGTTAGCTGTACAGGGTTACACAATATCCTGTGCGTGAGGGACATAGAAGTTATTCAGAAATTGAAAATTCTTACACAGTGGGGTATCTGTGTAAATCTGATGCAATAAATGATCTACTGAAATTTAAGTTACTAAATATGGACTATAAAACCTTACATGGCTTGGGACCAATCTGCTTGAGAGACAATGGCATTCTCCCTGCCCCTTATGTGTGTGCCAGCAATGCTCAAGCTGTTTCCCACTCCTTATAAAGGAAAAGTAGGCACCCAGATGAACATTGCCTGCAGCATTTCCTAGTTGCTCAAATTTTCTTCAGAGTTTACTCTGCAACAGCTACGTTTGTACTCTGGAGAAATCCGAATGTGTTTAGGAGGTACACAGAGGGAGTAGGTGTTAGTCTGCTTTGGGAACTGATTTAAATGCTGATGAGATGTAATTTATTCATATTTAATATATAATTGAATATAAGACCACCTAGAGCCTTGTATAATGTCTTTATTATATTAAAATGAAATTAATAAATAACCACAATCAGGTCCATTACTAATTCATTGGTGATTTATTGAGGTTACAGTTTTGTAATGCCACAGATGCAGAGACACCGCAGTGGGCTCTATGTAGCTCAAATCTGGAAGACCTGACTAGGTTGGGCAATATGCTGGTCAATTGTATTGACTATGTCTACACTCCTAGAGAAAGATAGCTGGGGACTGATAACTGTAATGGCCAAGTGGTCGCTTAGCTTGTGCACATAACAAGTTGCACATAACAAAGGTTGGAAAAGTCCTGAATCAGAACAGTTCGATCATCTAAACCTGGAGAGTAAGCTAGCAGTTCAATCATCTGGGCGATAAGGGTCTAATATTCCAGTTCAGTCACCAGCCCTCTTTTATTCAACAGTATAGGTATCTTTCCGTCTCTGGAGATATTAAAATCTTCACTAAACAAGTCCCCAGGGAACCTGGATCTGCTCTGAGCAAATTTGGATTAGGTGATCTACAGAAGTCCTTTACAGTTTAAATTATTCTAAGATTCTATGACTCATTATTTCTAAGGACAACCTGGTGCTACCTAAACTAGTTGTATGCAGGTTTGCTGCTGAGCGTTGAGGTCAATTGGAACAGAACAGCCTCTATCCACAGCATTAAACTCCTCTTAACCTGCTGGCTGTTGAGAATGATCCCTTACTAGCCTCTGCACTGTGTCTGAGAATCACTCTGCAATTCTGTGGAAGATCAAAAAGAAGCTGCAAGGGACCATGCTAGCAATTTGGCAGGCTGGATGATCAATTTCTAATACCTGGGAGGGTCCCTAGCCCTACTTACTTGACTTGTACAGGAGTAACACTTGAGCTTGGAAGCTAGTTTAGACAAGACTTATGGATCTGAGGAGACTTCATGCCAGGTGCTGCATCACAGAATCATAGAATTTTTTAGGTTGGAAAAGATCATCAAGTCCAGCTGCAAAACAAACACTGCCAAGTCCACCACTAGACCATGTTGCTAAGTACCACATCTACACATCTTTTAAATACCTCCAGGGATGGCGATTCCACCACTTCCTCGGGCAGTCTGTTCCAGTGCCTGATAACCCTTCTGGTGAAGAAGTTTTTCCTAATATCCAATCTAAATCTCCCCTGGTATAACTTGAGGCCATTTGCTCTTGTCTTATTGCTTGTTAGTTGGGGCAAGAGACTGACCCCCACCTTTCTACAACCTCCTTTCAGGTAGTTGTAGAGAGCAATAAGGTCTCCTCTGAGCCTCCTTTTCTCCAGGCTAAACAATCCCAGCTCCCTCAGCCACTCCTCGTAAGACTTGTGCTCTAGACCCTTTACCAGCTTTGTTGCTTTTCTTTGGACACGTTCCAGCACCTAAATGTCTTTCTCTCTTTAGTGGGCTCTCCTATTTCTTTAGGATCCTGGTGCATTGTCTTGGATTAAGGTAGACTTACAGCCTATACTTATGTTTGAAAAGTAAATCAGACTAAGGTTTGCACTGTGGTTAGCTACACTGTTGTATTAACATGTTGGTATGGTTTTGGCCCAGGCTACCTAGCACTGCACAGGCAAAGCCAAGGCACCACCCTGGATAGCACTAGCGAAGGTCTGCTGCTGATGGGTAGTAACTACAAGACCATCTTACTCAGAGGACAGGAGAGAATTTAATCATGTGGACTGGTGCTATGATGTGCCACTTGCCTTCAAAGTGGTCCCAGCTCACTTTGTTTACTAACATAGACATAGTACTGATATCAAGGATCCTGGGGGCATCTCTGACTAAATCATTTGCTTAGAACTGAGGAATGTTAGGCAAGATCCACACTCATCTGCTTTTCCTCATCAAGAATTTTGCCAGGTAAATAGAAAGATGGAGTTTTCCTGAAGTCTGATATTTCTTGAGATGATTAGTAAAGAACTGGGGGTTGAAAAAGATAAGTTTGGCTCCTGCATAGATATGTAGCTCAAATGGAAGTATTATCTAAAAGATGACTACATATTTCTAGACTTGCAGTATTCCAAACCAATGTATGCTGGGTGCTTCTGAGACACTCGTTTACCTAACTTTTCTCATAGAGTAAGTTTGATGTGGTGTAAAACAAACTGATGCCAATTCTGTTGCAGTTATTATGACTTTCAATCCTTAGCAAAGCTATAGTGGGTTATCTAGGTCTTGCCTTTTGGACTGCCACATTAAACCTTGTGTTTTCAACCTTCAAATTACTTTTCCTTTTAACTATTCATAATTCTGTGCAGAAACAGGAATACTTAGTATGTCCTAACATTTTTTTATACTTTTTTGACCAAAGTGTGAGAGATCATTACAAGGTTAAAGTGTTATGTGCCTTAAAACTTTTTAAAAAGTTCAGCTGCAGAATCTTGAATTATGTTATCTGTCCTCTTAAATATGCTGTTTGTAACCCCAGAATAGCAGCAGCACATTTTGTTCCACTTGGCAGCTGGGTGAGCAACAACAGGAACAGACAGCAGACACTAAAAGGAGACTCAGGACTGAAAATAGGCTTTTTAATTTTTCCTACTTATTTGCTGCCAGATGGTTTCCAATAGAATTCCTCAAGTGTTTCCTACTATATTGAAGGGAAGTAAGAATTTGAAGTGTCCTTAGACCAATCTTTGTGCAGCAGAGTGATGTGTTCAAATAGCAGGTATGAAATATTCAAATAACTCTGAAAATAAGTTTACAGGAACCAACAGCATTGTTAGTTATTCATCATAATCATAATAATAATTCTGATCATTCTGATGTTTATTTCTTAGTTCTTTTGTAAACGAGTACATGAAAGTCAACGAACAAGTTTTGGTTTTGTTGCTGTGGGGTTAGCTGGGAATGAATCTTCATCTATAAAATATTTTACAGAGAAAATAGTGCAAGAAGGGCTCATGTATGCTTGTTTATATTTTCTTTTAGTTATTCAAAATAAGAAATGTGTAAGACAGTGAATGCTGATCACAGCTGAGTTCAGATGCGCATTACTTATGAATAACCAAAATGCAACTCAGCCAATCAAGATCCAAACTTCAGATTATTCACCTGCCAAATACACTTTAATAATAGATTCCTACAGAGCTCACTGAACCTTCCTAATGTTGATAAAAGTTATGACAGTACCAAGAATTCTCATAACATTACAACTGAATAGAGAGAGATCTGTAGAAACATAACTCCTGAACTATAATAACTTGGCATCAATGATAATGACATTTCAAGACAGGAATTATAATGCTGGTGGAAAAAAAAAACAACACAGAAAGAATTTAATTTCAACACACTTTTTTCAGAAGGATGGGATTTTCCTAAGCCCTCCTACATAATGATATTGTAAGTTAATTGAAAATATTTGTTCAGTTTATTATTTTTTTCAGTTCACTGCATTTATACTTAATACACTTTGAACTGCAATAAAGTCATTTTTCAAAAGATTTGATAGGGTCTTGAAGCACTGTTATATTTAAGAGTATTTTATATACATATATATAAAATATATATTATGTCTCCAAGTATTAATACAGAAAACCAGTATTTTAAGGATTCAAGTAAAGACAGGAAGTGAAAGAAATCATTGGATATATGCTAATACAGATGAAATGGGAACACGTGCTTACAAAACTAGTAAAAAGTTAAAAAAGATGGTATATGTTTCACAATTCTGAGATTTTGACACGTGAACAACAGGACGTAGTAGCTTACAATGCACATGAACAACAGTGGAGACATTCTGGCTCCAACAAGATGAACTGCAAAAATTTTAGTGACTCAAGCATTAAATCCTGGATTCATAAAAGCAATTTTTGACCAGAATCTTTAATAAATCATAGGTATTTTAATTTTCAGTTACTTGGAAGCCTAAACAAAGGTTTTTGGTTATGTTTTGCTGTCATATTTAATGCCTATAATTGACTTTGATGGTGTTCTGAGTTTCTAGAATCCTAGATAGTAAAATTTTAGTCCTTTAAATACAACTAAATAAGACTATGGGGAAATTAGATCTTTTCTTGTAGACACCTACAGCACCTTACAGTTTAGTCCATCAGAAAAAAATACTGTTTTAAGTAAGAAGACAGAGTTGATGAATTGATGCTTTCTTGTACACAGAGGTGCATCAGTTCAACTAACAAGGTTAGATTAACCTGAAATGAGACAGCACGATGTGAAAAGACATGCTTTTCAGGTTTCACCATAGTGTAATAAGAACAACTTTCAACTAAATCAAAGCAATAAATCTTGAAGCCAGAAGCAGAAATGAAACAGTGCCACATCAGTTTAAAGAAATAAGTGTATAGAATCACATAGACCTTAACATACAAAGCTTTGTTTGTTTGCACTGCTATAGTAATTAAAAAATTCTTCAACATAAAATTAGGAGACTGACTTTTCAGCTTCGCAAAATACCTCCATTTGTCTGGGAAAAATTATGCCTGATCTCATGCTGTTGAGATCAGCTGGCTTTTCAGCATTGAATTCAGTGAAAAGCAGAGCCTGATGTCTGCTATGTATAGTATTGCAATCACAAAAATATCTGTGAAAAATTGGTAACAAAAAGAAGGGTCTTGGTGATGGAAATAGCAGTGCGGCATTTGAATTAATGCATTCTAGTGCCTTCAGCCAGGTCCAGTCTTTACAAGGGGAAATATCTAGATTTAAGAGGCAGAATTATAAACTCGTTGTTAAAGAGTAAAATCAGAAATTTCCTCTAAGAAACTCTGTTGACACAAGACTTCAATTCCATATTTACATATCAATGATACATTGCTAAAGCCACCTGGTAATAAAATGACCATTCAACTCCAAATGAGGCAGAAGGTATAATGCATTTTTAAAAGAGACTAGCATTCATTTTCTCACAGAATATTCTCTGACTTTAATTTGAAATTAGGCCATGATTTCCTCATTCTGCAATCAGCTAATATAAGCACCAGTTATGAGTCAGTCAGATACATAAAGTAAGCAGGCATAACTTCATCTAACTGAATTATTTGAACATAAGACTCTAAGAAGACAAAGCTCTACAAAACTCCACTCAAGCATGTGGTAATGTACATTTAGAAGGATGTTAACCTGTCATCTTCTCATGCCTTGTGACAGCATTGCCGACTCTTGTTAAAACCTCATACTTTTTTGCCAACAGTTCTCCAGATGTTACGGTTAAGAAATCTGAATGAATCAGAAAACAGTTCTTTATTCTTGCTTTGTATCAACATACAGTCAGGTCAGGTCAAATTGTTGCCCTACTGAAAGACACTTACATGGACTGTTCCTTCCCACACAAGTTTTTTAGGGTTTTCAGTAATGTCAATAGCCAACATTTTCAAGACTGATGTCTTGAGTTACATATGAATTTAAACAATGTGCAAGTGCCAGACCGTTTGTATAATTTTTCTTCGTCCCATCTGTGAAGCAAGAAATTTAAGAAATTTAATTTCTTACAGAAGAGCAATGATGAATTTATTTAGCAGACCAGCATCACTCAGCTGTGGTTCTCTTTTGCATAATAAGTTCTGATGTGCAATGGTATTAAAAAGAAATCTAAAGTAAATGTAAAACTAAGAGAAATTATTTGACTATGAGATTGACTGCAATAAAGAAGATGAAAGAATGGTTAAGAGAAATAATCAAAGATATTGGTTAAAATAACCATTACAAAAGAGTATTTAAAGCAGTTTTAGGATTTCATGTGTAATCTCTTCTCCAGCAATTTGTCCCAAAGGAGCTTGGTGCTCAAACATAGGGATTGATTCACAGTTCTTGATAAATCCAATGCCTTCTGCCCACACGCCTCCCATCAAATTTCATTACTGTGTTCTATGAAAGTTGATTGATTAGCTTGAACGTGGTTATGCCAGGGAAACAGACAAGCTCTTGCTTAATTCAAGTATACTTATTTTATAATACACATTTTACTAACTAAATTTAACAAAATAATAATCACTGAAAGTAGTAAAAAATAATAATAAACTATCACTACTTAAACAACAACAAAAAATAATAACACAACGCACACACGCACATACACATGCAGAGTCACATCTTTACTTTTGGTTACTAATCTCCAGGTACGGTTATTTACTTGTCTATCTTGTTTTGGTCAATCTGGTTGCTATTTTCCAGGAAAACAGCCTCAAACCAGGACACTTCCTTCCACCAGTCATATTTAATTCATCTCTCTTATGGCCAATAAATATAACTGTTACTATATATACATTTGTTTTTTAGTAAGATCATGGTACTAAGGGGGTGCAGTTAATGTTACTCCACATTACCTGAAACGAACAATGGGATACACACAGCACAGATTTATAACACTAAGCATATTTTTATATTAAAAAGTTTCCTTATGTATTCTAGGAGTCTGGGATATCTGAAGGATTTTATATATGGTGTTTTGGCATTGTATTTTGTATCCACTCTTACATTGTGCTTTACATACCAGGAATATGAAGCCGGAGTTACACATGCAAATACCCTAATAATTGAAAAGAACCATCAACTGGCATTTGGAAATTTAATGTGAACAATGGCAAAAGAAATATGCAATTGAGAAGCAACTCTAGTAGGGTGGGCTATAAACTTTAATGAGATTAGACTGAAACCTATGCTAGGATTAAGTTATTCCTTTTGTCTTTGTTCAAAGTGTTTTGTAATTGTTAGCAGAAATCTGGCATAAGATATTGAAAATCATCCTTTTTTGCATAGCTTAATTACTTAGTTTTATTTAAAAGGTAAACTTTACCCCTGCGTACATACTTTTTACTGATAGCAAATTTGGAAAGGAGAAAGGGGGAAGAAATGCATATTCTTTTGACTTTACATGCTTTCATTAGGTTCTGGGCCCCATTATGTTGTTTAGGATTTTATCTGAAATTGTATGCATTTTAGATCAACTGAGTTATCCTTTTAACCAGCTCTGAATGATGTATTATTAATATACTAGAGGCAGTGCAAACTTCCCAATAGATGTTATGAAAATCAGACCATTCGTACAACAGGACAATGATGTTTTAATAAAAAATATTTTGGTTTCTCTATAAATGCTTTTTCTCTTCAAATAATGTAAGGGATCCACTGAATAATATTCTAATATTTTAGCCATGTGCTGGGAACAACAACATTTATAGTTCAAGCAGAATTGCTGTTAACATTGTTGTCAGCAAATGAGCTTTCAATTAGTTACGTTTTAGATGCAGAAGAATGACCTTTCAGAAGAATGCCATAACCACCTGGTTCCACCCATTCTTTCCTCTTCTGGATCAATGAAAATGTAAAAGATGAAGCAGTATCAGCAGGAAAGGTGGAAAATGACTCATCCTAGAGCAACTCATAGCCCACCAACTTGGGCCCTTTGGATTCAGATTGGGTGGTGGTGGTGGTGGTGGTGGGTGGTGTTGACAAGTGGTGCTGTCCCTGAGCAAAAGCATCAAAGTGAAAACAATTCCCTACCACTTTGCTGGCAAGACTGTATATTTGATCTTTTGTTTCCATGCAGTGATGATGACATCTGAACCCCAAAAGATTTGTTCCAAAAACGCAAGCACTTCTGAAATATCTGGTCATTTTGGTTTTTACCGAAAATTTAAGAAAAGATTAGGGGAATCAGAACTGCAGCTTGCAGCCACAATATTGAATAATGCTCATTTTGACATGTTCATCTACTGTCAGTTACTATAAATGGCCACCCTATAACATGTACTGCAAAACCTCCATAATCTATCTCACAGGTTAAAATTCTTGTGCATGTGAAAGTTGAGAAAAGTGAAGCTTATTAAGCCATCCAAAAACTTCAGAAATTTTTTATATTTATATAAATGATATCTGATAATCTAACTACAATCTTTTCTAAAACCAGCTAAATCTTGGCTTTCCAAGACCAACAGAATGAAGCATGTTTTGATTTTAGCATCTTTTTATTTATATATTTATTATGTAAGCTATTACATAAATGATGTTAAAGAAATATTATTACGCTGTGTATGTACCAAACTATAGAAAATTACTGTTCAAAGATAAAGAAATATAAAAAATGCAAATAAAATTCAAAATAACAATGTAAATAAACACTAGAAAGTTATTATGGGAGGAGAAAAAGATACTGAACCTGGTCTTACTTGAAAAGATTTTTCTCTGAATTCCTTGTCCATGTCTAATCTCGCAATGTGTGCTATAAAGATAGATTTATAGTCTTCAGGGAAAGCATAATCACATTTTTTCCCATTTTATGACTGAACCTAATATTTTAAGTGTAATTTTACACAACATCCGACAGATTTTGGAAAATATCTAGTAAAATCAAGTGGCTTCCTAGCGTAATGTGATTGCAACACTGAGTAGAGTTATGCAAGCCTACATTCTTCCAATTTAAATATGCTTCCCAAGACACAAAATGAGTGGAGAGGCTATTTTGTTTTTCAAGAATCCTGCCTCAAGGTGAAGCTCAGATACCTCTGTCTGGACATGATCACAAGTTTGTAAAGATCTTCTAAGGACGTGTCAATACATAATCTCTTTAAATACAACAGAAAAAGCAATGCAGGAATATTTTGATTTTAAGTTCAATGCCTAACAGTGCCTCCTAAACATCAACAGAGTATCATAACCCCAGGCCATAGAGCACCATATGGGATAGCATCATTCACTCTGTGGTAGCTGTGCTACTCTGAGGACATGAGCACATTAGTCAGAGTCTGAAAAAGAGGAATTAGGAGGAAAGTTCTATGGCCCAGTAGTTGTGATACTGGTTTTGTGGAAAGTACCCTTAGATTTGGGAGCTTACCTGAAATCACAGGTAACAACCTCTCTTTCCTTGGAACTGTCATTCCTTTGGCATTAACATCCTGTAAGAGGCTGGTTGATACGATAGGCGGTGCAAAAACAAGTTGTCCAAGCAAGAGAAATTAGGCAACGTCTTACATTTACACTACATAAGAACAGCTAAGAAGTAAACAATTTGAAGAATTTCATACGGATAATCCCAACAAACAACTTTTTGAATGTATTATGTGTTGCATCACAGTGTTTTGCAGAAAAAAATAGGTGACATTCTTGGTTAGAAAAAATAAATTGAAATCTCTTCCACATTACTCTGTATTGCAGCAGAAATTGTGTATGGGGATTTCTGATAGAGAATATTATCATAAAATATATATAGTACTAGATTTTCCCCATCAATATTCATTTTAATGTTAATGTTTTAATGTTAATTTTAGTGTTAATTACAATACAAAATTACAACTCTAAAAATAATTCTTACTGATTTTTTTCTCTGCAGTTATTTTTGTCTTTTATTATGCTTTAACTCTGAAATGCTTCTTTTTTCTATGACCAGTTTCCCCACTTTCTTTTACTAATCAAGTGTTCCATTATATATGTTAGACCATTAGAGAACTATTCCTTCATACTAGTCTGTTGGACTTCTCCCAGATTAGCACCATTCGAGTTTCTCAGATCTGTAGTTGTAGTATCTCATGTCTTCCAGGTGTATCAGTCTAAAGGAAACTCATCGTGCCAGCGAGGACCTAATTTCCAGTGAATAAATTATTTTGTACACATTCAACATTCCTATCATGTATGGGCAGTGTTTGCCAGGATGGTTAATCTGGAGGTGGAGCTGAGATGCTTTGTCTAAAACTGTGAGCCATGAGTGCTTCAGCCTCATTTCAGCCCTGATCCTGTCCCGCTGACTTGAGTTTCTGCCTTGACCTCAGCCCTGCCTTGTCACTATGGATGCACCTGGCAGGCTGGACCATGGCTGACTCTGGTCACCGTTGCCAACCTGCTCTGCTCTTTGCTGCTCAAGCAGTGTGGCACTGTGCCCTTATCGAAGAGGGCCCTGCTGTGCCAATGCACTTGCCACCTTTGGCTCCAGGTTCGCCTCTCCTTACAGAGCAGCCAGTCCTTGCTGCTCCCCAATAAAGGCAATGACTGTCCCTCTAATCCTACAAGATCATTCTCTTTCATATTATTGAATAAACATGCAAAATTCCTTATAACCATACACTCGGTTACATTCTTAATAAGCAAAAAATAATGATTTCTTTAAGGATTGCAATTATCCAAGTAACCAGGTGTCACAGGGAACTGATGATGGTCTTCAGACTATTTCTGGGTAGAAAATACCATTAACACAATATTTTCTGAGAAACAAAAACACTAAATTCACATTACTGTTCAGTGTGGATAGGAACAAAGCTGAGGAAAAATAGGAAAGATAATTCTGCAGGATAGTTTCCTTGGTTTCATCAGTTTCCCTGAGTTGACCCAGTGAAAATAACCTCCATGCAAGATCATCTCTTGTCTAACAGGAAGGTTCTGTGCCTTATGTGTTCCCCTTCAAAACAAAAATAATTTATAACAGGGGAAAAAAAAAAGTTATTACGGTTATGAGCAACCTTGTCTAACACTAACCACTTTAAGACCCACAGGGAAGAGGGAAACATTAATTTTTCTTCTCATGCATCCCAAGCATTAATGTACAGCTTCAAGACAGTTAATCTTTCCCTTTTTTGTTCCTGCCAGTCCTACAGTCTTTTTAAGGAAAGATGTATTGCAACATCAGCTAAGAAAAATGATTAAGTCATTTCTTTTCTATGGAAGAGGAATGAACAATCTATCCAGATAGTCTCAAGAAACAAAGATGAATAACGAAATGAATAGTTAATTCACTAAAAAGTGCAGTGTTGAGGTCACTGAATTTTCACTATTACTTGAAATGACTTTTTAATAGAGACTGTTTTGAAAAGCTCGCAGTTTGATTTTGATCTCTTAAAACAGCATTTTTCAGCTTTTCATTTCAGCATTTCATTTCAGAATTTGTCAGTTTTGATTAAAAATGTGAGAACAAATAATAAATAATAACTTCATATTAAATTATGATTTTTTCTTCCCAAATTATTTAAGAAACAAACAAAAAAAGTTTAACAATGACCATAATTTTCTCTGAATGTATCTGAAATAAAAGGAAACAATGTAAATACATAAATATTATCTCACCAAGAAATACTGTAATACAGTTAAGTGTATAACACGCTCAAAAGCCTTCATTTCTCCACAATGCTGATAATTTAAAATAGGAAAAAAATTACTAAAACAGACAAATACATAGAAACAAATATCAATGTAAAGAATAAATGGCATTGGTTCCATAATACTAAAGTGATTTTCTCATATAGTTTTTATTAAAAAATATGTTTACATACAGAAAAAGGGAGCAGATGAAGATTATTAATTCAGCAGAAAATTAAGATGTCAGTAAAATAGTATCTTTGGCAATAAGGCCTTGGAGAAGAAAATCTTATTTGCTTATACATCAATTTCAGAATCATTTGTAAGAAGCTAGAATTGCTGATGTATGCACAAAAATTTAGCTGATAGTTCTGAAACCTAATGGGAAGATTTTCTTAGTTAGAATGTTAAAATGTCTGAGTTTAAATCTATGTAATAAGGGTCAAATGTACAAGAGGGGAAAAGGAAGTCAATGTGGTGTTACCTTTTTTCTGTACCCAGCAAGTTGGAAGTAAAAGATCTTGCTGGCTTTGAGCGTAGTCTTCTGACTAATAAAAGAGAAGACGAGGTACTCTCCGATGTCAGCTGAAGAAAGTCAAGGCAGAACAGAGAGAACGAGATAAATTGTCGAGCATGTCTAGAAAATATGTTTTAAAATAAATAAATATAAAAAAAACAACAAACCACCAAAAACCACACAGTAAAAACGTAGGGACTTTAGACAGAAAGACACTGGAGTTCTTTTTTTTTCAATATTAACAGAAAAATAATTTATTTAAATTATTAGTGAGAGTTTTCTAACCTTTGAATTATAGCTTTGCAAGTGAGTAGATTCTAGGTTATTCCTCTTTTTTTAGAAGTACTGAAGAACTAATTCAAGATTAAAAAATAATGGTGATTACTGCAAGTGATCATGATTTGATTACTCTTGTGTGGAAACCAATAAAACATTCTCTGGTGCATACCAGGAGCTAGTTTCACAAGCATACAGATAATTATGGCCTTACTCAGCCGGTAAATAGAAACTAAAGAGAAAAATGTGAATTATTTTTGGGAACTACTTAAGAATACTGCCTAGTTCCTTAAAATACACAGTTGCCTAAAGCCTTGTGGATTATTTATGATTATTTCAGAGAATGAACATCTGTACATATATTCCAATCAAATTACTGAATTGTTCACTCTAACAATATCCTTGAACTTTAATTTGTTCGTGTTCAACTTTCATACTTAGTGTTTCTTCCAATGCTTTCTGCTAGACTGAAGAGTTCACTAATATTAAGTGTTTCTTCCCTATAGATTGTGATCTAATTACCCATTCGTGTTCTCATTGAACTAATCAGTTGAGATCCTCAATTTTTTCATTCTAAGGTTTTGTTCAACCCTTTAACAAGCCTTTTTGCATTCCTCTGAATCCTCCAGTTTTCCACCAAGCTCTTCAATATGAGAAATGTAATTTCCTTGACCGCCAGTAATAACATAATTAATACATGCAAGCATCACACTAACCCTTTAGGCTGTGGCACCAGAGTGGATGTTCATATGCAGAAGACCATCCACTAGTATTTTCAATTTTTTTCCAGAGTCATTGCTTTCCTGTGGAAGTTTTGTTGGCAGCTATGAGAGATATTCTGACATTTGGTCATATTGAAACTTGTAAATTTATATATATGTTTATAAACATATCAAGTCAATTGTTTTTTTAAAAAAATCTAGCTTTTTCCACATCTGTCTGATTTCCTAATAGCCAAACACACCTCTTTGATGCTATCTGTGAAAGGTAAAAATAACTTTTTTTTTTTTTAATTGACAATGAATTTGCTTTTTCAACAAGAGCTGACACAAGCTTTAAATTATATTCCAAATAATTTTTGGAATTAGTATCTACATAGAAGTTCACCTCATTGGTCAAGATTTACTATTTATAACCCTTTTCTGAAATCTACTGTTTAACCAGTGTTTAATCCATCTGGTATGCACCACACTAATTTTGTGTCACTCAAGTTTCTTAACCCTAAGAAGTGTAGCATCAAGTCATGCATTACAGAAACCTATTGCATTAGCATTTCACCTGTCAGATAAACATATTCTCATAAAAGTAAAGTGAAGTTAGTTTGGCAAGATGTATTTCTCAAAACCATGTGGGGAGTAACATTCATTACATTAACATCTTATTTTTTCAAGAGTAAAGTTCATACTAGCCAGCTGTTCAATTTTTGAAGCAACACAACACTCATTAACATAAACAATTTTGAAGATGGGTTGGACATGTTTCTAAAATGTATACTGCTTTCAAATGCTATGACTAGACAGGAGTTGGGATCTCATCTGTGGAAGTCTTGCCTCCTGGTACATGTGAGATTAGATTAGATGGTTGCAGTTACTCATTATTTGCTTAAGAGAAACAGCTTAAAAACAGTTGCTTAGATGAAACTGTCTATGAAACAGTTTAAAATCTCCGAGTATACAACAAAAGGACACCACATCAGGATACACCATCATTGCTGGATCAAAGCAGTACTTAGTGACGATAAGAAAAAACTCCTCCAGATAACTATTCCTTTCAAATCCAAGCATTAGGAGCATTTTTTGTTAAAAAAAAAAAGGAGAATTTACAGGTGATTTTCAATGGGCCTTGTATCATGATTACGCCAGCTCTCACACATTAAACGTGCTAAAAATTAAGTTACTTTTATTAAACAATGCGAGAAACAGTCTTTGCTGTTCCATAACTCCTCTGGATTTTCCCTTGGCAGAATACACGGACCACAGGTATAAAACAAGGTAGTAGGTAAGTGGAGTCTGGTGTTTACATGTCTCCTGGCTGAAGTTAACTCCATGGATGTCATTGGAAGCCTTTCTATTCAAACCTTTCATGTGAACATATTTCAACTTCTGATTCTATCAACCATTTAATTCATATTTAAAGTTAAATGATACTTTTCCCACACATTTCTGACTTAAAGATTTTTTTTTTCTTGAGTGATTACATCTTTAGGACTAGGAAAATTTACTCTTTATGGGCAGCTTAGTCTTTGAATCCTTTGTCTATCAGCAAGAAAGAGAGTGTCTCATGGATTTTCTTTAATTCCTCTTTCTTACTGAAATTATACATTTTAACTAAAAAAAAAATCCTTTCAGTGGCAATTCAGATCTAATCTTTCCAGAGCTGGCTAAATCTTGATGTGAGGTGAATATATACTGGTACCATAAGTTAGCCACTTTCCTCTATAAATTCTTCCTGATGAATTTGCCTTTGATCCTATCAAGACTTTCAAAGCTTGAACACTAGTTAAAGATCTTCTAAAGAAAGCAATTGAAATTACATATTAAGGAAAATTATTACACTTTTTCCTAATTATGGTTTGAGGCTCATTTAAAAGGCATCAGGGCAATAAAGCTTTTTAAAGTAAGCTGAGAGGAATTATGGCACTTAAAGGCTGTATTGCTGTCTGCTGGAGATTCAGTTGTGATTTCAGTGAACTGTTGTGTTAAGTTACAAGACACCATGTGTGTATTAAAAGGACAGAGACCCCAGGCAAAATGCTCAGGAGCAAAGCCTGTAGGACTTGTGTGTGTGTAGCATGAGAATGTACCCTGAAGTTTAAGGCATGGTGAGTTAAAAAAATCAAAGTCCTTATCTAATCTGAGGTTCTTTAAGGAAGAACCTCTTCAGAAATGAAGCACACGTCTAGAAAACCAGTTCTGGGATGTACACTGCCCAAAACACCAGGAGGGCACCTGTAGGTGTCCAAGAGCTTTACCATGTGAATAATTTTCTTGGATTAAAACACATTTCCTCACAAAAATAAAGTAGAAATAACTTCATAATTTTATTTGTGCTTGACACTTAATCACTCCATCTGCTTTGACTTTTTAGACACTGGTATCTGATATTAGTCCAGTTATTAAACGGTAAACATAATTTTGACATATTGGCTGATTTACAGCTTCTGATCCTGAAACTATATGGAGGGTGTCCAGATAAAAGTAAGTTGGTTTTAGTTCCTTTCTCAGATACAGCTGAATGCTCAAGGTGTTTTAATAAGACACAGGTGTATAAATAGCATGCTGAATTTTCAGTACCATTTTCTTTTGTCTTCCTATGTTATCAGATTTTGTTCGTTGTTGTCGTCGTTTTTTTCATTACATAAAATTTCATTTCCACCTTTTTCTGAGTTACTGTTTCTCTGGACCTCAACTATCTTTCCTCTGACCTTTTTCACATTTTCAGACTGTCTTCTAGAGGAAAATTTCAAATGTAGATAACTCTTAGCTAGACAGTCTTTCCAATATAATAGTGTTGCTCATCTTAGTTAAAACTTCTTGGAATAATAGAAATGGTATAGGAACTGAACCAGGAAAAGAAGAAATCCAGAAGCCTCCACCCACCTTGAATGAAACAATGGGTAGTTTAGGACAATTAGAACATCCTTATGAAGTGTCATCTAAAATTATCCAGCACAATTCATGGTAAATGATTTTTGCTGTTTTAATCACATGTAACAAATTTGCAGTCATTGCCTTATCCTAAAAGTCCTTGAAATTAAGTTTTATTGGAGAAAAGGAGGAAAATGACTTACCTTAGCTGCTTTACATAGTACTCAGCTGCATTTTCTTTAATTTTCTAATATGCAAGGCTTATTCCAATCTCTGCAGCTGTTAGTCTAATTGGATGATTTCCTGTTTGAAATGCAGAATAATTTAAAGTGACTAGCAGTTGTTCAGGGAACCTCCCTTTCTAGGACATAACTTAATCTGACATATTCAACTCTCATCAGAGATTCAACATCTTTTCAAACTGATTACTGCTTCCTCCATCACACTCCAAGTTCCTTGACTTCCATTTAAGTGTTCCAATTTAGAGCTTGATTATTCAAATGAAACTAAGAGGGAAAATCAAGCTTTTATTTTTTTTTTTTAATTCTGCTTCTTCAAACAGTATACTACAAGCACTCTGTAGTATTTACTAGGTTTCTCATTTTCTGTGATGCAATCGCAAGCTCTGTATTTTGGGGTTTAGCATTGCTGAGATTAAGGACGATGATGTGGGGGAAGTTCATGTTGCATATTATCAGAATATATCTGGTGGAAAAATATATTTTTTATCAATGAGGACAAGACATTCTTCTGAGTCACATGAAGAGCATAAATGTTTGAATCACAGGAAGGTATCAGTTTTGCAAGATGTACAAATAACCAAGGAATGGTATTTATCTGTATAACCTCAAAACATAAAAGTTTGCATCTGATTTAATAGGCTCCAAACCTTATGTTAGGCAGGGAATTTTGAAATTGGAAAATAATGTACGAGAGAGAATGTTCCCCTTACTAAGACAATTACTTAGGCATGTGGCCCTCCAATGAACCTAATCACATCTACCTCCTGACAAAATTCTGCTTACCATCTGACTTTTTTTCTTTGGTTGCTTTTATTTTTTGGTTTGTGGTTTGTTTTTTTTTTTTGGTATTGTGCATGGTTTCGTTTTATTTTTTTTCCTCTCACTATATCATGCATGCCTACAGCAGACATTTTCCTCTTGGAAGTGTAAGGCCACAATGTTTATTCTACATCCTCTTGAAAACATGAAAACTCTTTCTCAAGTAGTTGTCCAGGAAAATCATCCATGTATCTCTCATTAAGGTTAATGAAGAGTTAACTTGGCTTAAAACCTATACCTGCAGAATAAGCTCTTGAACAGTAGGTAAAGGAAAAAACATTTGCAAACAGATTATGCAATAAGCTCCAAAGGAGGGAATGAGGTTTCTTCTGCGTGGAAAAAATCTGGAAACACGTTTACTGAACCATAACGAGAACAGTTCACTTGAGGTTTCATCTAGAAATTTGCCTCCTTTGTAAAAATGACTGGGGCATGAGCAGCTCACTAAAAAAAATGACTCAGAAGACAGAAGAGACAAATAAGATTTCTTAAGATATACACCGAGTCCATGGCTATCACTTAAATTCAAACAAATAAAACACACTAAAAAATCAAACTCGCTAAATGCATCCTAATACAAATCTTATCTGTATGTTCATGATGAAGGAAACCAAAACACTTATCCAAGGATCATTTTCTACCTGTTAACATTTTCTAGCTGGGAACTTAGCAGACTGCTGTTGAAAAGTGGCAATCCTCTCTTGTTTCAAGCTGTCATTCCTGGTTTACCTTACATTGTTACCAGGCGAGTTTTCCCTCAGAGGTAGAAATTAAAAAGGAGTTCAAAAGTTGAAAATAAAATCTGCCTGTGGCATAAAATATTGAGGGTGATTTTCTTCATTATTTCTGAGGGGAACAACATGTTTCCGCTGCAGGCCATCAGCGGGCAAGTGTATGTACAGTTGCATACTTGTATACACATCTCCTTTCTATTTTTTTGCATTTATTTCCTACTATAATTGCTAAATTTTACCAGGTCAAGCCTAAAAAAATTACAATAATTTTCCTAAAAGAAACTATCAAAATGAGACTACTATAAAAATGTCCCTGCACAACACTACCCATTTTATAGCACAAAATCCACTTTGGATTATCTGTAGAAAAAACAATTGGTACTGAGGTTCTGGAGTACACTTTATGTTTTTTTCTTTACTTTAGGATAACTCTACTTTGGTCCCATGGACTGAGTGACCATTGCCTGATGGAGTACATTAGCTATCCTCCTGGAGCTCTTTTTCCAGTTTAGTTTCATCTAAGAGGATACAGTTCATGATCTCCGAGACCACTCTGTGATGTGAATAAGAACCCAGAGAACAGCAGAAAATTCTTTTTGGAAGCACATTTCTGGTCCAGTCTAATTAGATGTAACCTGTTAGTCTAACCTGTTTCTAAATGACACCAATAATATATTGCTACTGAGATCTCTATGTAGTATTTCAGGTCTATTATCATGAAATAAATACGTGTTCTTCAATACTCTGCTAAATTCTCTTCTTTCCGCATCCAAAATTGAGAAAATATTAAGTGAACTGGACTGACAACCTTCTTGCTGACTGGGGTTAATAATTTGGCTTTCTATTTCTGTAAAGGAGGGCAAATGGAATTTTCTTAGGAAAATTTCTTGCAAAAGAATTGGCTTTTTAAAATTTTCATCAGTTTCTTTTGAACCTCAGATTTTTTGTAAAGCATATTACAGATGCGATTGTGTATCGAAAAATCAGTCAGCAGAGATTTACATTAGCAGTGTTAATGAACACTGCTTTACAGAGTCTTTATTTAGTAAAATTTGATGGCATTGCTTTAATCCATTTAAAGGACCTATTATCTTGCAGCTAACGTCCAATAATTTCTCTTACATAAGCAATTAGTGTAAGTGAGGATCTCAGTATAGCAGTTTGACAGAAGCGTTAAATATAGGTATCATCTGCACACACTGGAAATGGTGATTGTTTCTTCTAAGAATACAGTCCAAAAGTGAACAAAAATGAGAGAGGAAAGTACCCAGAATGCAATCTTGGCTCATATCATAACAACTGTGTTAATCAGAGCTTTGTTTTGCACTGCCTGCAATTGCCTTTCAACAGTCAGTACAAAAGTTAGCAAAGCCTGAGCATTCATGTGACAAGAATAACTCCCTTAAGAATAGGAACTGCAGATGACTTTCTCCAGAGAGGACACTGCAGAAGTGCAAATGCAAGCACTTGGGGAAGGCTTGTAGCATGGTAATTTTAGTAACAGACTACAGGTTTTTGTGTCCTGTTCTTGCTGAGAAGTACTGGATTTGTTTCCGTGCACCACGCAGTCTGAAGCTGAAGACGATGTCTGAGTTATTGTATGACTGCCACACATTTGTACCTGTAAAACACTATCTCAGACACTGTTTTGTTTATTTTTATGCTCAGGTCTCTGCAGGTCCTTGGTAAAATCAGAAATCCCTGGCCTTACAGATTGCTCACCTCTGTACTGTGAGAACACACAAACATGATGAGAGCAGAGAGACACGAACCATTTCCCCATAAAATTCTCTACAGAGGCTTCAAGTTGTGAGGGATACTTTGGTGGAGCTACTCATCTGTCTCTGAGTTACATTAGATATTGAGTGGATTTTATTTTATAAATATATAAAAATACAGCTCTGCTGCCAAATCAAGCTGAGAAAAACAGTGATCCTGACTTGGTTGCTGTCAATAAACTTTTGCATGGCTTTGACAAGGCACTTTTCTGTTCTGTGGTGCATCTTCGTGCCTGAAAAGAATATCTAAAATCCAAAGTAAATAAAGCAAAAGGAATTTGCAAGATAATATAAATAACATATCCAGGGACCTTTGATTAAAAAAGAAAAAGAGGCATAGATAGCAAGCTGGACGAAAATTAGGCATACTGTCTGTGGTGAGGTTATTAGCTTTTAACAAATGAGCCTGAGATCCCTGTTTTGGATGTGATGGAAGCATTCCAAGTTTAAATGAAAAATTCCCTGTTTCCTTTTTATGTGTAGTTGTTCCAGGTAGAAACTTCCCCTCAATAAAAAGATAGGCACTCAATCTAAAACAAGTATTGTAACAGATAAGTAAGAAAAATTACTCTACAATTCAAAGGGCAAGATTCCAAAGTGAAAGGCAGCAAAAGTAGAAAAGCTGAACAAAGGAGGGCAATAAAAGAAGACAGCTGAGGTGGGTGGGATATACAGCAATGTTTCACCAATTTAAACAGTTATCAAAATAAAAAAAAAATTAAAAATACCCATTTTTCTGATGGAAAACCACAGGAATCTTATTAATAGATTTTCTAGGGTTAATACTGGAGGAATGAAGTTACCTCCACTTTACCAAAAACTCTGTGGTAGTTTGTAAGACATGCGATTTCTGCACCTCAGACATAGAGTATTGTCAAAAAGAAGTAGTGTCCTGTTGATGATCCTTTACTGTTAATGTACATAGTGTCTGACTATTCTTAGATGAAAAAAAAAAAACATGCTGAAAAGCAGTCCCTGAAGATCACCTCTGCAAGAAAGATGATCTCTTGTGCCTGAAATGTATTACAGAACAAATTGAAGGGCAGGGAAACTTTTACAGCAATAAAAGCTCAGGAACACATCTCTGGATCAGCTTATTACTTCTTTAAGCTACTTTCCCAATTTGCGCTATGAATTTTATGAATTAGGAGAAAATAAAAGATCTGGGGTTTTCCCCTTCTTGCTATAATTGCTTCAGATTTTCTTTTCTTTTCCACATTAAGATATTGGATTATGACAGCAATAGTATTTTTTTTTAACAAAATTAAAGATGTTAAAACCACCTACATAGAACAGAATTTTTAGTAATTTCCTTGAAGCCTGAAGTCTGGTTACAAATAAATTATCTTTGACTACAGTTGTTTTTTTTTCCTAACAGCCTCCACTTGTTATGTCATTTGCAGACCTTACACTAGTAATGTGCCCCTTAGACTTTCTCTGAAGACACTATTGAATGTTCCCATGACAATTTGCAACAGTATGAGCTTTTGGAGAAGCTAACCTAATGCTCTCAGTTTGTGGTATTGAGCTTAAACTGCATTATTACCTAGGAAATTGAGGTACTCTTAGAAATTACTGGAAGATGACAGCTCCATTTTGTGACAATTTCTGAGATTTTAAAATGCGTTTGTTCAACCTCAGAGTGAGGAAAAAACATCCTGTTTTTCTGGAAAAATGAATGGTGTCAAAATGTTTTTTTTTGTTTCCAATTTTCATTCTGACCTCTCCCTGTCTCTCCAGAAATGATCAGAGTTTGCATTGGAAGGCAGAAACTTTTCTATGGCTATCATCACCAGAATCCGTGTGTCTAATAAAATTTTGTCTTTGAAACCTTTCTTTTCGACAGTGCAAAGGAAAAAAATTATGCCTTAGCAAAAATGTTGCTGCAGGTTATTATTCTTTTGCCAAAAAGCAGATTGCTTTCAAAACTTTACGAAAAACTCTCTGCAAAAAAGGTGACTTGTCAATAGCCTTTTTATTGAGCATAAAATGGAAAAAATATAATCAGATGAAGGTGTTTATTGCATATTCAGTTGATCTCCAGGTACCTGTTGGAGCTGAACAGAAAGGAAGCAAGGCAAAGCATACGGAGGCAAAAATATACTAGATAGTCTGCATGAGAAATGATCTTTCGGAACACCCAGAAGGCAATCTTTCCAGGATAATTTGCAAGATTTCTTCCCTGACAAAAATACAGAAAATTAATTCTTTATGTTATTCTCAAGAGATTAGGGCTTACTTAGAATGGGGAGCATGCCTGCAAACTCTTCACTAGTCAATGGATTTAGGCTCCAGTTTGATCACAGAATAAATCTGTCTTTAGGTCTTGTGGTATGAGATCAAAAGAAAATCCCATAATGCAAAGTAAGAAGCCAATACAAACTCATTCTGTGTAGTCAGTTTTGCTCAAAAGATGTTGCTGTGCTAACTTTGAAATGTCAGGCTTTCTCCTGGAATAGGTTTCAATGTATTATCTGTTTTCCTACATGCTTGAATAGAAAGGGTTTTAAACACTGTACTGTATGCTTCAGTGCTCATTTGAAGAAGTGCCAGCAAGCCCCCTTTCCTGCCCTTCTTTGTTCCCAGTCTGGATCAAATTTGTATTTTTATTTATCTGGTAACACACAGATACGATATTAAGGTTACTGAAGCATGGAAATAAGGTATAAAAATGACTATTTTTGCTAAAAACTAAGGCTTAATGCAAACAGAACTAAGTAAATGCCTGTTAGTTTACAAGGTTGGGGGACTATAGGTAATGACTCTATACTGCCATGTTTTTTATAGTGCAGCTTGCTTTGTCCATATTCATGACTCCTGTGACTACTTTGCCTCTTGTTTGATTGTTAATGAAAGCTAGTATTAGAATTTTTCCAGCCTACTGATATATTTTTGTTAGTTCTTCTGTCTGTCAACTAAAAGAGGGTTCTGTATGTGCCTTCACCAAACTGTAGTAAGAGACAGGTAATGAGAAATGGCCAGCAAATGAAGAAAAAGCAATTAAGCACTGCTGCCAAGCTGACTTCACAAAAAAAAATATCTCTTTTAAAAACTGAGTAAGGAGAAAAGTGGTACGAGTGCTACAGCTGGGGTTGTCAGAGAAAACCCACTTCAGAAAGTAAAACATACTGCAGAGTTCAGGATTTTTTTTCTAACTCATCAGAAAGGAGTTCCAAAAAGAAAATGCAGATGTCACCAAATAAGTAGTCAAAAAAGAGAGAGAACCATCTGTTGTATCATTTTTCCCCCCTCTAGGGGGAAGGGAAGACCTTCATAATCTGAGTCAGACACCTGCAAATATGAGACCTATGGAAGGGGATTTTTTTCCCGCTACAGCTTGGAGAATTTAAAACAGGATGGGGTGGGGAAGGGAAAGGGTAGAGGAAAGGGATGAAAGAGCAAGGAAACAGAGAATTTTAGAAATTGTAAAGATTTTAGTTCCTCTTTACAGACATTTATAAATGCTATTTATAGAGAGTAGTCTTTGCAAAACAATGACAAAGAGTCAGATATTAGTAGATGCATCCACTAATGCAGATTTCATAGGAAAACCTATAATTTTGTTAAAAATAGATGTAACCATGGGTCCCTTAGTTGACAATAAACTAATGTTATCAAAAAGTGAATTTCTGCTGAGAAAACACATTGCTTGAAAGATAAGTATACATTGAAGACTGAGTTAAAATTCTGCAGCTGCTGTCTTGAACATTCCTGAAAGATTAGGGTAATATATATTTCCTGGAAGTGGTAGCCATGGAAAAGGGTAACATTACAGAAATGTAAAACAATCAAGCAATGAGCACTGATGTGTGACTGCAACCTTCATTTCACCTTGAAGTTCCTGTAGATGGAGTTTCAGAACATAAAGATATTAAATATTTTTCTTGAAGAACTTTCAGGTTAAGTCCCAGAATTGCAACCAGGTCCTACAGGGTGACCTGGTTTGAAGTTAATGGAACTCTGCAAGGATGCCAAGGTCACTCCTTGCCAAGCCTCTGGGAGAGACTCAGCCTGTGTCAGGTCTGACAACAGGAGTGATGACAGTAGACAAAGTAACCCTGCGGCAAAGTCTGAATCAAAATCAGGTCGCATGTAAAGGAATCATTGGGGTTGCACTTGTTTGCATCATCTGAGAATCTGGCCCTCTGGGAAGGAAGGTTAGTGGCAGATGGCAGAGGGTTCTGTGGATAGACTTCAGAAAGGGCAGCAAAGCCACATAGCAATGATGAAGATCTGTGGAGGCAAAATGACAGAAAGTGAAATACTAGATCTTGACTCAGCACACTTTCATTCTCCTCCTTATCCCCTTCTTGTATAAACCTTTTATTTATCTTATATATTTTTACTGCTCTTCACTCTAAGATCTATTTAAACTGAAATACTTAGATGAATCAAAAGCTTTTTGTTATGAAAATGTGATGTCTTCCACACTGGGCTCAAGTAATGTGTAAGGTCTTTCAAACGATACTGCTAAAACAGCAGAAGGAAAAATAGAGGCTGCTGCAATGGACCTCGTAAATGAAAGCTCTGCAATGTGGTCAAAATTTGTGACAAGCTGTTTGAAACTGAACACTAAAAATGGTAAATAGAAACTAGTTTTTTTCAGAGCAGATTAAATGAATATGTCTCCATCCTTATAAAGTACTAAGCTAATGTATTTAATTAAGTCCTCTTAAACCATAGATGACTGAACAACAGGATTTATGACCAAGCAACTACCTTCTACTGCAGATCTGCGCACTATGGTTCATAAAATAACCTTGAATACTCTGTTAAAAAAAACCTAAAATACAATATTTCAAATGATATCCAGCAGGAAGATGGCAAGGACACTGGCAAGGGCATGGAGCCTAGCAGAGCCATGGAATTTGGTAGGTGGAACACATCAGGAACACAACACTGAGTTGCTCCCTGACAGTAAGTCTTACCAGCCAACTAAAGATGGGAATGTGACTGAAAGCAAAATCCCTCCCCTATCAGTTTTTTTTCTTGAAGAATAACAAAAAATATTAGAGGAAAACGATTTGAGACCTGTATGGTGTCTCCTATATGTGGAGGGTTTTCAGATTCCAGAGTTGGACAGCAGTACTAAATCATAATCAACCATAGATATTTAATGATGAGGCTAAGGCTGCTATCAGAGGCACCTGTGAAAGTGGTTTTGGTGTTCTTAAGACTACATTTATATAGAACAATGGCCACTGTCTCGTCTGACGTATGCTATACAAGAGGTCTGAAGCACATGAAAAGAATCGTAATATACATTTGCAGGCACCACAAGAGGCTTCTTTGTCAAGAGCACTCTATACACAATCATACCACAGGAAATCAAGTCTTGATTGAAAAATGTAGATCTGCCTCAGGTAGAACTATGGTACCAAAAATCCCACTGTGAGCACTGGAAGCCAGGACGGAATTACAATTAACAACAGAAAAATTGTCAGGTAAGATCTTCCCTTTAATACACCTTTTTCTCCCACATATTAAGTCTTTATATTTCTATTGTGAGACTTAAACTTCAAAGACTCTTGCTTAGAGCCTGCTTCCTACACTAATTACAGACACTAAGCATCTGTTAGAATGTCCTCTGGTTACCACTGGAATTTAAACTACTACCATTCCCCAGAGTATAGCAGTTAAATCTTAGTGTTTTAGGTCTATATTCCCATGTACTTACTATGCAGTGAAACAGTAGAGATATCTGAAATATGCAGCTAAATTCTAACACATTCTGATAATGAAGGAGATAAGGCAATAATTCACTGATCTTTTCAAATGAAATACCTCCATCTCCCTATTCAGATATGCAACTGCTAATTGCTGTTTTTCTGAGAACAGTCCATACAATATAAAGTTCTCTCCAGCTTTGGAGAGGTAACACTGAAAGAGAAATTACAGATCTCTCTTTAGCATTGCAGCTTCATTCTTCACATCTGTTTGTTAGTCTCTGAAAATTGTTTGCTTTCCTTTTGGAACTGCACAGTGATTAAAAAAAGCCCATTTGCTCAGAAAACTCACTGGTTTGTCTTTCTGATATTTCTGCAAATTTTATTCTGCCCGTAGAACTGGGAATTCTCAAAATATTCAATCTTGGCTTTTCTGCTTTATTCAGATGGACACAATCAGAGCTCTATTAATTCGCTCAATTTCAATTCTACTCCTTGGAGTTTATCTGCTTTACCTGAGCATGCAATCTTCCAAAATAAATGTTCCCAGCTACCAAACCTATTGTAATAGACCCTGCATTTTGGATTTGTTGTTCAGCTCTCCAGCTTCTCTCACTCCGAGGCTGGCTCGTTATCTCTGCCCTAAGACTCATTCAGGTCCTGCCACCTCACTAGCCCTTTCTAGTAAACTGATACAAAATGTTGTGGTCTCCTGGATTTATTTTGTGTGGGTGGTTGACTGTTGCAGTAATCCTGCTCTTTTTTGCTTCTTGTGAGACACGTATTTGGAGTGCAATGATTTGATAACAGTCATATTAGGGGGGTAAAATAATATTTCCAACAGTGACTGCATAACCAACACCCCTCACTGCATCCCCAAATTTGTATCTTAAAGGAGCATTTTCATCTCAGCTATACAGGCTCACAGGCAAAATGGAGCTTAGATGTCCTAAGTTGGATTTCAAGATTTTTATGCCTGTATCCAAAATCAAGATTCCCCAAGCAGTCTTTGAGTTGCTAATTAATCCTGGGACCATCAGACTTTTATGAACATTGCACTATTTTACATTAATACCTTTCACAGCATGCTGGAAGCGTCTTATCCTAAAAACGGATAAGACTGTCATAGCTCAGTTAAACCCTCTGCAAAAGTAACAATAACAACAAAAAAAAGGCATTTCTTTTCTTATATAGCTAGAGGAACTTGATCCCTATGGCATTTTCAGTCTGCAAGTACTGAACTGGGGCCCATGCAGGTATAACTAAGACCTTGTTGGTGTGCTAATTAATATCCATTTTTATGTTGGATCTAGGCTACAAGGTTCAATTGTCTCTTCTCCCTTATGATCTTCTGACAATTTCTAAGTCTCACAACAGATAGTCTATAGGAAGCTAAAAGATATTTGGGGATGAAGGAAGGGAAGCAATTAGGGTGAAGGGAAATCACTTTTCACGTTATCTTTAGTATAGCGGTTCTAGCATTGTGCTGTGTAGGGAAAGCAGTGAGTGAATGTGGTACTGATTAACCAGCTGGGAATCCAGTACAGTAACAGGACCTAGCGGGTGAATTGGAACTCACGTCTCCCTTGCTTCCAGTTAACACCACAGGTAGTGAACTGTCTCCTCATGCATATGAGCTTCAGCTGACAAGTGATTTATGACTGACAGAGTGAAATAAAAACTTTCCCTTCAATTCTACCTATCATTCATTTAATTCTGCCTGTTCAACACATCTGGGGGCTTCCCTCTGATCTGACAGCTCCATGAGCGCCTATGATTCTGTTTCTAGGAAGACAAGATTTGCTTTCCTGAGGAGTTACATTCTTAGTTTCTGCCTTATTCTTACTACAATCTAGTGGAAGCCTGGTCTACTGTTTTTTAGGGGCTAACTCAGAAATCATGCTGCTACCACCCATGTGTGGGATGTGCTCTCACAGAACTACCCAATACTTAAAGGGGGCCTACAGGAAAGGTGGGGAAGGACTCTTTATCAGGGAATGTAGTGATAGAATGAGGGGTAACAGTTTTGAACTGAAAGAGTGTAGATTTAGATTAGATTATAGGAAGAAATTATTTACTGTGAGGGTGGTGAGACACTGGAACAGGTTGCCCAGGGAAGTTGTGGGTGCCCCATTCCTGGAAGTGTTCAAGGCCAGGCTAGATGGGGCTTTGAGCAACCTGGTCTAGTGGGAGGTGTCCCTGCCCATGGCAGGGGGGTTGGGACTAGATGATCTTTAAAGTCCCTTCCAACTCTAACCGTTCTATGATTCCACAATTGATGTCTTCATTCCTGGGTGGATTGCAGTTTACATTTATTTCGCAGAAGAGTGCATGAACAACCAGTCTATACTGTGTTCTGGGGAAGAATGCATATTCTACCCTTCCTGTTGAAGCCAGGTCACTGTGCAATATAGAATACGAGAACGACTGGGACAGAACTGGAACCACCAACTCTGGCAGCTCCAGACTTCACGTATGTAATGTGTTCTGCATTGGACATAAAGCAAACAGGCAGCAGACCACCTCCGCATTGTACGTATGGTGGCCATTATCTGGAATTTCTGGATTGTGTCCAGGGAGTTAATATCCAAAGCAATAAAGTGATAGATTATAGCTAAAAGCAGCACATTAGCATCCAGATTGGAGGATATGGTGGTCTGGCAGAAAATGGAGCCTGATTCAGTGGCATCAGAATTAGTGGTTCAGCCAGGAAGGGGAAAGTCTGATGTCCATTACCTCATTTCCTAGAATTTATTTTTTAATCTTTTTTCCCCCCAAAGAAAGTGAACTGAATGTCATGACTATGCAATCACCTAGAGCTAACACTCATATGTAACCACTGTCATGGACTATAAAATACTCCAGAATGAAGGCATTGAATTGAATAATTTTAAGTACCTACAATAACAGTTTAGGATTGTTAGAAAATTGATGCACTCTTACCTAAACAGGTGCTTCAAAGTCCCAAACTGAGAAACATGCAAGCAGCCTTTTTCTCAGTTGAATAATCTTAATCCTCCTAATCTCTCTCACTTTGTTAAAATGCCATCTGACCCTAGAAGAAGGTAAAGGCCTGTCTCTCTCCAGAATCATCTTATCTTTGCCTGCAGGGCCTCATCTGCTTGGTGCTCTCAGAGCAAGTCTTAGAGCTCTGGCTCTGTCCAAAATGTGCCTGCAAACATGCCCATCTGCCAATGGCTCTGTATCTAGGGCACTACTGAGGTTAAGGACATCTTAAATTTAGGTAGCTCCTTTGCTTGAAAGGTTTATTTATCCAGGCCTCTCAACTCTTTTCAGGCCTTTTTGTCACTGAACAGTTGGGTATGTCAGGATAGGGTGGAAATAAATGCATTCAGTTTCTGCTGTTGGAAATCTTTCTACTTTGCATGAAATTTCTAAATATTCAGCAGACCCAAGAGAAAACAAGCACAAAGATAACTGTAATTTAGTGTTTGGACACACCTGAGGAGGAAGAAAGACTGGAATTTTGCCTTTGCTCTATTATTTTAATTTTATATTAAGTATTCAATGGACAATAGACTGATATTTAGGCTTTCTTCTCTTTTCTGGATGTTTTCTAATCAACACATTTTAGACTTGTGGTTCATTTTCTCTCTGTCCACTCATTTCCAACACTAAATTGCTCCAAGTTAAACAATACTTTCACTGAAAGGGAATAAGAACATTCCCCACACTTCTGTTCTGTGAGAACATAAAATATCTTAATGATTAGGTCTTTCGTGTGTGGTAAGACATATGGGTTTGAACAGTCTTCAAACGCTCTTACCCTGCTGTAACTGTAGGGAGATGTAGCTTTCAATTGAAGGTTTTTAAGTTGTCTGTGTATCAGAAATTTCAAAATTATTTTCTGGCAGAGGTAAGGATCAATGAAACAGATCAATCCAAGGGAATGCAGGCACAACGCAACAGACACGAGTCACCTGAAGGAGGGAGTCTCAATGTGTCTCCTGCTTTCACCTTCTCCTACGCTGCAGCTCTTCCTCTTGCTTCCCAGCAGAGTAAAAGATTTCACCAGCTTCTACTCCACAAGGAAGAGGAAAAATAGTACCCTGAAGGAAAAAGCAGGTGGAATTCACTATCACTTATAAGCCTTTCCTTTCCTAAAGTACAGCAATTGCTTTTCCTCCAGTCCAAATCCTAGGGATGACCCATCACAGTTCCAACATCATGATCTGCTGTTCACTTCTGGCTCAGGATTTCTGGCCAAAACCTGTTCTGCCCATTCTTTTTAAACCCCTTAATCCTACATGGTCCCAAGTGTTTACGTTATTTTCCATTGTCTCAAAGGTGTGATGATACCTTGGTGTGACGGGAAATCACAGTGGCAGGAGTTTCCTATTAAGTGATGGGCCAAAATGGGATTTTTGTAATCCTTGATTTAATTTTAACAAGGAAGAGCATGACCCCTTGAATTTCATAGCAAAATTTTTATTCGTCCAGGATTTAAATCTACATAAATGTTAGAGGGATGTATATAGTATATTTTACTTTCATCTCTTTTTATTGATTTATTTCACAGACTTTTCATTTTCTACTCATACACAGTATGATAGAAATCATAGCTGTGTGAACATGTCTTTAACAAATAGCTGTGGTTCAGTCATCTCACAACATCATTAAACCTCACTGATAGCTCTGCTCTCATTAAATCACAGGCTACATCACTAATCACCAATATTAAGAACATAACAATCATTTTCCATAAATGTAAAATGTCTGAAAGAAAGATTTTCCTCTGTTCTATTAAATTTTATTATAACAAAAGATAATGCATTTAACAGACAGAAGTATTCTATCAAACATTTTCGTATGTCATTAAACCTTAAATATCTTCCAGCTTTCAAGAAAGGAGAACAGATTATGCATTTAGGAGGCTTCATAAACAAAGCTTGAAATTTCATTCAACTATTAAGAAAGTAAAGAAAAAACTTTTTTCACATATTTTTCCCATGGGTACTTTTTTACACCCACTTAAATCTGAAATAATATGAATAATTATAAGTGTATATAAATGGAAACAAACCTAACCTGTGCTGTACTATGTAGGCTACGATTCTTTCACAGATATTATTGACATTCATTATTCAAAGGTTACCACTGAAGTAAAGAAGCTCTGGCAGTAAAGAATAGGAAACAGGAACAGCAAAGCATAATTACACCTACAAATGTAGAATATAGTTAGAACATAGTTAAGCAACACACTACCAGATTTAGCAGCTGAAAGGTACTGTGATGCATTAGTTCTCATTTTATAAGAGCCACTTTCAAGTGGCTATAAGGTTAATAAGTGTAAAGTTCAGGAGCTTACAAAGTGCAGGTCACTAGTTTGTTGAAGAGATTAACTTTCAAAAATGCTTTAAGCAACTTTTAATTAGTTCATCTTCTTTCTGATGCCTCCAGAAAGGGCTGTTAGGAGCAGGATGTAATTGGGGATCAACACCCAAGGCTTGAGTAAACAAATCTGTTGCTAAAACCAGTCACCTCCGACAAACAAACCCCCCTCACTCTCTGCTGAGCCGGCGTGACGCCAGGAGCACGTTCCTACACCATGGCACCCAGGACAGGCAGAGCTCCAGGGTGCCCGTGGGCAACCTGTGCACCGGGGGGACCCCTAAATTCCACCCCAGGCTGGGTCACACATGAGGCAGATGACCATCCTTGAACAGTAGCAGTCACATATGCTGAAAATGAGGTAGAAACTACTACCAGAAGGCATTAAAGAGCTAAAAACACTCTCAAGCTCTGGTTGAAAAACAGATTAGATGAATGTGTGGAGAATAGGTCCATTTGTGCCTATTTAAGTCAGTGAACCAGATGCAGTCTCCAGCTCAGGTGTCCCCAGCTCACTGACTGCCAGAAGTCCTACGAAGCAGAGAGATGTCAGCATCTGGAGGGCACCAGTGGCCTTACCAGCCCTGTCCCCAAGGCCTCCCCCAACCCTGCCCACAGCCCAGAACCCCATTGCTGCCCCCGAGGGCTGTTAGACCCTGCCCCACAGCAGGGCTGGTCTCCAGCCCCCACAGCCCTGCTCTGCCCAGCTATGGGCCCTCAGAGCCAAGCCCTGGCCTTGACCTATCCCGCTCCCCAGGGAGGTGTTGGCGCTGGGGGCTGGGGCTCCCCTGACTGCCCCGGCTGCCCTGCTTCCTGCCTGAGCAGTGGGACGGGCCTGTTCCCTCAGGCACCCTGTCAAGAACTTCTGTAGATTGCCTGTTGCCATATTCTTCCCTAACACGGTCCTGACCACTGTCTAATTTACACTAGTCCCGGTATCACCAAAAAAAAAGGCAAAACCTGAGCATAAAGGCACTAGGCTGACAACTGCACCCGGAGAAAGCAATGTTTTTCTATCTGAGTGGCACATGGCTAAGAAGATGACTGGGTTCCAAGTGCTCAAAACTGGTCAGACAACGGGGCGTTCCTCAGGGAAGTGCAGTATGTCCACATGCAAAAGCCTCTCTACAGAGGCTTGAAAACACATCAGAAATAGTTTGAAGACACTTGGATTGATGTCCAGTGTCTGTAAAACAGATATTTTCCAAATATTACCTGTGTATTAGCAGCCATAAAGACAATCAATTTGAGAAACTCAGCGACATAAAGGAAGAATGAGTAGTTGTGCTCTAAAAGACAGTCTGCTTTTTTAAAAAAATGCCTGAAGCTCATACTTTGGTCTTATTAGTTGGTCACAATGCTTTAATTGCTCCCAGATGCTTTAGTGTGACAAGACAGAAAGTGGGGGATGGTGACTCTTGTGACTTCAGAGTGAAAAATACTTTGTTCAAGCATAAAACAATAAGGTAATAGACTTTTCATGAGTGATGGATCAGTGGATTTACAGTCAGATTGACTGCCTCATCATTTCAAAAAGAAACTATCAAGGTGTGATAGAAAGTCTTTTCTTTAAAGAGGTTGACACAGAACTGGTCATAATTTACCAACAGACAGGACTGAAATCAAGCTTTCAAGTAATAAGTTGCCTGTTAATATCCTTAGAGTTTATTTTAACATAGACAAACTGGAAGTCCATGAAAAAAGTAGATAAACAGAAAGTGTCAGTCAGCTTCTGTTCAGATGGCACAAATCAGAAAGGGTACACTGGTTCTTACTTCTCTGAAGATGCTGCAGACAAACTCCTGGAGAAATATGTTCCACAGAATAAACCTGGCATCATGAGGATTATGTGAGTAACACAGGACTCTAAGGCCATAGCCATAGACAGAGGTGTAGAAGAAAAATATAGCAGCACAAGATAAGAAGTCATTGCAATAATTAAAGTGTTGATAGAAAATTGGCTCAGACAGCCATGCTTTAACACACCAGATTCTTCTTCAGCAAACTCCTGTAGGAAGGCTACCAGATTATCAAGTATTTTCTGAAAGTTCACTTCAGTAGAAAAAAAAGTGTTAGCTTGCCTAATACTGGGATATAGATTGCCAAGTTTTGCAGAATATGATCTGAGCCAGAGAGGAGACAGGAAAAGATCTGTGCAAGGAACTTAATGCATCATGGAAGTTATCTTCCAGTAACTACAAAAAAATTTGGAAGTGGTGCAAAAACTGAGAAATAGTAAAACTCCTCTTAGAATACCATAAACCTGACAAAATGCTTTGGAGAGTCTGTAAAATGACCCAAGACTAGAGTATAGACTCTGATGATTTTTAATAATAACTAGTATTTCGCTGAGCACTGGGACTAATGAAACATGGATTCTAGTATCTCTCTTTCCTGTGATCTTAGACATTGAAAAGGCTTAGTAGCTAAAGGATCTTTCTTCTATTTAACAGCCTATTGTGTTTTAAGATCTTTGAAACCTGTACCATCTTCAAATTTTGACCAACATAGAAGACTTTCTAACTGAAGAACAAGTTTGGATTATGTTTGAAAAAAGAATAATGCAGCACACATTTAAATTGCCTGTCCTGTCTATATAAGATAAGACTGGAGGATGAATCTAGTTGAAGTCCCTCTGTATTTTGCTAAGGCATCAGACTAATGTGGAAATCCTTGGGTGTTCATGCAGCTGACTAAAACTGATGAGAATGTTACATGGCCAATATAAAATCTTATCAGAAGTGTGATGATTTCAGTGCTCATATGGCAGAGTAAACTAATTACTCTGACTTGGATACGCATATCAAAGACATTACAGAACCTTCTTTAGCTCATCCGTAAGAAATTTTAAGTACATGTAATAAATCTTAAATGGAAACATAGAAAATAGCAGGAGCATGTATCCATGACTAGGTAGAACATTATTCATTTCCATTTCACTAGTTTGATTTGATTTGATTGGATCATCTGAAGAAAAAAATACAATGAACTATAAAGTGTCATACTTGAAGGAACATAAAGAAGAAAAGGTTGTGGTCAAATGGCAGTCCCACTCTTTCTGCATCTCCCTATAAGCATAAGCATTAAGCAACAAAGTCATTGGGAAGCTTTCTGTCTTTGGACTGAGATGGCTGGGAAGATTGCAGTGTGTTAAATACTCGTTCTATAGGACAACAGAAAGATTTTACATTGTGAATAATAACAATATTTGATATCCTCAAGATAATCAGATAAATACAATTCAAATCCGCTATAAACTTAGGCTGATAAATGGGTGAGAAGTACTGAATCAGTCTCTCAGAGTTAATATTTAAGTGCCAGTAGCAGGCAGAACAGTAATGTAATGAGCTGGACAGTGCTCAGCATTGCGTGGCTTCACGTGGCTCTGTGAAGGCCACAGGACAGGAAGGAAACAGCTTGTGAACTTTTCAAGTTTTGCATGTAGGACTTTGCCTTGAAGAGTAAAGAGGTTAAATCTTCAACCAAATATTTGATGACAAATAGTGATTAAGAATTTATCATTAAAGATTTGCTATTTTAGGGTGTCTTACATGACAAAATCTTTAATGAGTAAAAGGAAGCCATTTTCAGTATTTCAAAGGAGAAGGGAATTTAGGTTTGAGAAAGTTACTATTCTACCAACTACAAACTCTTACACTTTTAAGAAGGGAACTTTCTCCATTTGCTATCTAACTCTGACAGCCTTATATACAGAGAATAAAAGTTCAATATGTGTGTGGCCCAAACGAATTCAAATCCGATTGCAAGTCTGTTAAGGTGTTGTTTTTCTTAATGAAAGATGTTTAAAGTAGCCTATTTGTGATCTTGCACTGATTTATAGCATTTTAAGAAAATAAAGCCTTTCCTGAGAAAAAGTCAGACTGCTTGAAATAAACCAAAAAACCTTAAGTATCCATAAATTATTCTGCATTCAGAATCAAGGGAAGTAAAGGGAAGCTTTGTTGCTAGGAGACTGTGGCTAGAAGGTATCAGGAGAGATTGCTTTATTTTAAAGATTAGAATCTGTAATCAAAATACTTAGCAGGTAATAAAATAGCTACATGTATCAGCTCAGTGCAGTCCAGGTGAAGTATGAGACAAGTGCTAGAAAGCTTATGAAAAGTGCAAATCTTCAAAACAGTTCAGTTATCATGACATACTGGCCTTATAAAAGCAGCTCATTATTTGCTTGCTTACAATTAGGACAGAAATCCAGTTGGGATATAAATTAAGGAATAAATATTGATGAATATGTCAAGAAGGGACTATGATTTAATTTATTTCTGGTATTTACATGGTGACAATTTGTAGGTCTATAAAGTTTTTAAATTAGTAACTGTAAAACGTGTTGCAGCTACAGAGAAAGAAAGCTTGTTGTAGAGAAGAGATGAAACTATTTGTAAAGGTAGCTCAAATTTGCCAAGTACTTTCGGATAAAGGAAATAAGTTTGGAAAACTTGAAGCTTTTCATACCTACAATTTAAAATTAATGGCTTTGTGAAATTTACATAACATTTTTCTGTTGTAGAAATTTAAACCAAGAAGTTACAGATATAATTTAAAACATAAAACAGAATTGAGAAATAAATATTTAATTTTGTCTTAAAAATAATACTTTTTTCAGCTCAGGGTTTGGGGGTTTTTTTTTTGGGTGGAAAAAAAGTGTTATTTTAGGTAAAATGTCTCAACTATTATATTTCAGTGTGCCTCAATCAATGGAGACATAGAGTTTTCATGGGATAAGTGGATGAACCACAGAATTAAAAAAAAAAAATTATTTCCTTACTTTTATAGTTGTGAAACATCTCTTGCTGGTGTCCGTATTGTGACATGGCAGGAATTTTCAGATATCCAGACCTACTGAATACGTGTCGGAACCCTGGATACAGGCCATATGTAATTAATTATGACTAAACTTGAAATATTTTGACTTATTAAAATATGATCAAAATAATTTAATATAATGTTGTTAAAAAAAAAAAAAAGTATCATTCCTGAAATGTTAGAACAAATATTTTGCCTAATTGGAATTAGCTGGTGTTTTTTCACTCCTACTTCATTCTCAGTTTCCACCTGACGTTTCAGGTCTTTTACTGGGTGATATTACGGAGATATTTATTATAAAGAAGATACTATTAGAAAACTTGTTCTTATATGGAAACATCCCTCAAAGAGCAAAATAAAAACTGTCAGTGTGGCATATGACTTCCCTCATGTAGTCATCCTAAAGCATCAGAGCAGTTACTCATATTTTCTGGTGGGAGGACACCCTTCTGCAATTTTTTTTTAGTGCCAAGCTATCTTGTTCAACACATAAGTTAGTCAGCTACAGTTAGGCCCCCTCATCTAAGAGTCACTTAGAGATTTTAACTTTGCAGTGTCAAGCCCTCGTTCACAGCAAGCCAGATGATTTTCCAGCACCACATGGTAGCCTTGTAGCTCATTTTCAGTTGTGTTGTACAGGGTGAAATCTTAGCTTTTACCTGCTAAGGTGAGCATTTACGTCTAACTTTCTTTAATTCTTTTCTATCAATTAACATTATTTTTCAAATGACAATGACTAAGCAATATCAGAATTTACAAAATCAAAACTAAGAAGAAATGAAATCCTCTGCATTGCTGAAATCCACGGAGATCTTCATGTCCAAATTCACTTGGCTACTGGAGAGCTAAACCTATGATTCTTTGATGTCCTCACCCTTCTGCTGTCTGAAAGTATTAATCAAGAGGAGATGCACTCTCAACAAATTATGCAAAGTCCAAAATCACTCAGGCACTTTGTCTTTCTTAGTGTCAATTTGCTCATGCTTGCTTTACAGTAGCAAGAGTACCTTACAGAAAAGTGCAATAGCTGCTTTCTAGAGGAGGGTGAAATGATTAAAAATTATTATGTTTTGTTTTAAGATGTGTTTTTAGTTGATGAAATTGGCAAAATAGCATCAGTGTTAAGGCTATGAATTTTCTGAATGAAGTTTCATATATTCAAGCATATGCTGACATTGAGATGCTCTGACAACTTGCAGATATATGTGCCATTAGAGAAACTAAGTTACTACCAGCAAAAACAGAAACCTCAGTTGGGGTCAGGAAAGAAATTATTAAAATTCATTTAGTGTTTTATTTCTTAAAAATGTGAATATGTTCATACCAATGTAGTAGTTGAACTGTTCCAAGTTGAAGCATCATTTGTATATAAAATGAAAGAAGACCTTATCTTGGGAACATACGGTCTCTACAGACTTAAAAAACAATCAATTGTAAAAAGAAGAGCTAATTATCCCCAATTTATATGCAAAAACTAAGGCACAAACACACAAGCAGTAGGACTCATCTGAACAGTTGTAGCTGTCCATAGTGTACATATCTACATGTAAGTTAATGACTTTGGGGTCTCTTTTAAATCAGGATTGAAAAACAGACACTTCCAAGCTTTAATTCTCCTCAACATCAACTAAGTACCTAAAGAGCATATAAATCACACTAAAAATGTATTTTTCTCTCCACTCACTGTAAAGGCAGCTTAATGTCTTATCTCTGTTAAGAACTATAGTTCTGCACAGCTAGGTTTAGTCCAAAGAATTGCATCTGGATGCATTCAGCAAGTGCATCAAGCAAGTCACACAGCAAAGCTGTGACAGACTTGGAGATTGAATCAAGGTCTCTGGAAATCCCTATCAGCTCCCTACCAAACCCCTCTTTTTCTTGGCAAATGATTTTCGATTATCTGAAAGTCAAATTTGGATGAAGTGTGTGAATTCCTGTGAATTTCATCTTTCACAAACTCATTTAAAGATTCTTTACAATTTGTGTTAATTTATTAGGAACTTTTGGAGACTACCATTTGATTTTGGTCTTCATCAATAGGTAGCTACCAAAGCAAAGATCTTCTTTCCTAAGGAAAGCAAAAAACGATAACACTTCACTAGATAAAAATGTTTAATTCATAATATTTGAATATTCATTATGGTCTCTGCTCAGTGCTGTTGGACAATTAAAATTTTTAATGCATGTATACCACATATATGTGCTGCAATATCAGTTTTTCAGAAATCACTGCTAGACATATAGCTGCAAGACAGTTTTTTACCTGAGGTAACATGCCGAATTCAATCATACGCATAAAAGGTAAATTTCCTTGTCATTCGCATTTTCATTTTGCATTGAACTTGGTGGGGATTATAGCATTTTGGCAAAGAATTAGACGCATTGACCTGTGTATACCTATACAAAGAGTGGGTTTGGGGATCTCTCTGGCATGTAACATTTTCCAGAAATCTTTCTGTCTCAGCCATGAAAGCATTATGCTGTGATAAAGCCAGCCTGTAATAGATAAATCAATCTCAGACTCTTAGTGTTACTGTCATATATGCATTTTGAGTCTGAAAAATGACAGGAGTATCAATTTACCTTGTATAATTTTTTTGCTTTCTGAGCAGCCTGACATAGAGCCCACCAAAAAATCAGATAGCCTTATTAGTTAGCAGGAACTTAAAAAGCCCACAAGTCTTCTTCAGTCATTTTCAGGCAGAAATAGTGCTAGAACAATTACAAGTCTGTATGAGTGAATTTACTTCATTACTTGCAGTGAACCTTTATGCGAAGAAAGTTTTGTCAGGTAGTCTGAAGTAATCTTATTACTAAGAATGAAGATTTTCAGATGAATGACTTAAGGTGACTGTTATGTCATCTAAATGTGATGTTTGCAATTGACTAACTGGAAAGTTAACTGTTCTGCATCTAAGGAACTGAATTGATACCAAAAACATCTGGCCTAAACTACAGTTTTATGATACAATAAGTATTTGTTGCGATGTTTATGTTCAGAATCTAATAAGCCCACCACTGTTGTGTGGAATTCAGAAATGCACAAAATACAAGTAACATTTTGATCTAACTTGTGTCTCCAAAGTGGTTTGCTAGTTGATGTGTCTGATTATTTTATAATTACCTCCTTAAAAAATTCTCTAACAATCAATTCCTTTGAGCAAGTTCCGTGCAGCGAAGTGCTTCTTGGAGTTGTGTAGATGTAAATCTAGAGCAAATCAACAGACTTTAGCTCAGTAGCTACTTCAAATTTTGTGATTTATTGTAGATCAATGCTTTTCAAATAATGTTTTGTTTTGTTTTGTTTTTTAAAATTCCAGATCTTTCCTCCTCCCCAAATCCTGAAGAATCCAACAAAACTGTATCAGTGATTCTTCCCTTAAAAGAAAGTGTTGAACACATAAGAACATTTTCAGAATCACAGAATGCTTGAGGTTGGAAGGGACTTCTGGAGATCATCTGGTCCAAAACCTTTTCTCAGGGGTTATAAGGTTATTGACAAAATATTTGTTTTTTCTTGGTGTTTTATGGATATTAAAAATCATCCAAGTGCCTCTCAGATTCTGTGTTCCCCTATGAAAATCATTGCTCTAAGTACTTTAGTGTCTAAATACTTTTCCGTGGTTTTTGTAACAAACATAGCCATGCATTTTTCATTCCCTCCCCATACCCCAAGCCACATGGATATAAGCCTCCTCTGATCCAAAAACTATGCAGTTACCTTAGTAGGTAACCTTATTAGGGTTAGTGTTCAAACTGATAAAACCTACTGAAAACTTATTAGGTAATGCATATAATGCTGCACCAAGCAAAGATATATGATTTTCCTATCAAACCAGAATCTGATTCGACTGATTCCAAGTGTTGCCACAGCAAGGTTTATCTGTCTGTGAAAGGCAGAGTATATAAACCAATAGAGATTTTCTTACTTTCAGACTACAGAGTTAATTTGCTTAGAGAAGTATTGTTTTGGTTTGTTTGTTTCTTCATTTTCTTATTTTAGTAGGTAAGTGCAGTAATAATTGAACTTGATTAAAGAAAAATATACAGAAAAAAAGAAAAAAGAAAAATATAAAAAAAAGGAAAAAAGAAAGAAAAAGAAAAAGAAAAAGAAAAAGAAAAAGAAAAAGAAAAAGAAAAAGAAAAAGAAAAAGAAAAAGAAAAAGAAAAAGAAAAAGAAAAAGAAAAAGAAAAAGAAAAAAAGAAAAAGAAAGTATTTCTGCTTTTGTAAAATGTGCTATTAACGCTCCTAGGACAAAGATGCATGTATTTCTACACTTAGCTAATAATTAGTAGCATTAACTGAGAGCCGCTTGCAGGTTGCTGAAAAAAAGCAGAGGACTGCAACAGGCCCTCAAAACACAAGATCATAAGGCCTTGAAAGTACAAGCACAGAATGATACCAAAGGCCACAGAGCTCTAAACACAAATCACACATGATTGTTCACTCACTGATCATTAAAGGAATGCAACGTGAAAACTAGGTAAAACCGGATTTAGGGATAATCAGCGGAAAAAGAACAAGTTCACGTGATTTTTGCAAAATTATTACCCAAAGCAAACTCAAGCGCTAAGATGAAGAAAACATCAATATCACACTCCTTCAAAGAGTGAGGCAAGAACTTGGGTCACAGAGGCCTTCCCCCCCTTCAGTTCTTGAGGAAAACCTTTTATCAAGCTTGTAATCTAACAAGGAAGTGAAAGGGTGAGCATAGTATCAGAAGATTGGTAGACAGAAGGAAGTCTGCCTGTATCAGTTTTGTCTAAGTTATTATTGAGAAAGAGATGTGATAAACAGATAATTTGAGCAGTAAGCTTCATTGTCATTACAACTGGATAGATAATTATTTGATAAGATTGTTCGCATATGAATTAACCTAACAGTAAATTCTTGCCTTCATGTCTAAGGTTCATTACTGTAGCCTACATAAATTGCATAAAGTGTTTGGTCTGGTACTCTTATCCTTGAAGACTGACTGTTAAATCTGAGTGCAGAAATTCATGGAGAATATAAGTGACCTAGGCTTTAATTTGCATGTTAGAGCTGGTGGAGAATGTGGGCATCTTCAGATGTTAAAGTCTGGATGGCAATCAGGAGGTCTGGAAGAATCTCTTTTTGTCCCAGTACCAATCAAGTACTTTACTGGAAACACACATAAAACTGTAATAAAATTTGCAGATGAGTGAAACTGGTTGAGAGAAAAAGAATAATCGTGTAAAAATTGGTTCCTGAGAGCCCCTTGATGTGCTTTTCTCATTAAAAGCCAATTGTAAGTCCATATGCGTAGGAACCAGGAATACAGGTCACACAGGCAGGATGGTCCAGTGCTCTCTGGTAAGCACTTTGCCCAGTTGTGGCTGAGATAGTAGCTGCCATAGAAGGAGAAGGTTAGGTACAGAGTTACTAGCCCAATTACTGGGCCAAGTAAACCGGTTAAGCCAATGCTTAAACAGCCCTGTTGAGGGAGTTCAGAACAGAGATAGAAAAAAAAAATTAAAGTTTTGCAAATCTTTGAAGGACTAGACATCTCTCTCCATTTAATTTATCAAAGAAGAGTTTTAGTGATCATGAAATGGTGACAGTAGTACTGAGGAAAGAATTCTGATAGCAGAGAGCTGTCTGATATAGCAAAGTTATACTGGCATCCAAAGGCTGCCAGAGAACATTAGGTAAGTTCAGTGCAGAAATCAACCATATCAATGAAACAATCAGCGTGATTAACTGCTAGAGCTACTACAAGGGGTCCAGACAGAGTATCTGCCACTAAAGTTTAAACGAAAGCTGTTTGTCTTTTTAGAAGAAAATCTGTAGCTCATCCAGAGATCAGGAATTACCAGGTGAAAAGTTATAGTCTGTGCAATGTAGGAGATCAGAAAAGATTACCATAATAGCCCCCTTTGTCCTTAAACTCTGTGATTTATCAATTTTTTCATTATCTAGGATCAGTGTCTTAATAGGCATGATATCTATGTGCCTTGATTCTAAAGTCTTTGGTTCCTACTGTAAATTTTCATGAGAGTTTTTCAAGACTGCAAATTCCTTTGGGCATATATTTTGAATGAAAGGTTTGGCTCGTGCTTTGACCTATAAACAGAGAAAATGAATGCAAGATGCTGCATGTCAAAAGACACATAAGAAAAAAGAGGGTTTAGCATTAGTCAGAATGAAAGACTCGGATTTTCACAGGGGACTCCAAATCCCTGAAATCACATTTAAAACAGGCTTCTTTCAAATATCAGTAACAGTTAACCATTAACTGTCCATGTCCATTTGCATCCGTATTTACTTGTTGGCCAGGAACTGTGCTCAATTTCCCCTATTCAGTGGCCTAACAATGCAAACCACTGATCATTCATGTATACACGTAGTATCTGTGCACACAAGTTTTGCTACCGAACTGTTGAAGAATATTTGAATGCTTGAAGTTACACTTGAAATATTTGCTAGATTAAGGTTTAAAACTAAACTGTAGTTGTAATAGATTGGCAGCAGGAAGGAAGGGTATGGAGACATACATAGCAAAGATAAATGAGTTAAAGTCAATGTAAAAAGTAGTGGTTCCCACATGAATACATGAAGTTACTTCTCTTAAAAGTTTCTCTTTACTTAAGTGAAAGCTAATGCAATAAAAGCATACCTCTACTTAGGATGACATTGTATCATATCATATTGATATGTTTCTATTAAAGTAGGTGAAAAGTAGGCATGACTTCGTGTGAATTTCTTTGCAGAAATTCAAACTCTTAGATTCAAAGATACTGAAGGGAGATGTAGCTGTCTTACAGCGAACTCCCTTCATGCTCAGACTCAATGTGTTTTGCCACATCTGGCTGTGGGACTTAGAATAAAGCAGGTGCAAGACCCTTAAAGGAATACCCAAACCACTTGCGTCAAATGTAAAGAAGTTCAATAAAATAAAGTCTGAAAAAGGGACTCATTCTAGTAACACATAAAGATTTAGCGAGCTCTCACCGAGCAGAATTTATAGGAACAAAATCCACAAATAATAAAACGGATATCCATTGTCCTTCATATGCATATTTATCAGTTTCAATTAAGTTGGCAGTTTACCACATTTAAACTTAGCTGTGTCATTCAGACTCTCCTGTGCAAATGAATAGGTTGTGCTTGTACAGCTGAATCCATTTAGGCATTTTTAGTCAGATTTTTCCCTTCTGTCTTCTGGAGAGAGTTAATGTAAAAGATGCTGATCCACACTCCACACTCCACACTTCACACTTCACATATGGTGCTAAAAATCCACTAGCGGAAGGAACAGTGAAGAAATGGTTTTGATCAGACAGAACAGTTGAAGGTCAGGTTTAAATAGATGTACAACATTAGCCAGGCTTGATTGGCCATGGCTTTGGCATGTATCTCTGAATGACTAGTCCTCCACCTGAGATGGAAGGAGCGTCAGAGACAATGTGTGATGAACTGAGCACAACCCCCATTCCTCATCCCCCTGTGCCGCTCGGGGGGAGGAGGTAGAGAAAATCGGGAGTGAAGTTGAGCCTGGAAAGAAGGGAGGAATGGGGGGAAAGTGTTTTTAAGATTTGTTTTTATTTCTCATTGTCCTCCTCTGATTTGATTGGTAATAAATTAAACTGGTTTCCCCAAATTGAGTGTTCTGCTGGTGATGGTAATTGGTGAATGATCTCTCTCTGTCCTTGTCTCGACTCACAAGCCTTTCATTATATTTTCTCCCCCAATCCAGTTGGGGAGGGCAGTGACAGAGTGGCTTGGTGGGCACTTGGTGTCCAGCCAGAGCCAACCCACCACAACAGGTAAGACCCTTTTGCTGTGCTCCTAGATGTTAGCAGACATCTAGTGACTAGAATTCTAGTGACACTAATAACACTGGATCAAAATCCCTAAGATAAATGAGGAGAAGCTGACTCAGAACTTCTCTTCATTACTCTTTACACTGCTGCTTAAATCTGACTGAGATTTATGTTAATAAATGGGGATTGGTAAGGGGTCATGAAGGAATTCCTGGTGTCCCCTCACAGTGTCGTATTATAATGGGGTTTTTTTAACTAATTTGCTGATTAGTATTTCTTAAGCATAATCCGTATACTGGGGATGGACTACAGGCACAGTTTATTGGAATAGTGAGAAACTAATCATAAATCCTAAAGGGATTATTGCTCTCCTTCAGGAGTTAAAACCTATTCTAGCATCTTCAGTGAAAAAAAGTAATTTTTCTCTTGCCTATTCTCCATACCATCCTGTTCATAGACTGGACCCTGGTTTCTGCAATTTATTTCATTATTTTTATGATGATCTTCAGATTTTAAGTGTCATATTGATGGACTGTGTTTCTTTCCCTATTGTTCTCTGTAATATTTTCATAGCTTTCATTCATCTTCTGCTCCTGAATGGTGTTCAATTTACCACTTGACATTAAGGTCATATTGATATTACTCTTAAATTTATCCTGAATACATTGATCCCCATTTTTTTCTCATTGTTGATTCAGGACATTGGTTTCCTTACTTAGAAATTACAGTATAATGAGCTTCCCAATAAGTTTTGATAAACTACTGCATTCAAAGGTTTTGAATTAGTTAATAGTTCTTCCTATCCACTACTGAAAAACTTTATGACCATTTCATAAGGATGACAGTGTTGAAAAATCATTTTTGTGACAATGCTAATCATGCTATTTTTCCAAATCTTTTCAAGGTTATAAAGGCTGTTAGTAGCATTTAGTCATGATTTCTGGATGTCTACCACAGTATCATTTTCATTGCAAGACTCCACTCTTGATAGGAAAACTGACTTATTTGCTTTAATATTTCTCTTTCTGAAGTTATGCTCCTTTGGGGACATTAGTAACCATATTTTTGTCTTCCTTTCATTGATGAAACCATCAACCTGTTTTGTTTTGATTTGTTTCCTGTTTGATGGGTCTTTTGTTTACCATCAATACACAGAGCTGAGCCAGGTAATGTCATCAGCAAAATCAGCATTGTAATTTGTTCATAAATCCTAAAGATAGCCTCTTTATGATCTAATACTCAAACTACATGAGCAATAGTGAGACACAGAAAACCCTTTAAGTGCATTGGTTGCCACCACAAACCACCAAAGGATATTTTCCACCAACTCTAGCCATGGTGTTGCTCTATTTGTTACAGCAGAATCTCTTTCCTTGTACTCTACACCATGCCATAATTTTCCAAAGATCATCTTGTGTATTTCATAAAACTGTTTGAGCAATGTGGTCATTTTATCAAAAAAGTGTCTGTTGATCTATATCTCTTTCAATCTACAATGTTGAAGAAGAATTTGCTCTGCATACATGAACCTGATGGCTTAAAAACCTCCCTGATCTGCTGTGAGCTGAAGATCTATTTATTTCTTTATGTTCTGTGATGCTGCACATTTTTGAAACACACTGAGACTTCTTACTGTAGGTAAAGACACCTATCCCTCAAAATGTACTATAAAGTCATCTTACATTTTTTCCCCCCTTCATTCTACATTCTATTTAAAAGCATATGGGAAGTCTGGAGGGTTGTTTTTGTCACTTGCTTTAAGCTTTTCTGTGGCTAAATGTATTAAATCTCTGGTGTGAAAAATTCAAAGTGATCAACAGAGAAGATAGTGATCTGACCAATGTTGCTACACATTCTGGCTTCATTTTATTTTTTGGTTTAAGGAAACTAAAAGTCAGCTTTTCAGAAAATGCGTGAATTATATGTATAAAATACCTGTTATCTCAGCTGATGTGGTTTTATCACCATAGTATAAATAAAGGATACATTATTCTGGATCCTGCAGAATATATTGAGCTTCATTATATATGGGACACCAGTCTGAGAGGGAGAGGAAGGTAAGAGAGAAGTAAAATGTGCAGCAGCCCGTGTCTGCTTACATTGCTCACATTTCTCTCTATGGTCCATCAGGGAATCAAGGAAACACTGTGAAAATGGACCATGGGGATAATGAAAAGAGCATGTGTAGGGAAGAGCCCTGCACTCTACAGAGCTGCCTGAGCACTGTTTTCTTGTTCTGTTCTTAAAGGCAGTATTGCTTCTTGCCAGGACTTTCATCAGAGTAGTCCGTTAAGATTAAAGGAAAGCCAATAAACACCTTGCAGTTTCTTAAAGAGAATGTGATGATATGCATATGCCAAGCTGTGTTACAAAATCTGGCAGGAGTCATAGGAAAGGGGAGACAATGTGGAGTTTTCATGTGTGCTATATTAGGAATTTGAAACAAATAGTCAAGGGTTACAGTAACGTTATAGTTTGAGAAAAACCTATAATAATTTATTGTCATTTAGACAATTATTCTATCACCCGATGACCCCTCCCCACCTGGGAAGGGGGACCGGGGAAAACAAGGAAACAGGAGGGTTGAAATATAAATAGATTTAATAGGATAAGATTCAATAATTAACAATAATACTAAAGAACCAGTTTTTATCCCAATACCAATATAAAATATACAAGGATTATACTTGTACGTACCACAGCAAACTGTGCACTCCCTGCAGTGGAAAGCAAATGTCGGACTCTGTGAGCGCTGCGGCTTCAGGAGGAAGAGAAGGGCTTAGGGGTCCAGCACTGGGGCAAGGAGTTTCTCTGGACAACTGCCCTCAGGGCAGCGAGAGAACTACGCAGCAAACTTTCTAATTTATATTGAACATGATGTTCATGGTATGAAATAATCCCATTGGCCAGCCTGGGTCAAGTGCCCAGGCCTCGCTCCTCCTCATCCCTGCACCTGGCAAGGCTAGAAAACACCAAGAAAACTTGAATCCCATATAGTCTAGCTGGCTATAAAGTAGATATTCTCATTAATTCAGAGACTACAGTCTTCTAAAAGTGCAGTTTTCCTGAGCATTAGAAGAGAAGTTAGTCCTGTGTCACTCAAACCAGGACAAGTAATTAAAATAATCTGCTGAAATGCTCTTCGAAATTCATATATTAACATAATACAGTTTGTTTAAATTCAATAGTGATGTGGAGAAGAACCATATGTTGACAGGAAGATAGTCAAAACATACCTTAGTTTCTTAGTTCTGTGACTGCATGGATATATACAGACGTACAGGCCCCAGCCTCCCATTGTGTTAGAACAGAATAATTTTAACCTTTTCTGAAAAGCACAGAAATGAAGGGTCGAAGTAATCTAGTTTAAATTAAAACTAAGGTGTCTAATCAGATGAACCTCCATTTGTAAATAATAGAGAACCAGGTCTCCATGGCAAGCTATGCAACCCAGCTTTCTCACTTTTGCCTTTCTGATTGTCTCCCTCATCCCGCTGTGGGAGAGGGGAGAGTGAGTGTGGGGCTTAGCTGCCTACTGGGATTAATCCACAACAGTCATTTTTAACCTTCTTGGAGAAACCGTGTTGGATTTCAGATTTCAAGAACTAGCAAAGTAGTATTTGAACAGCCAATAGCCCTGTGATTATATTAATGCACTGCAGGAACCAGGTACAAGCAGAACAGTGGTGAGAAGTTGGATTGCCTACAGAAATGCTAAATCCAGCACCTTATTGGCTGGTTTCCCTCTTTCTCCCACATACAACCTATTTTAAACCTGAGCTGATTTTGTTGTCAAAGACACTCTGAGGATTTCATCTGATCAAATGCAGACATCTGCAGTGTAGGTGTTAACTTTCATCTCAAACCACTATTCCATGTATGAACCTAACAGTGACTTAGGCTGACCAAGGGACCACATACCTCAGGGAAGTGTAAGAACGTATATGGCACTTTTCCTGATTACGCTCCTGGTCTCTGGTTATTTCAACTCAAAGAATTTTTCTGCAGTGAATGTCATTTTGAGATTCTAGCAATTTACAAATTGTGTCTTTTACATCTACTTGCCTGAACTTCTTTTAACACCTATACACACTTTAAGCAACCACATAGTCCTTTGGCATGGAGTTCCACAGATCTTCTGAAGGACCATTTCCTTTTGTTCATTTTCAGTGGGGTTGATTTCGTGAAGCTACAGTCATCTTTGTTTAATGTCTTTTCTTCTGTTGTTGTTGTTAGAAACACTGAACAGCTGATCTCTTTCACCTTTTTGCAGGCCACTCATGATTTTATAGCCCTTTAACATTTCAAATCCTTTCTCCCTGTTGTCTCTTTTCCAGACTGAAGAGTACTAACCTGAGAAATTAACCTCATCCTCAAATATACAGATAAAGCAGATCAGAGAAAGCAGACTTCAAAAGTCCATTTCCTCTTTACTGATTGCTGAAGGAGCCCAAGATGACTAAACCAAAAACCAGATGTTTGTGCTGTGTACTTTCAAATTCAGATGAGATCCGTCTCACCCTCTGTTTCCGTGAAATATCTCATTTTAAATGAGAGGTAAATACACTGAAATTAGTGAAGTGATTCCAGTGTGCAAGAAATTAACAGAGCTGAGGTGGTCAAGAAAAAGTGACTATGAAAGAACAAAAGCGGCTCATTCATTGTGTGCAGAGCTACGGAAATGAAAAATTTAGGCTTAGCCACTATGTCAGCTGTGGCTATGTCTTCTTCCTTTATAGTTTCTCTGGTTTTTACTGCAGAGTTAATAATAAGGTTTTCAGCTAAGAATTCAAAATAAATACCAATGTTAGAATATGAATAAATTTGTTACGTAGTGTTCATAACTACTATATATTTATTTATATGTAAAAAGTAAATACTTCAGTACTCAATTAATTAATCCTATTATTTAATTTGTGAGGAGATAAAATTAAGCAAATTGTATTTTCTTCTATTTATTTCTTTAAGAAAAGAATCACTTTTCTAGTAGCTTAAAGCCTTCCTCATCTTCTCTAGTCGTTAGCACTGCTGCGCATGATGCACATAAACTACCTGAAATCCCAGATGTCAGGTTGTGAAATGTGTTCTCTCAGTGCTGGTGTCTGGCCACTTGGCAGAGACCTACATTATCAGCAGTTGGTCATGCCAGCAACTCTCAAATTGCCCCTGGGTCAGTCATGTGCTCTTGGCTTTTATTAAATCTGTGAGGGGCTTTGAATTCTCCTGGTGCTATGTTCCATTTAGGCCAGAAGGGACTATTGTGATCATCTATTCTGACCCCCCGCATAACACAAGCCACAGGATGCTCCTGATTTAATTCCTGTTTGAAGTAGAGCATATCTTTTAAGGGGATAAAAATGTTCAGTCCTGTTTAATATTTCCAGAAGAATATGCCATGACCTCAGGCAGGTTATCTGAAGCACTATTTATCCCCAGTGCTAGAAGTGTACACCTTATTTCCGGCATGAATTGGCATGGTTTCAACATTCAGCCCTGGGCTTTTGTTGTGCTCTGCTAGATCGAAGAAGACATGCATACATTGTCCTCCCTATTATCAGGTCATACCTTAACTTTTTCTTTGTTAAAATATGCAGATAGCTCTGCCGGTTTTTAGCTAAGAGGATGGTTTGTATTAGCTTGACATGATTATTTAGGTGTCACCAAAATCCTCAATGAAAATCAGTGGAAATGATGATAAAATGGTTGCTAATGGAAGGGTTCTAGCTCTAGTATTTAAGCAAAGTGGCTGCAAAATACAAAAATGTTCCATTACAATACAAACACCCAACAGCTCGAACAAGAACTTCCAGGAAATTATGGAGGAGATGGAGTCAGGCTCTACACAGCAGCACATGGTGCCAGGACAACGCACAAGCAGTGTAAGTCCAAGCAAGAGAAGTTCAGGCTGGGTGTAAGGAGAAGTTTTTTCCCCTAAGGATAGTCAGACAGTAGCACAGGCTGCACAGAGAGGTTGCGCAGTCTCTGTACTTGGGAATTTTCAAGCCCCAACTGGATCAACCTCAGCAACCTGGTCTGACCCATGGTCGCCCATGGATTGGACAGGAGTACTCCTTGCTGTGTAAAAAACCGGCTCGAGGGCCGGGCCCAGAGAGTGATGGTGAATGGGGTTAAATCCAGTTGGTGGCCAATCACAAGTGGTGTTCCCCAGGGCTGGGTACTGGGGCCAGTTCTCTTTAATATCTTTAGCAATGATCCGGACGAGGGGATTGAGTGCACCCTCAGTAAATTTGCAGATGACACCAAGTTGGGTGGGAGTGTTGACCTGCTTGAGGGTAGAAAGGCTTTGCAGAGGGATCTGGACAGGCTGGATCGATGGGCTGAGGACAATGGTATGAGGTTCAACAAGGCCAAGTGCTGGGTCCTTCATTAGGGTCACAACAAACCCATCCAGCACTACAGGCTTGGGGAAGAGGGTCTGGAGACCTGCCTGGCAGAAAAGGACCTGGGGGTGTTGGTTAACAGGCAGCTGAATATGAGCCAGCAGTGTGCCCAGGTGGCCAACAAGGCCAACAGCAGGACAAGGGAAGTGATCGTTCCCCTGTACTGGGCACTGGTGAGGCCCCACCTCAAGTGCTGTGTCCAGTTTTAGGCCCCTCACTACAAAAAAGACATTGAGATGCTGGAACTAGTCTAGAGAAGGGCAATGAAGCTGGTGAGGGGTCTGGAGAACAAAGTCTGATGAGCAGCAGCTGAGGGAGCTGGGGTTGTTTAGCCTGGACAAAAGGAGGCTGAGGGAACACCTTATCGCTCTCTGCAACTACCTGAAAGGAGGTTGTAGCAAGATGGGGGTCGGTCTCTTCTCCCAAGTAACAGGCGATAGGACAAGAGGAAATGGCCTCAAGTTGCACCAGGGGGGGCTTAGACTGGATATTAGAAAAAAATTTTTTCACCGAAAGAGTTATCAAGCATTGAAACAGGCTGCTCAGGGAAGTGGGTGAGGCACCATCCCTGGAGATCTTTAAAAGACGAGTAGATGTGATGCTTAGGGACGTGGTTTAGTGGTGGACTTGGCAGTGTTGGTTTTGCAGTTGGACTCTATGATCAGAAACGTGCCTTCCAACCTAGGCAATTCTATGATTCTGTGACCGAATAGCTGACCCTGCTGTGAGCAGGAGGTTGGACCAGGGAACTCCTGAGGTCCTTTCCGTTCTAATAACTTCATGATTCTATGATGTCATAAGATGCTTCAAGATACTGACATAAAAAAGATTTCAGCTTTTTTATCTTTTAATACCATAAAAATAGTACAAATATTATAATTAGATGCTGTTTACAATTATGTTTGCATTAAAGGCTTAATTGGTTTTGGTATAATTGATATTTCAGTTTATGAATAAGTAACACACTATTTTCTTACTATGAGTTCTGATTACAAAGCCAATAAAATCCATTTTTAATGGATGTGATAAGTTACCAAGGGGATATATCCTGTTTGCTCAAGTGTAATTTCTGTAAATTGTTATTGATATAATCTGTATAATTAAGTAACGGGATGACAGAGATTGTTTCCAAGAGAAATAGAGAACAATTTGAATGAGGTTAGGGTAGGCTAGACTAGGCTAGGCTAGGCTAGGCTAGGCTAGACTAGACTAGAATAGTTCAGTTGGAAGGGATCTACAACGATCGTCTAGTCCAACTGCCTGACGAATTCAGGGTTGACCAAAAGTCAAAGCATATTATTAAGGGCATTGTCCAAATGCCACTGACAGGCTTGGGGCACCGATCACCTCTATAGGGAGCCTGTTCCAGTGTTTGATCACCTCCTTGGAAGACAAATGCTTCTTAATGTCAAGTCTAAACCTACCCTGATGCAGCTTTGAACGATTTCCACGCATCCTGTCACGGGATACCAAGGAGAAGAGATCAGCACCTTACCTTATATACAATTATATAGAAATTAAACAATCCATGAAGAGAAAAATCCTGTAATGAAGTCTGATTATTAAAAATAGTTTGCTGAAAATTTACAAAGTTTATATTCATTTAAACGTCAGTATCAATATTTGAAAATATTTGGACTTCTGTAGGTTGAGGTAATCATTTTTGAGGTATGAAAATGCCTGCTGAAGTGTGCATTCTAGCTTTCTACCACATTTCCTGTTCTACCACTTGTCCTGGTTACAATAAATCAGGAATGGAGTCACTATGCTAAATATAATGGTAAAATTAAATGTCTGCTTTTCTTGATATTTTTGTTTAGTTGGCCAAGGACGTAGAAGTGGTAAAGAACAAGATCAGAAGCTTACAGTTAGCTGGTCAGCTACAATATCAGGTAAATCCCTTCGAAAGTCCTTTGGAGGTCAAAATACTTTTCAGAACAGCCACTGATGGCTGCATGTTTAACTACATTAAATTAGGTCCAGGCAAACAAATAATCCAGATCTTTCTCCAACAGTGACCCTTCTTTGTTTTTTACCTCTCCCTTAAATTTGTTAATCTGTACATTTGATCAATAATTACTCTTTGTTTAATTCTTTAATGTTTAATTCTTTAATGTTTATTTGAAAAAAATCATTGCTTGGGCTTGGACCAAGTATCCCTGCGTGTCCTGCTGGAAACCCATGCCCTCAGGATGATTCCCTCTTTACACTTAAAAGTAGAGGGAAGTCATCAGTTTATTTCATTTATCTAATCTGAATCACGTTAATTTTATAACACTTTGTTTCATCAATCAACATGTCGTGCAAACTCAAGTCAAATTCCTTGCAGACATTTATATATATGCGTTTGTATTCTATCAGCACTGCTACCTTTATCGGTCAAACTTGTAATCTTATTAAAAGGGTATTATGTTAGTTAAATAACATCTATTTTGTACAAACTGTTGACTGGCATTAATTACCCACCTTAATTCTTTATTACTTGTGTTTCATATCTGTTGTTCCACTATTTTTCCCAGAATCAATACCAGGCTGATGTCTAAGGGTCATTCCATTTAAATATTGGCACAACATTATCTTTTCTCCTCCTGAGCTTCCTCCTTGCTGTAACAGCTATAGAAAACTAGCGGAAATTATCCATGGATCTCTATAGAGAGCTTTGAAACAATTTGGGCTTGCTGGTAAATGTCTAAATTCAGAAACTGCTATTTCATACCTTTCTTAGTCAATGATCAAATATAAGATATTTCATAATCACAGAATCATATTGTTTTCATTGCTGTATTTAAAGACTTGCATAAAATCATCATCTAGTGTCATCATACTGCAGTCCTTCATGTGTACCTTTTGTTTCCCGTGTATTCCTGTATATCACTAGGATTCTAAAGAAAAATTATACTGAAACAAATGTCAGTTGACTTCACTGGCATTTTTGGCTGAGTATGATCTTTAGGGTGTGAGCATTTTTATGGGTCATCACTGGATGATGCTTGCAAAAAACTTTCTTCGTTCTAACAAAAGTTCATTTGACATCCCTTCAATTATTTTCTAAATTTTATTTTACAAAAAAGGTTTTGCACTTTTAAATGCGTTACACGGGAATAATATCTGGCAATTATGCAAGGCTTTTACTTAAACACGGCTTTGAGGGAAAAAGACTGAAAGGAAGGAAAAAGCAAAGGTAGGGTTTGCTTTCTGCTTTAGACTTTGATTGGAACTGATTCTTCAGATCCTCTGTGAGCAACCACTGAACTAGGATTCTTTGAAAAAATAATTGCAGTAGCTGACCACACACTATTGTCCACATCAAGGCTGGCACTTATGTGCGTTCCAGAGACCAAAGTATTGTAACTCACATTTCCATGTCTTCCACTACGTTTTGCAGTATGTTTCACTAGCCATAGAAAGATGATGTAGCTCAGAAGACAATGAAAAATGATGCCAGGATAAGACAGTGAGGTAGGGAGAAAAAGTAACAGTATTCAAGTAATTTACTTCCTCTCAGAATGATACAGAAGTAAAATTCTTTTCTTTTTTTTCAAAGGAAAATTAAAACGTTTCCTTAGAGTGGAGAAAAGGACAGTTAAATAATACAAACCATCCTGTTTGCAAGGTGTGGAAACTGGGTTTTAATTGTATAGAATATTTTAATTGTTTGAATTAAAGTCTGACAATTTCTGGTGTTTGGAGTTGCAATCTCTAAGAAATTATCATGAAAAACTGAAATTAAAGCAGCTGACTGTATCCATAATTCTTGTTTGCATTTGAACTTAATCTAAAATGATGTATAAATATCAGTGTTCATCTGATAGGTTTCAGGGCCCTGAAAATCAGTCTATTCATGGATACCATACTCCTTTATCACATCTTATCCAAGTAGTTTTTAAATTTCCTAAAATATTTTCTATTTGATAGTTTTGGAGAGGTGACATGGGATGTTGGAATGTATGAGGTATGAAGGAAATTGAAGGAATCTGTGCTCATTAAATATAATAGGTTAGGGGTTTGTTTGACTTCTAAGAAACATATAGTCTACAATAAGTATACATTTTTAACCTTTAGAAGAGAGTTTAAGGATTTTTTTCCTGCCCTTGACTAATACATCAAGTGAAAATGTACCATTTACCATAATGGCACCTGATTCCGGTAATGCTTCTGAACTGAATTATTTTGAAATTGAGAGATTATTCCTTCCAAAGACATTCCAAAGTCATTTTTACTCAGATTTCTGTATTTTTCTTTTTAGTTACACTGGTAATAACGTTGCTAATATACCAACACAAACTGCTTGTGACTTCCAACAGGCCTGTAAGCAGGGACATTTGCTGAGTAGGGGAGCAAGGCTATTAAGACAATTTCATCAAAACGCTGTGAACTGAACAAAAGAAATTTCATACACATTCTTCAAGAACGATATGAATGTGTTTTAATCGTTGGGATTTTTTTTCAACAACGGTAATAACAAAAGATATTCACACTGTTGATTTCAAATTCTAAAAGATGGCCATTATTCAGACCACTGATTTTCAAATCTCGATGGTAAAGATTTATTTTGTAGAAGTTTAGGACCTTGTACTGTAGATACATATGGGGTTGGGGGTGGGGGGAGGTAGACAGAGAGAGTCGGAGGGGGAAAGAGAGGGTTTAGATTTAATTAAGAAAAACAGGTATTCTCACAGACAGCTAACCCATCCTTTGCCCAAATACTCACTTATAATTCAGGATTTCTCAAAGCTCCAGTTCTTGCAGGCTGGATGTGGCATTACATGCCCGCAGTCTTTAGACAAGCAAGAGGCATTTGCTTGTACCCTGCAATATACAAATTATTCTCTTTATTTCTGAAGGGCAGGATATGCTGCTCCTAAAATACCCTACCTCTCTAGGGCCCAGTTTCCTGTTTTAAACATCTCATGCACAGCAGCAGCACCCGGAGGACCCTAAACCCAAACAGGAGAAATCAAATCTGCCCCTATGCTGTAACCAGATGTCATTGGCAACCTCTTCTCTACTCTCTGAGGTTGTGTGCTCTTAACAAGCTTGTTGATCTTGATCTGCTGGTCAGCCTGATTTGGTAGAAGAAATTAGAAATTGTGAGAACACTCTACCTCTTAATCTTCTCTTTGCATAGGCTAAATGGACTGGTATTCATGAGTGTGTCCATGCAAGGAACCTTTCTAGAATTCAAATAAGTGTGAGTTATTTGGTTTCTTTCTGAACTTTTTCTAATCCAAAAAAATAATATTTTTTGAAGCTTGGACATCACGAAATTCCATTAATATCACTGACACTAGTAACACTAATATCACCATCTAAGTCATCTTGCTATTCTCTTATGGTTACAGCTGCATTTTAAACCTGTGTGGACATTAAACAAAGTAAATTCCGTGAAGATACCATTGAATTTGGTAACTTTTTAGATTGCTGTTTGATTTAAGACAGGTTGGTGTGCAAGTTGAAAATTCAGAGCTTCTTTAATTCCTCTTACCCTTTGCATTAAAGCTGTCCACATTTAAAAAGTGGACACTAATTTTAAATACCTTAATTTTTAGGTGCTCAGACCCATGTACCTTGGGGAGTGCATGCTAACCGATTTTATGAGGTATTTTTGAGCCTAAGTTACTCACTCCTGCAGTCAATAAAGACAAAATAGACACCTCCAGAGCCTGGAGGTTTCATCTTACGATAAGACCTAGCACTTCCTAGAGATACCTACATGTAAGACCCTGCATAACTAGCTCATATGCGGAAGTGTAATTTTTTTCTAATTAGTGTAGATGAAATTCAGAAATGTTGAATATCAATAAAATATGCCAATAGGATCAGAATGTGTTCAATGGTTATGAAAATCATGTCCTACTTTGGTCTCCCAAAATCAGCACATTAACATTTAGTCCATTTCATTTTCAAAACACTCTGGTGGCATTAGTCACAGTATTACCTTCACATTTTAGTTAAAAAGAAGTCTGTGTGCTTTACTTTTACCTTTTACAGAAGCAATACCATATATTATTAAGACTTCTACAAATATATATTATGATTACAGTATGAAAAATGGAGACTCAGCATCTGAGATCAATATTATCCAGGATGTAGAACTGCACTGTATCTATCTGTTCTGGCAACAAATCCTGCAATTGATTTTTTTAATATCTCTGGAGGGGGGTGGGATAGAAAATCTTCTCTTTCGGCTTCAGCTCAAAATTGCTGGGTCTGTGTCTCAAAGACCTTTTGCTGTCCTATAAATCAGTGATATGAATGCTTCAATGACCATGTGTAAATAAGCCTCACACCACTTATTTGCTGTGCAGCTGTCCAAAATAATCCCCTAAAGGAACAACTTGGCCTGTATTGTTTGTTTCAGAGAGCTATTTGTTTATAATCTTAAAATGAAGGTGGTTTACAAAATAGAAGTACAATATGCAACACCAAGAACTAGGAGATTTTTCTAAATACTTATCGATAGCAGAACAAAAAAGGTTTGAAGTTTGACCATTTCATCATAGGAAACCTTTAGAAATAATGTTGCAGGGTTTAGGAAGGTTAACATAGTCATTAACATAAATCAGAGATCAGCTGTCCTAAAGACACACAGCTAAGTAAGACAGTATTCATTTTAGTTTCACTATCAAACAGATATTACAAGAAAGTAAATTGTTCCAGTATCAAGGGTTTTGCTTAAACGTATATAAAAGCCCATCCATGCTCAAAATAACTATATATTTAACTCCTTCTGAAAGAAAAGCACCTGCAGATGAGCAGGCCTCCTGAATATGGAAAAATCCTATAGGGTCTTTTAAAATAGCATAATTAAGGCACAACAGACTGTGAGTCACACGAAAGAGAGTCAAATTGTGGCTAATCCTGAAAATCAAGTTGGATGCTATTTCTCATAAAAAATGACTGTGAAAGAAGTGACCGACAAGGTACCTTGAAGAGCAGTCTTCCTACCAATATTTAAGAAGCAATTATGAAACAGAATTTTCCATTACATGAAGTACATGACTCTTGAAATATAGAAAAAGTTGCCATCAGGAGAAATTGTTCCTTTGACTGTGCATGCCTTTTATTTTCAAGCTCTGTATGGTATTCTCAGGGACTATTTTTACCTCTGTAAAAATTTCACTGCTATTCCACTCAGAGTCAGTCAATATTTGTTTAGTATTTACTGTGGAAACACATCCTGAAAAAATGAGGTGATGGTCTAATGAAGATTCTGCAAACCCAACTCTTAGTTAATAACTTTGCTTAAAATTAGAGTGCTGTAATTTTTTATTATTATTATTCTTAGAGACCTATTAATACCTAACCTTAATTGGTAATTTTGTGTTCAATATTTTTAGTTTTGATTACATAACATTGACTTATTCTTTACTTTAGATTAAAGTGCTAAAGTTGAAGCATTCATCTCTTTCATAGACTGCCAGTAAAAGTAGTTACAGAGGTAACCTGTAACTTGCTTATGTAAACATTTGTGACATTGAATTTCATTTAACAAGGACAAGCTTCAGAACTGAGTTTATTGTAAATTCTTTGCTAAAATGTAAATGCTTCTAGTCTTGCAAAGAAAGATAATATTGATTTTTCTCAAAATTTCCCCGTTTCACTTTTTAACATTTTATATGTAAGAAAAATGACAATTCTCAATCCCTCATATTAACAACCATTCTTTCCCTGCTACCTAACAAAACACTATGTCAAACTTACACCAAAACAGGACTCCTCTATCCAATGGCAAGACCCTGTTGGTCATATTTTTACATTACCTATTTTTTGGAAACGATACTTTGTGAGGTATGTAGACAAATAGCAGAGAGTTTAATAGAAATTAGTAAGAATGATAGCAGTTTAAGAAAGCCGTGGGAAAATATGGAAGCAATTGAGTTTGCTTATCTTAGAGAGGACGTAAAGAACATTAAAGAAGTCTTCTAATTTATATAAAGGTTGCAAAAACAAGAGAGTGATCAGTTGTTCACTGTGTCTGTGAGGGACAGCACAACTAGAAAACAGCCTTACCTGTGACAAAGGAGATCTGGGTTAAATATTAGGGAAGATGTTCTCACTACAGGGATCATGAAACACTATAATAGATGGTGCCAAGATACAATAGAACCCCCTAAGTAGGTCATTTTAAAGAAAAGTTGAGAGGAAAGTATTTCCAGATGGCCTATTTAAAGTCCAATCAAGGGACAGATTTCGTCACAATACGACAGTCTTTCAAGGGGTCTTTCCCAGCCTGTATTTTTATTTCTTAAATTAACAGGCTAATGGAGCTGACAGAAATTCAGAGGAAGCCAGGAGACCATACCACATAGAGGAGAAAAGATGCTGGCCACTTTTTTAAAGGCATTTTGTTTCTGCATGAGGCACCAGTTTCATACCTTATTCTGGCTTGGCATCTCAAATAGGAGCCAGGAAGTGGACAACATCACCTCTCACAAGTTTTTCTCTCGCTGACTTTTGGAGCTTGCCCCAGGCCCTGGTGCATACTGTGAAAATGTACTCGGTGTGTTGTGCACTCAGGACGGAAGGAAGTGACACCCGAAGTGAAAGATCTCATGAGGTCTTTCTCCTCTGTCCACTTCTATAATTCAGTGATTAGGCTGAACGGAGAAAGGAACAAGCACTCTGCAGTTGTACACACTGTTCAGGTGTATTAATGTTTCTTCACTTAGCTTTCTTCTGAACATGGCCCTCCTAGGCCTAATTCAAGGTTTCAATCTTATTTTTAAAGCCCTCAGTTTATGAGATTGGATATTAAAGGATCCATCCCACCCCTGATAACTAAGCTACATTTCACAGCTCTCCTGGGGAACCCACCCCCACTGTGTCAGACACAGCTGTGTCATCAGGCAAACAAAGCTTTGTGAGCGCTTGCTCTGACGCTCAAGAATATGAACTCCCGTTTTTCCATCATAAAATTGTGTTCAAATCTGCTTTTCCACGTAATAGCTCATAGTCCATTACCATTTATGAAAGAGGGGAAACAGGGAATATAGATATAATATGGAATATTATAGATCTAGAATATAAATTCTGCAGATTTATTCTAAAGAGTTCTTAAGTACGTTTTATTGAGCAAAACATGCAGATCTAAAGAAACTTGCTTTTCTGAGGTCCTCAGCTAAGAGGACTCTCAATCAGATCAACTCACCTATGGCTGAAGACTCCATCTTACGATCAGCAAGTCTGACCAAACCTATTAAATATTTTCCAGGACTCTCATTTAGATTCAGTAAATATTCACTGCTTTAAGACATTTCAAACAATTTTTTTAATATTATTAGAAGAATTTTAACAAAACAGTATTTCCTGATTCAATGGCATTTTGATAAAGCATTCCCATCAAGTTGCAACAGTAGGAGTAAAATGCTATCTGACTCTGAAGTGTTTAATGGAGCTGGCTGTAGAGACATTTGCACCAGCTTTGGTTCTGAAAGTATGATGTAGATTTTTGTACAACTTCTAAAATTCTATTCTTTAGGTACCAGATTGTACCCTGTTTTGTACCAAAACAACTCTTAGAATGTTTTCTGCTGCTTTAATATCTGGCTGAACTTTATATACATGATGGCTATGATATCTCAACTACAAATTATGGCACTTGGGTCCATCATACAAGGGTATTTGTTCTATTACAGTCTTTTAGTGTTGTCTTACATTTGGATTTATTTTCTTTTCACTTCTGACCATTGTTCACTGCTTAAAGGCATGAAACTCATCTCACCATGTTTCAGCTGTTTCATTCTGTCAATGTAATTTTCAAATTTACAAAAATTATTTGCCAAATTACCATAGATAACTTCCAGTGGAGAAGAAGAACTGTGATTCCTCTGCAGTTTAAGAAATTCCAGTAGGGCTAAAAATAATATGCAAAGAGTGAGTTTTTTCACTTTTACACTACTTTTACGATCAAAGGCAGAGTAGAAAATACTCAGCAAGATAGCATGTAATTTAACAGAACTGTAACTACATAGCAGAGAAACTTAAGATAATCTGGGAAAGATATTTGTTTTCTGGTCACTGTTTTTCTGTCTTCATATGTTATATTTTATAATCTTCCCTGAAATAATTTTTCTGAATGAAAGAGCAATCATTTTTAAACATGACCATTTTTGTAGTTAACATTTTCTATCAATATTACTCTGTGATTTAATGGCAAAGAAAATCCTACGACAGAGGGAGAGTTACTAGTGGACTGTTCTCACCGTATCCTGGATCCCACCACGGGAAGGCCAAAACAGAGAACATCAGGACTCAGCTGTACCGTGAAGGCAACTCAGCTGTCCAGTCCTTACTGGCCAAGGTCACTGGTCACCTATATGTATGTAGAAATAAAGGTTTCCTGTAACAGTGGTAGTCCCAAATTATCTCACAACTTCATCTTCAGTGTAGCCACAGACATTAATTATAAGATCTGTCACACAGATGTTTGGAGTCCATTTCCATTCCCATAGTTTTCTTGGCAACCCCATCTTTCCTTACTTCTATTTGACTAGCTCTCAGCTGGCTCTGAAGAGGTGATTCCCCACTGTTCTCTGCCTTGCTTGGGAGGAGCAATTGGTAAGGGACAGGTTACCTCCTCCCGTAGCTGTCTTACGTTGGCACAGTCAAGACTGCAGGACATCTACCTGAATGTGTGCAACTGCAGAGTTAAGATCTTCCTTCCCAAATTGTTCCAAACAGTAAGTGCTACAATTCTTAGTCACCTGCATTTCACTTGTACCTTGAAGTCTCAACCACGTACTGGAACCACATTTGGACAGGGTCTGTGCAAATGTAGAAAAAAAACATTAGCCCCAGAGGCTACCAACCAGCCTATCACTTAGAGAATTATTGGGTCCTGTGGGACCTGGTTTATTTTCCACTCCCCAAGTCTGGGAGTGAGATCCCAATCCACATGGGATCGAGACCCAGGAAAGCACCATTCCACTCCCGTCACTCACCTCTCTTTGCCCAGAAGGAAAATATAGGTCCAAAGGCTAGGACAGATCTTCAGCATGCTCTGTCCTATTCAAGCTTTTCACCTGTCAGGGCTCTGGGGTGGAGGAGAGTCCTAGGGGTGGACCTCCCTCTTAGTCTGGACACAACCATGCACAAACCCTTCATCACAATGGTTTCACTGGAGATACCTAAAACAGAGCTGCATCAGTACTTCAAGTACAGCTTCATTTTCTGTACACAATAAACCCTGATCAACCCCAAATCATGGGGAATGTGTTACAGTTGGGTAACTGGCTAAGTTTCTGGTGCACTAAGAAGAAAATATAAGTTCAAGAAGAAGGATATGCATTGTATAAGGTATAGCTAGCCATGGGCACTCACTGCAAAGGATAAAGCTGCAACATCAAATCTTCTTCTGTCACTTTTACGTTTCCAGGCAGGGATTAACTTGAGCTCTGTGTCAGAAAAAAAAGATTTGTTTGATATGGGAAATATTGTGTTGCCAGGGTCACAGAAAGATACTTTTGTGAAACAACTTCCAGTTAGCACGCATTCCCTTCCCCCTTTCTGTTTTCCAGCCTCAGTTCACATAACTAAGAGAGCAGAAAGAGATTGGAGCAAGGGGGCATTTGGAGCTTTGGAGATTTGCTCCTACCAATCCAAAGGATCAGCGGAAGTCTGGTAGGGTGGTGACAGGGGGAAATGGTGCAACTCAGGTGTGGGCTGGGTCCTCTGTCCCCTCCAGCATCCTTTAGTCCCTGCAGAGAGCCACTGCTTCAAGCAGGAGCTACTCCCCTTATTTCAGATAAAGTTTATTGTGCTGACATGCAAATTCCTGTAGGAGTACTTTGCCTAAGTGGTAACAAATATTTTTGATTTGCTGGGTATACAGACTAATTAGTCAGCTGTAAGAAACATCTGGTTCACAATGTTCTGATATTAGTGCTTTCCATGATTTTGATTTAATTTCAAGGGCAGACTATGGAGAGCAAAGTTGTAGATGGAGGATTTTTTTTGTTCTTGCTGTTGTTGGCTCACTTGTTTGTTTTACTCCTTCTGCAAACCTTTATTTGATGCCTATTCATAAATTATACTGCGATACTATGGTATCTCATTATCCTTTATTAGTAGAACACCACTAAATAGAAGCTGGAATTATACATCATGCCTTGCATATGGAACAAAGCAGCATATGGAGACTATGCCTACTGCAGTTTTCAGGCATAAAAAAGCAGGAAATTATACAGGAAATTATACATATTTCAAAGACTCTCTGCCAAGTGCTTCTGTGTTGTATCCTGTAATTCAGAGTCATGTTAATCTTTACTGTGTCATTTAAAATTTGTATAGTAGAAATATAGTCAGGTCATAATCCATACAGCAAGGAAGGAAAGCAATTTTTTTTCCTAAACATGCTTAAAATAGATCAAGACCCAGTAGCATCTGGATATCACATCCCCAGTATCACATCAATGGACATGGTTTCAATAGTAGGGACAGATCATTTGTTTAACACCAAAGCACTCTGAGCAAGTTAGCCTGACTGATAAAATATAAAGGCGGGAATAATAAATCCTCTATACCATGAATCTGATAAGGAATTTTTCCTTTAAAATGAGTGTTTTCTCAGTAAAAACATATGCAATTCTCAAAATGAAAATGCTTTAAAATGTTTCCATGCTAACAATCTTGATTAAAGCATGAAATGAATCATATCCTGAGGACTTTGGAAAGGAGTGGGTTTTTCCTTTGCAAAAAGAAGCATTTTTGCAAAACAACAAAATTCAGATTTTAGCAAAATATTTCAGTTGTATGGATGTTTCAATTAAGTCAGTTTCCTCTCACAATATAATTTAGTTGGTAATTTTAACATCTTAGAACTCGTTTAATTGTGTATCACAGAATAGATATTGACATCATACAACTTCCTGTGAAAGAGTTTTCTTTGTACGCTACCTCTTTTTACACAGAGAGAAAAAGTTATTTGACTAAGTCTCAATGAGAAAAGACTTTTAAGCCAAACATCACCATAATGAACAAGATAACATAAACACTTGTTTCACTATGTTACGTTTCATCCAAATTCAGTAGCATAGGCATAAGGGTAAAATAATAAGGAAAAAACCCTCCGTAGATTAAAATCAGAAGCATCTTACTCCACAGTGACAAGATCTGGCTAATGAATAATGTCAGATCAAGTCTTACTGTGAAGTGGACTCTCCATGCATTTTCCGACTGCTGGACTCATGGTGAAAGCATGCAGCACATGCAGGCTATCACTTTCTTTTTTTCTGGGAAGAGTGTTTAGAGGTCTTTAGAATACATGGTAAAAAAAAAAAAGAAAATGAGAGAGAGAGAAGTTAAAGAAGAAGAACAGAGACAAAAATGGAGCTTTCCTCTGATATTATGCTGAAAAGAAACCCCAGTAAAGTGAATATAGCCTTCCTGTACTGAAGATTTCTGCAAGATATCCATTTAGGTAACTCCCGCGTTACTGGAAAGTGTCTCATAAAACACATATGGAGTAAACAGACTGTAAAAGGGTCTCTGTGCTATTCTCAGGATCTTGGGAGATTTCATATTTTGGGACCCGACCTTCCCCTTTTCCCATGACAGCCATACAGATGTTTCTTCTCACAGAGCTTCCTACAGGCACCTCAGGGAGAAAGGGTCATCTGAACATTCCTGTCCAATTGATTAGGTCTGGATTGGCACCCAACTTTCCCAGAGGGAAAAGTCACACTGTCTCAAAAGACACACTTCCACTTCCAACTCTTCAACCTTCCACACACAGTTTTTGTGTTCAGTTTGGGTACCTGACAAGTACATGAATTTAAAAGCAAAGTGCATTATAGGCATACCAAGATGGGTGTATTGTTGCTCAGTAATTTGTTTCCGTTTATGTCTGTACAGAGGGAAGGAAATCATGCCATTCTTACTTGCTCTACATGATTGCACAATGATCAACTCGTGTATAAACAATCTTGTGAGTTGTAAAATGGTGGAGAGCTTGTGCTTCTTTATCCAGTTACCAGATTACTAGCCTTTTTATTCTCAGGGATGAAGGTCACCAAGGTCTGCAGAGGAGAAACTTTTGAGGTTGAACAAACTTTTGAGGTTGTCGTCTTGGTAACGACATAGGCCTCCACTCCAGTGTTTTCCCCTGTAGAATTTAAACAGCACTTCCCTCCATTTCAGGTTGGGAATGTATTCTTGTTACAATGGAACAAGTAATTTCTTCTCACAACAGTCATGGCTCATTTAGGATTCTGGAAACTATGGATCACAGAATTGCCACTGCTCATTGTTTGTTCACCTAATGAATTTTTTGGCTGGGAAAAGGGCCAAGAGTTTCACAATGATGAAAGAATTATCAGCTTTTTGGCAAGTTTCAGCTCTGCCTCCAGGAAAACACCTTGCCTTGGATGGTTTTGCCCATTATGATAACAGAAAGCAGAGTGAGGCATTTTCTTTTCTCTCAACAGTCAAAGGAATTTGGGGAAAAAAAAGAAAGAGAGAAGAGAGAAAGCAAACATAATTTTTACAACATAAAAGGAGGGAGCCAAAAATTCCCAGCAACTTAGCCTATTCCACCCTCCTCTCGCGTGAACAGTGAGTGAAGTTGCTGTCTGATGCCCTCTCTCTTTTCTACAAACCTTCCAGTGCCAGACCTCATAAAGGAGAGAGCCTGCAAGTATCACCCTCCCAAGTCCAGAAGAAAGGATCATGCTGAAGCTGCCTCTTGTGGCACTCGAACAGTTAAAGGTTAGCAGTTAAAGTGCAATGATGGGAACAGGATTGGGATTTGAGACAGAGGCCGTGATTGCTATGCAGTGAAATGGGCTGGTATGAGGCTAAGGGGCCCAGAAGTCATTGGTATTTGGAGGCAGAGGGAGAAGCTGGAAGCTGTGCACCTTGGGGCACCTACCTGCTGTGTCAAGGGACAACGTGTCCTTTTTCATTTGCATTAGACGGTGACAGCTAAGCACTGCATACGCACCAAGTACAAAATGGAGAGGAAAAAGCAGTCAAGGAAATTAAAAAATAAAAAGAAAAAAATTATAACACAATCTTCTCATGAAAAAAAAATTCTTGCTTTTCATGGGAACTTCCGTATGTACGATTTTATAGACTTGGGAGAAAAGCTGAAAATCTCTGAATGTCCTTGTGATTTCTTCTGAACTGGTTTCCAAACCCATTTTGAGAATGGGGAGATAGAGATATCATATTCTAGACAAACCTAATAGTGCATCTGCTGCTTACATGACAAGATGATCACTAAACAAATGAGGTATGTTGAACTTTCAAGTGCGCTGAGGAAGGTGGTTTGTGTGAGATTCATCAACCTTTACCTTCTCACAAGTACAATGCTTACAATGCACGGCTTGCATCTGCACATGCCATTTGGACCTTTGGCCCTCAGAGGTCACTGCTTATGCATCAGACAGAAACAAGGAGAGAAAATACTGTAGTATGGGAAAAAATACAAAACAGCATCTGTTTGTCAGAGGAGCCAGAGACAGTGATTTCAAGGTCAGCACTTCCCTTGATTTTATTCCAATTAATTTCTTATTAACGGCTTCTGGACAAGCAATTGCTGAGCTTCTGGGTTTGGATTTATTTTTGGGGTGAGGGCTGGGGATGGCTTCCAGTTCATTCTCTCCTGATTAATGACATCAGATATATTTGGATTTAATTGGAATCTCTGTCCATTCCCACGGTATTCATAAAGACTGAAGCAACCACAAGCAGTGCTTTGCCACGATACCCCGCATCTTACAGCAGCCACTCATGTGAGAAAGGATGTCCTCTATGAAAGTTTTCTTGTGGTGATTCTGATAGGTGTAGACAGGTCAGCAAAGAGGAACAGACACATTTTATCACTCTGCTTCCTTATGTTGGAGCTTAACCCATGGAGAAGAGGGTGCAATGAGGGATTGGGAGGATAAGCAGTTTAGAGGGCAGCTAGGGAAGGATGAAATAAGATGGCAGTCATGGCAGCATTCATAGGAACTTTCTGCAGCTGAAGGAGCTTGAATTAATGCTCATTTAGTATTTCAGGAGGTCTAGTAAGAGTAACAAAAATGAGGACAAGTGTAATTTCTGGTATTGTCCGTTACAGTTTAAGATTGCTTGGAGTCATTGTGGCTGTGTCTCAGTTTGAAAACTGAGAATAGGTGAAGTCATTCAGATCATGAGGTGATGAGAGAAAGGGAGAGGGTAAGTAACCGTAAAGGGAAGACAATGGATATTTATCAGTCAGGTAGTAGCACATAATTGGGGTGCAGTGTCTGCCCCTTTGAAGTTATAGCAATCAAAAAGCAGTTTAAAATTTCGACATGAATTTATTGTTTATGCAAAACCTCAGGAGTTAAAACCAACTATATTGTTTTTCCACTACCTGCATTGCAACTGTTACAGACTGATAGTTGATGTCATTGCAACCTGTCCTGAATATTCTTCAGTATATTCCTACTTCTATTTCCATAAATGCGTATTTTATTAGATAAAGGTGGGGGTTTCTTTTATGAAACTCTTCCTATTAGAAAGTTATGATTGTAACTTAAACAGATAGAATTAGAAGAGGCTGCAAGAACTCAAGCAAAAGATACTTTTACAATAAACTCTAGAGAAACAGTGTTTAAACCAAACACTTACTGTGACCTATTGTAAAATGAGACAGACACAGCACAGATGTGAATCAAATAAAAGTAACTTGTATTTAAGTCTTTTTTGTCCCACGGGGTAACTTTTATTGGTAATATAGTGAAATTACCCCTCCTTTAGTAATATAACTGTCCGGAATATCTGGCACTGGATGTTTATTGGATCAGACTTGGCCACTGGCAGAACCAAGTTTCTAAAATTTGATTTCTCTGTATTATAATTGAGCTTTGATTCAGAAATGTAGAAGAGTAGATATAGAGATATCACATTTTCTTCATGTTCTTCTGTCTGTGATAAGCCTTCATTGCAGCTGTGGTACAAAAGATATTTTCCTTTACTTTATTGCAGCAGTGGCAGCCTCTATACCATAAAACCTATCCTGCCAATGAGGAGCCAACCAACTCAATTTCATCACCTGGTTTTCATTTCCTTGGAGAGATAAGGAAGCTCTTTGTGCACTTGACAGTGCATGTGGCTAATCTTGTTTTTGATCTGAATTGGTAATTACTGTTAGATGCATTTTTGGAGAATGAGGTATTTTTAGCCAGCAGACAGGCTTGGCAATATCTTTAAGGAATTTATTGTTTTTTCAGGGCTCAGAAGGTGAAGACATGCACTCACCACTTCTAATTCTGATTTTTTTCCCTTGTTACTAGCATGACATGAAGGTCATTTTTATCTACAGGAATGCTGCCACTGCTCTTCGTGGCTCAGGTGAAATGGGGAAACCTGCTTTGTTTATTTACATTTTGTTTCTTGAAATACTTCCAATATGGATGCTCCAAGCAATTTGATGTGATGTGGCAGTTCACTGTCCTCCATAGCAAAGCTCTTCTCTACTGAGAACAGTGAAAACTTTCTAAAGGAGCTAACTCTCTCTTAGAGTGTTTTTATTCTGTAGGATGTGGTGGATCTTTAACTTATTATAGTTGTCTTTTTCTATTTCATTTGCTAAATTGTATTCCAGGCTACCAGGTCACCAGATTTTATCTATCATTTTCAGATTCCCTTTCGTATTCTTATTTACTTCCTCTGAGCTGATGCCCATTCAGAAATCTCGGTATTGTTTCATGAGGTAAATCCGTGGTGTTGCTTTGTATTTCGCACTAATAACAAAATAATTGTCCTGTTCATTTTCTGCCAGTTACCACAAATACAGATGAGTTTTTAGATGAATGCACTTTGATTCCTGTCCCCTTTTGTTTGCCTCTGTGCAACCTCACAGCAATTAATTTTGTTTGTATTTGGGATTCCTTTTTTGTCAGCAGATGGCCTTAAGCAATTTTTAAAGAGAAGCATGCCCAAATTACTTCCAAAATCTAGCAGTGATCACTGTTAGCATGTTGTCTTTTGGAACTTTTGGAATATTTGTAGACATATGTGCATATACTACCAATGCATCCATTTTTTATAGACTCAAAAGCCAATAATGTTTCCACAAAACCATATGTTTCTAAATCACTAGTTTACTTTATTCTCATGCAGTGAGGCAGTATATCTTTACTGGGCATCATTTCTGTGATATCTTTATAATATTTATGGTAACTTCGGGGTAATAACCTAATTCCTGTTTTTCAGGTTGATTTATTTTTTTTTAATATTATGTGTGGCATTTACAAGGTTTATATTTATAGTTTCTTGGACTTGAGAATGTTTGTTTTTTCTTATTGTTCTGTGTTTCCTTTAGGGCATTCTGTGTCAAGTAAACCAGGTTTGAACCTGAGCAAGAGTCTGAGCCATTAAAGTTATGACTATACTAATAAATTAAGCAGGTTCAAGGCACAAGTCCAAGCACTGGCCTACAGTTATCCATACTGTTCACACAAGTCCTGATGTAGTTTTAGCCTGTCATAAATGACCATGTCTCAGTCAAATGCCCAGAATCATTTTAGGAGCCAGCACAGGCCCAAGATTGCTCCCCATGGGTAATATGGACAAATTCACCCTCTGGAGCAGAGCTTGGAGCCTAACCCTCTTCAGTTCACTGATACAGGCACTAATTATGTGTTGGAGAAGACCCAGCAGCAAGATGACACACTGGTGGAATAGCAGATGGGGTCTCTATGGAAGCAGTCTTGACCAAACTTTATTTCTCTATCTACAGCCCTCAGCCCAGTAAAGATCTATTTAGTGTGATTGCAGAGGATAATGCAGTAATCAAGTCAGCTTGTTAAAATGACTACTGAGATGTGTTTACATGTTCTTTTCTAAATAGACCTATATAGAAGTTGGACTACTAGGATTTAGTCATAGTTAACCCTTCACTTCACTAATTTTTTTGTATGTCTCAAGTATCTTCTCTACTCATTTTATGCTGGTGCATCCCACCTGATTCTTAGCTTTAAGGATTGACTATCTTGACAAGGCAATTTTAGTGAAGAAACCACAACAGAGACAGAATACATAAAGAAGGTGGAACAGTAAACACTACCAGTTTTAAAACTTTTAGGGAGGGATTAATCTCAAATTAATCAATGAAGAAGATATATAAATACTTTAATATTTCAACCAAGGAACCTCCCCTACCTTTGCCGACAATGTACAGGGTAATAACTTTTAGGGTACTATTCATGACATCTCTTTAAGCACCTCCAGTAGGATGAGAAACCATACTTTGCTTTGGTGTAAAATACTTCTTTCTCTCCAGTGACTGCAAAAAGAGTCACTGAGAAGTCTCCCATATATACATTATAGGTATCTGCTTTTGGTGAAATGATCTCGTCTACATACTAACTGTCTGACAATTTGCCGGAAGGTCGATTGAGCTTCTGAAGTTATCATTTGTGATTTCTGAGTTGTTGTTTAAGGAAGTAGAAGTGGTGCATGATCTGGGCTGTATACCACCTAGGCAATTACAAATCATAATAAATAAAGAGATATTTTCTGTGACATTTGAGGTAGGAGATGTAACTGAATGAGCAAAGTCCTTAAATAAAACTAACTTTTGAACTTTATTTATATTCCCTGGTTGCAGTTAGACATTACTTTAAAAATAATTGCAATTACAAGAAACTGGGACATCTCAATTCAGTGCAGTCATGCAATGATCATCAAAGAAATTTAAAGTCAGTAGAGATCACGTGGGTTTATTGGGTTTAATGGGTTATTAGGATCTGTTTCTCCAGTGTGTGTTCTTCTGAGGAGCTTTCCAGATGGAATCAGTGAGGGAATATCTTGATTTATGTTTAATTATTCTATTGTGTGATTGTCTATGATAATAGAAAAAAAAATTACTATACATTGTGTTGGTGGGGTTTTTCTGAGATCTATGAAGCTGTTTTGTAAAAGTATGTATAATTTCTGTTTTTCTTGGAAATATTTTTGAGGGGTCCTGATGATTCATAAGTTTAATGAAGGGACTTAAGAAGTTTACCCAGAGAGAAATTATAGGTTACTAGAGAATAGGAGTCAGTCCTGACTGTACACTAATCATATTCATCCAGACAGTAACCTCTAAAGGAGAAAAAATGTGCATGGATGAAAGAAATCTTGGAGTACCCCATTTTACTTAATGCACTTCATGTCTTTGCTCTGTATTAGTTCCCTTGATTAGCCTTTTTGCCTTAAGAAAAGTGATCAACACAGAGTGCTTTGGCAATTAGAAAGCCCTGAATCATCTCTAATTATTGCCTCATTTTGCACTATTTCCTACTAAGCCAAAACATCTTGGTGTGTTTACAAAGCTGCCAGATTTTATATTGGATTTTTATGGGACTCAGCATTTCCAGACTTGGCCTAATTAACCTTTTTTTTTTTTTTTAAGATGCTTTATGAATAGATTCAGCTTGTCAAATGCAAGTTCTAACTCAAATATAATTTAAAGTTGGGGGAAAGAAACTCAAGAAGAGGACTGGAATGGATAGGATTGAACAGGGTAGGTTGGATTTTTTTTTCATAATGGTCTTGTTTTCTTCAGCATATTTAGTTCAGGATTGTCTGGTGTCATTCTAAGAATAACTTGTCCTAATAAACAAGAAGAAAGGTAGCCTCATATATTTACATTTTATGCCAGCATGCTAATCTTTCTGGAGCTTAACAATAGATAGAGAGAAGACTGTATAAAAATAAACATAAATGGAAGTGCAGGGGGCATAGGCAGGAGGTCATTTGGCTGGACTCCACTTTCAGTTGTGTACTTGCCATTTAGGAAATCTACAAAATTAGTATCTGTGGACTACCGAGGCTATTTAATTGATCTCTGTATCTGCTTTCTTTATATTTTCGAGACTAGTCTTTCTTTCGTTAAAGGGAACTAAACTTACTCAAAAATATTACCCAGTATGAAACCACTCTCAGTTTAGGTACAGTTCTTGTACTATGTTAAGTGCTGTTAATTTTCTTTTGTTGGTGGGCAAGGTGAAGAGGGGCCTTTGTAGGATTTTTTTTTTTTTTTCCAGACAGTATAACACTACAAAGATCCTCATCATGGAACATGTCAGAGAGAAGTGGTAGGAAGCAGTGATTTCTTTTCTGTCTTTTGTACAAGAGGAAACATAAGACAGGAAGGAGATTTTTGGAGATTTTAGGGCATTAGCAAGCAGAGGTAAATGAGGGGCTTCAGGATGAGCCACTTAGAAGCCTAAGTTGTCCAATCTGTGGATGGTACTGCAGTGAGACCCACCCCTCAGCTGCTGCTGAGGGACCTCGTGGGTTTAATGCTGATTGTGGTGGGGTTAGTCCTGGGGCTCACCTCCTCCATGCTCCGAGATGAGGAGCTCTCTGGAGATGGACACTGGGTAAATGATACCATTACTGTGAGGATAATGGTACATATAATTTCAATTTTTCTGATAATTCAGGGACAAAAGGGAGTCTCAAGGGAGGAATCTCTTTTCTCTCATAAACCCACCATATGCCTGTTCCTGTAACAGCCTGTCTACCTCAGTCCTTCACACACGAGTCACACCAACACAAAAGCCTGATACTAGATTGTTACTAGTCTGATGATATTCAGCTTCATCCGCTTTGTCATCACAACACAATGCATTCTTTAGTGCTTAATGCCCATGTTTCATAAAGATTTACAGTTACTCTTGTTTCAAAATTTTCTTTGAAAGCATTATTTAAAGTTAAATCCCCTACAGTCTATTTTTGAGGAGAAAACAAAGGGTTTTATAAAGCAACCTCTACAAAGAGACTCTTCCACTTTTGTCTATTCTTCTATCCTTTGAAACTTCTCTGCCTTTTCAATCTGTAAGAAAACTGGCTGTTCCTTTCAGCAATTCTAGCTATCTTAAAAGTGATTGCAACTGGCTATGAAGTAAGATTTTAGAAAGACTTTTTAGTTGGACTTAAAAAGATTTATAATTAAAAATATTTCCCTTCTTTTAAAAAGTTCTAATTTTCTCAAATCATTTAAAAGAAGTTCTTTTTATCATCTGAGCAGTTTTAAAGTACAATAAAATATAATTAAATATATTGATGGAAATTAGTCAATAAATGCAGGAATGTTAGTCAAATATAGATATATACATACATACCTGAACTATTCCATCATCTCTGTGGCTACTGGCAACATCTTTAGCTAACATTGTCCAGTCTTGGTTGAATTTTAATTCTTTGTGTTTAATTTTTCAGTCTGCCTTTTTTTCCAGAAGTTGATTTTCTTTATTCTTTTTTTTTTCCTCTGAAAAAAAGTTTTTTTGCTGAAAGTTTCAGCAAAAATAATTCAGCCATTCCTTGGAATTAAAACTAGGAGTGAGATTCTCATATAACTTTCCAGTGTCCTTTGTGGATGAGTACAAGTAGTCAGAGATCTTGGGCTTGACTTTGCCTATTACAAAACCAGATTTACTGTGGGAAGACTGAGGGTGACTCTTCCCTTTTGCTCTAGTTTCCACCAAAACAATTTCAGTATCACTTTTTTCATTGAAAAAATAGGAGAAGCCCTCTCGTTGTTTTTTTCTTTGTTTCAAGGAACTAACATTAACTATAACTATTACATTCTATTCTTCTGCTTTCTTCTGGTTCCTTGTGGGGGAAAGGGGAAGTTGTAGGCTTTTTTTTCATCCGATTATAGTTTTGCTTCCTTTCTATAATTATGCGAAGAGGAAAGTTTAGCCTTTGGGGTAGCATACCATAGGGACTACAAAGTAGGTTAAATAAAACACTATATGCTTGCCTCTTAATTAGACTTTAAGAAGGGAATAGACAGCTGTTACACAGTTAGGAGGATTTTTCCTGGGATAGCTGCATTTGAAGTAACATGTTTGGGAGGTTTTTGGGGACGACAGATTCTAATTGCTAATGCTTATGGGACAATCTCAGTTTTGACATAGATTGAGAAAAAAGGGATACGAGAACGTACCAACAGCACCTGAGTCCAGTTCTCCTCTTGCTGTGGAGGTCTTGACCTGTTTAGTCAGTGTGCCTAATCCTTGATCTCACGCCAACACCAGACCGTGGTCAGGATGTCTTGGTGATCACAAGAGACTGTACGCCTTGAGGCAGAGGTGACGTGCTCCCTCAAGACAGACAAGGGATGAAAATGCATGCTTCCACAAGCTGAAGCTAGTTATATTAGAAAAAAACGCAAAAGTTCATTATAGAACCAAAAAGTTGTGGTTAAGTTTCCAAAAATCCTGTTTCTTCCTGGAGGACTGTCAGCCTGTGGTAACCCTCCGCTGATCTCCTGTAAACATGCTCAGGACGAAGCTAGAATTAGTGTTTGTGTAAAGTAGAATGAGAGAGATTAATTTCCCTAGAAAACCCAATAAACTGCTGCACAGGGCACTGTGATAGGTAGTTCAACTCCTTCTCTGCATCAGATGAACTTACTGAGGCAGCAGATTTTAGTTCAAAGTCTTGATCTGAACCAGGCTGAGCAGGGATGACCCCTGGCAGTACTGTCTCCCAGAGAAGTTGCCCAACTGCTGCCCTGTAGGATTTCAGAGGTACCGCCACAATTACTCAATAATTCAGTGAGTGATTGTCACATTTTCTATGATTCCAAATTCAAAGCATCTTGTAAAAATTGAATTTATGACATAATTTATCTATGGTTTATGGGCTTTAGCAAGATCGTAACCCTCAGCACCCTCTAATAGGATGACAAATGGAAAATATAAAACTTGTCTCAACAGGCTTTGCTACTGTGCAAGAGGGTTGGCTGCAGGTCTATGACAAATAAATGAACAGAAGGTGGTAGTAAGTAAAAGGAGCACCAAAGTAGGAAATAATGGAAGACCCGGGGAAAAGAAAAGAAAGGGAAGTGACAAAAGACAGGCAGCAGATAACAGAATATTTTTATAGCTATTATTTCACTGAAACAACTTTCAAAGTAAATTTTTATTTGCAGGTAGTTTGGGATAAAACAGAATTCCTTGGATGCTTAATTTATTCACCCCCTAAACATTTAAAATTCAGCCAGCCTTCTTGGTATTGGGGGGTGGATTTTATTTGCTTGTTTGTTTTCCTGAGGCTGAAGCTATTTCCCAGCCAAAAGTAATAGAGTATGAAGCTTCTTCATACTGAGAGTTCTGCTGGAGAAATTCCACATGCTGAAGGATTTACTGATATTCCAGTTGTACTTTGGGGTTGTCCCAGGTTTGTTTAGGACTGGTTTAGTGCTGTCACTGCTCTTTCCTTTGTTCCATTAGTCTGACAAAAAATCGGTGATGTGTTTGAAATAATTTTTTTGGAAAATAAGCAAAGGCTGCAGTACACAATTGAGCCCTGTCCATGGGCTTTGGGTAAATAACTATGCAGCCAGTTGTTCCTTCCAGTTTCAACATCTCAGAAGGGGCAGGGAGGAACTTCGTTACGATGTTCTTGTTCCAGAAGAATAAGTCCGTTGCCACAGGCTCAGAGGCCTCTGAGGAAGAGCTGTTGACATCAGTGGTTCTGGCAGTCAGGGCTGCAGGATTTGGCATATGTTGCCAGTTTTTATTTTCTTGCGTTTGGAGGCTGACATCAACCCCACACGGATAGAAAAGCTGGTGAATGGAATTTGTCTGTGCATCCATTTCCTTTGTGAATTTCCAGTACCACTTCTGTTAACAAAGCCTGTGGTTTTCCATTCATTGCTGGCACGGCAAATATTTCACTGTACCAAGGTCAACATGCGTGCAGATGTTATTTTCAAATTCCTCTGCCTCCTAAACTAAGCTGTGCTGTAGAAAGAAAATTTCTTCTTGCAAAATTTTTTTTCAAGGAACATTGTGTTTGTCATAGATGTGGTATAGATATATTAAGTCTACAATGAATGAAGGTTGAAAAAAAGGTTGTACATCCACAAATTTCACTTAAAATAAAAAGGCTTCAGACCTGTTTGAACAGACAATTATACATGTGTCCAGGAAGATATCCACGGGTGCTAAGATTTAACAGCCGCATCTGTGCAGCTGCATTTAGGTTTTAGGATTTAAAGGCTATTTGTTACCATTCTCTTGTTTCTAGAAGCTGGGTAAATGCTTCCACTGAAGTCCCACAGCAGAGCATGTCTGGTTTTGAGTTTCTGACCCTCTTATTGGCAGAGCAGGGGAAGAAGCATGTGTCTGAGGAGCTGCGTGAAATATGCTGGTGTGTGCAAATTTTTTGAGAGATGTTCGTGACCTGGAATTTCTGTTTATGCCTAAAGTGTCTTTGCCCCTAAAAGACCTGTCTCAAGTTGTCACTGGATTAAGGGGACAAGTTTTTAACTTGTATTGCAGCTTTGGGGGCCTAATTACATTCAAGTTCCACCAGAGCTAGGTACCTAAAAATGGTGCACGAAATTTAAAGAATCATAAGAATTTGAACTAAAAGGTGACTTGAAAGGCCATCTGTGCCTCCTAAGACATCATGCGAGTCCTAAGACTCATACAGCAGGGAATTTTTCTCTATGATCTTCCCCATCATCAAGTATTTGCATTTCAAAACAAGGTACTGTGGTCCCTACCCTGTATGAACTCTCTTCCTTGTCTGTGTAGTAACAGAGAAATTGTGTAGGAAATTCTGATGAAACAACTAGGAATTACAATCAAATTACTGTTTCTTTGCTTCCTATATTCTTTTATGACCAATACTAAGGCAGATTTGCAAGTACACCCTGACACAGGACAGTTACATGGTGGTTATTACCTTCTTGCATTTTGCCTGACAATATTGCTATGACCTTGCAAACTACAACACCCATCTGTCATTTATAATTCATGTATTAATTACCATCGATTTATAGAGGACTAGGCAGCTTGTCCTATGTCTCTACTTAGGAAAAAAAGGAAAAATGCCGCAAAATTCCTCTTGCCTTTTTTTTCAGTAGAATTGTTACTGAAGATGATGGTACTGATAGTTGTTTCTTGTAAGTCATTAACTAGACATTCCAGGAACACAATTTTCTCTTCTGCAGCTTATTTGAAATCAAGACAGGCTTCTTGTGCTGCTCTAGCAAATCAAATCTTTCCCCACAGCATAGGATAGGTTGGTTAATGTGATAGAATATTTCAGTGAATGATTTTTTATCTATGGGAACCTTGAATTCTAAGGGAAATTTTCTGAATATACTTTAAAAATTCCAACATATGAAGTAAAAGGAGCTGTCAATATTTTTAGAAATCTCTCAGAAATTTTCTAATTAGAGAAAACTGCAAAGGAGGTGAGGGCTACTTTTTCCTGTTGTTGCTTTGCTGTTTATTTCCTTTTCTTTTAAAAATATTTGTGTGAACTGCAGCTCTGAAATTAATATTATCCCAAGTAAAAATAGCTATTAATGTTGGAAAATAGCAGTTTACAATGAAATCTATCTTTAGTATTTCACAGAATCAATGAGGACCAATCTTGACTCTGCTCTAAATTTGCTTCTTTCTTCTAGGGACAAAAGTGGTAGAAGAAACAAAGTTATCAAAAGGACACAGCCTAAATCTCCTTAAGGCTCTTTTAGACCAGAAGCAATACAGAACAGAAGAGGGGAATGAGAAAATAGGAAGAAACCAAAGAGACTAGAGAAAACTGATTTTCCATTACCCAGCAAATCAATGCTGATCCAAGAAGGAAATCCAAGTCACTTAGTTCCTAGTATATTTTTTCATCCAATAGATTAGATTGGTATCATAAGCCAAACTGTACTTGTTGCTCCAAGAGAATAAAGTAGAAGGTACTTTGCTAAGACAATATCTGCCTGTGAAAATCATGTGCAACATCACAAGCACCTGTTTGGCATTAATCTACAACCAATGTATGGCAACCAAGTTTATGAAGATCTAGCCAGAGGATGCTCAAACAGAGTCTTCTGACTTAATGTGAGGATGAAGGGGCTGCCCACTTTCAACAGTCTTGCCAACAGGTGTTTGTTTTTCAATACTAAAGGATTACTTGGAGATCGTTCCAGGACTGTAAAGGCATTCTTGACACCATTAATCAGAACTTGCTTGAGTCTCCTTCCTACCAGATTTCATTCCTTAAAACATTACTTCTAAAGCTGGATCAAGGGGAGATCAGATTTAAGCACCAGAGCCACAAGCTGATGAAATAACATTGCCCTGAATGAAAGAATAAAATCATGTCAGGTCCGTAGATTTCATAAACATTTCACCCTTTCTTGAAGTTTCATTTCTGAGAGATACAAGTTCTATGCAAATTCCAAGAAGAGGATGAACCTGCTGAATATTTTATCACATTCCCACATGCTCTAAAAGAACATAACAACTTCACTGGAAAGTTACATTATGAAAACACACAGGATAAAATCACTTGTGCTAGGAAAGACCAGTACATCTCAGAGATTCTTCAACTTCATGCAGTAAAAATCAGTTACAGCACATATCCAAGGTAAGTGCATGAATAAGCAACTGGAATCCAACTAAACCCACAGGCAAAACCTAAAGAGCAAACATTGATGTGAGCACCCACTGACTTTCCAAGCAGCCCAGTAGAAATCTGCCAAGTGCCTGGCGCAGATATATCTCTAGGCACCCACATGACGAATGACTGGCTGAGAACGTCGTGTGTGGCAATGTCACAGAGGGCTTTAGATGTGTGTTGCTCAGAGGGCCACCATTAAAGGAACAGCTGCAGAGCCCAGGCTACTGGCACTGATGTTATTGCCAATAAAACACTGAAGCCACTCTACACTGGCAAAGCCATATAGAAATATTTTAATTGTCTCTAGAGTTCTGTAAAATTAAATAGTGCAAGCAGAAAATTCAGAATATTTAACTGAAAATAAGGAAGAACTGAAATAAAATTTTATTTCCCTAACATAATAGGAAAACCCTGGGAGGTGGTGTTTTTAATTGTGTAAAACTTATTTAATCTCCCTAACCCTATCCTTCACTTCCATAAATTAGAAATAAAGTTGGTTAGAATCTGGATTTCTCTTTATTCGTCTGAAGTGGATTGTTGCATCTTTGGCTAGGAAGGAATGTCAGTCAGAAGGCTGTGATGTGGCCCCAGATTTAAATTTAGTATAGCAGAAATACACATGGTTTTGTTGCTTTTTAATTTAATATACATGTTTTCACTACTGAAATCAGTTTTGATATTTTTAAAGTGTTCCTGCAGATTCTTCTAGAAGTCCATCAAAAAATATTTACAAGGAGAACACAGTTCAAAGTGGGCATCACAACTGAGAAAGGAAAGCTGTAAACTGATAGACACTCCATATTGTTGTGGCTATGTACTTAAAACAGTCACAAACAACTTCTACATAAATTATACTAAAACCACTATGCTTTAGCTAGTTTATAATTAAAATGTGTTTCAACACCTCTGGAAAACACAATATACGAATAGCCTACAGGATGAAGTATATCTGCATGTAAAGTAATTGTAGCAACATTTCTTTTATCTTGACTGATTCTACATGGCTTTGCCAAATAAAAAATTAAAGACAACATTCAATATTAATTGCCAAATAAGTTTAAAATGTAAATTCAGAGAAGCTAAATCTAGAGTTTGTCCAGGACATGCTAACTCTTTTAAAGAAAAGTCCTTGTTGATAATTATAATTGGTCTACTTCTGAAATTTATATAGTACATGAAAAGTACCATGTCCAGATCCAGACAACACTGGTTCCTACAAACTGGTTCCTACAAACTGGTTCCTACAAATCTCTGGTCACTGAGGAAGGAATGATTCTTAATATCCTGTGCTTCCTGGCTACATTTTTCTTGAATGGTGACTCTTTGCTCTGGGATGCTGTTTATTTGCATGAATTCCAGTATGCCACATTTTCACAAGAGCTTTCTTATAAAGCAAGACCTCTGGAGTTGTGAATGTTATTTTGGTAAGGTCAACAGACATGTTGCACGTATGAGGCTAAAATGAACTTTGTACACACAAGAAAATAAAGATATAGAAGTTGAACTGAATTTCAGTCAAACATGAATTAGATTCTTTGTTTGAACTGAAAAGGAGATCAGCTAATTCTGGATAAAAAGGTTTGCTTCATGGTACTGATAATGCCCATTACCTTCGCGTGTTCCTTTTAGACAGACTTTCCCTTTTCTTCATAGCATAAATTGTACTTGGACAACCACTTTTAAAGCTCCACAGTGTCAAAACTTCTTACTCATAGGCTGAACTTCTGAACAAGCTCAGCCTGTCCCTGATATTTCACTTCACAGGGAATTTGGAAACAATTGCTCAACATGCTCTTTTGCCTAAACCACCCGCACAATATAGCTTTGTTTCCAGTGTTTCTTTCCAAGTTATCCTTGGCTTCTCTGATCCTTTCCCCGTGAGTCTTCCCCTGCCTTACCTTCTGTCTGCCAGGGGTGAAGCTGTATAGACGTGCCCATCAGTGTCATCTGACCCTAGTTCCTCTGAACCATATTGTGGAGTATCAGAAAGTCAAGCTTAGGGTGACTCAGCAGACAAGACCTGTGTCACCTTATCAGACCTTAGTACTGTTTACTGTGTTGTGTATTTCAGTTGCACTGAGCAAAGATGCTGAATGATTGAATCTCCATAAGAGCAGCTAATTAAATATTTACTTGGAAGTTTGCGTGTGATACGATTCACCTCCATGAAGATCTATCTGGTTTTGCATACCTATCAAGTGTATTCTCATCTCAGTGTACATACTGTTGAGTTAAACATAAAAATTCCCATGCAGCAAGAAAAGATTACATCTGTACATCCAAAGCCAAATCCATCACCTTGATTCTCGTAAGCATTAGTGGACGTTACCAACGTTTCTGGCTGCTTAGATACTTATTTTATTACGTCTTCAAAGACAACACTTACATGCATTTTAATCTGAAATGTTACCCTCCAAAAAATGTTCTATTAGTCAGAAAACATTCACTGTATTGCTCTTTCACACTGTTTGAAATCAGCATTCAATTCACAGTGTAGTATGTAATCATAATAGACTGTGACACAAAAACAGAGCAGATGGAAATATTTATGCAGGTTTTGAAGGTTATTAAGTTTTTCACGCATTCACACAAGAGTCCAAAATGTTTGCCTGCCCTTAGCTGAAAATCTTCAATAAAATCCTGAACCTGCTAGATCTGCCTCTGAAAATAGCAGCATGGAAATACTTATTAAATGGAAATCTTGGCACAATGTGTTTCCAAGAAAGCTGGGTTTAAATATACAGAGGGTAAATTATGTTCACTGAGTAAGACTCCTTTGAGGACATGATTATGATGCACTATGTTCCCCAGAACAAAAAAGAAGTATAACCTCCATTAGTGCTTTACTTCTCAAAAATATAAAAGGATAATTTTAGTTTTTTAAAAAAACAGTCTTATAGCTGTCTTTTCAACAACACAATGGTAATTTTAAGAAAACAAACAAATCCAGGAAAAAATAGTTTCCATATTGGAACTACCGTGTGCCGTATTCTGCGTAAATGAAGCTTTTGTGGGAAATGGAATGTTTATAGCGTCATTTGCCCTAGGATGATCGTTCACTTGGCAAAACTACCTCTGTATAAATGTGGTCTCTGATACAGTGTTGAATGAAGTCAGTGGCCACACCACACTTCAGACTGTGTTGACTTCTTTAACTGACCTCTATTGAAGTGTTCCAAATTCAAATTTGCAGGATCCTTACAAGATTCTCTAAATTTAGTTTAGAGGTTTCAGTTTGCAAGGTGGAAAGTACAACAGCAACTCAGAAAATCCAAGATAATAAACACTGTAAACAGTGAAGTAGTTGGTATGTAAGGCAGAAACTCAGCATTTCTTTAAATTATAGCTAGTCTCATGCATACCAATAATTTTTGAAACTTTCATAATATCAGGTGATTTATAAACATTCATTCAAAATTTACTATTCCTGGTTAGCATCTAAGTATATTATTGAGATTAGATGCTATAATGTACAGTTCTAGTATTGCCTCTGAAGCAGTTTATGATCCTGCAGTCAGAACAGTTTATTGGTTTATGCTGCTTAACATCTTGTTTTCATCACATTCAGATGGCAATGTCCCATCCCTTACCCAGTTACTGGCTGAGATCAGAAAAGTAGTGAAAATGAGCAGGCTGTGACTTATGAGATATGGAGCTCGCTGAAGTCACTAAGACACTGGCAGGTAGCAATTGTAAAATTGTGGAGCTGAAGATCATGAGAGGAGTAAGGCTGGAGCAGAGCACTGACCCTGGACATCTGGCAAGAAGACTTTAGTTGGATTGGGGAACTTGTAGGTGGGATCCCATGGGAAGCAGATCAGAGGAGTGAAGTTGCTCAGGAAAGGTAGGTCTTTAAAGGCAGCATATTCTGAAGGTAAGAATGATCCATCCCAACACTCAGAAAAACAAGTAGACATACCATGAAACTGGTATGGCTAGGCAGGGAGTTCACAATGGAGCAGCATACAAAAGGGGGAAGCAGGGACAGGCTACAAAGCCGTAATTTAGAAACATTGCCTGGACTTGCAGGGGTGCTGTCAGGAAAGACAAAGCTCACCTTAAGGTGATTTTCACAGGGAACAGCAAAAGCAACCAGAACAGCTACTTCCGATGTATTAGCAGGAAAAAGCCAAACAGGTGGCGTCAGTGGCTGAACAGGGCGATTGATTTAATGACAGTGAAGACAGATTAGACTGAGGTATTCAGTGCCTTCTCTGTCTCAGCCTTCATCAACAAGGTCTCCACTTCTTGAAGGGGCTCAAGAAAGAGGAGAAAAACTAGCTGTGGTTGAGGGTTAAGTAAGGGGTTACTTGAGAGAAGTTGCAGAATCACAGAATGGTTGTGGCTGGAAGGTTCCTCTGGAGACTGTCTAGTCCTGCTCAAAGCAGGGTCACCTACAGCAGGTTGCCCAGAACTGTATCAAGTTGGGTTTTTAATATCTCCAAGGACAGAAATTCCATAACCTGTCTGGGCAACGTGTTCCAGTGTCTGACCACCCCAAAAAGTGGGGTTTTTTTTTATATGTTTAAATGGAATTTCCTGTATTTCAGTTTGCTCCCATTGCCTATTGCCCTGTCACTGAATGTGACTGAGAAGAGCGCAGCTCCATCTTCTTTACTTCCTCCCATCAGATATTTATACACATTCGTAAGATCCCCCTGAGCCTTCTCTTATGCAGGCTGAACAGTAGCATTCTTTCCTTGTATGGCAGATAGATTGCACCAAGCCCTTAATCACCTTCATGGCTTTTTGTTGGACTCACTTCAGTATGTGCATGTCTCTCTTGTACTGGGGAGCCCAGCACTGGATTCAGCTCTCCAGATGTGTATCACCAGTGCTGAACAGAAGGGAGGGATCACCTTCCTCAACCTCCTGGCAGCAGTCTGCCTGATGCAGCCCAGGAGGCTGTTTGCCAACCTTCTTTGCCTCAAGAACACACTGATAGTTCATGACTAAGTTGTCCACCAGTAGCCCCAAGACCTTCTCTGCAGAGCTGTTTCCCAGCTGGCTGCCCCTAGCCTGTGCTGGTGCCTGGGGTTGTTCCTCACAAGGTGCAAAACCTGGCAATTCCCTGTGCTGAACTTCATTCATAAGGTCCTTGTCAGTCCTTTTTTCCAGGCTGTTGAGGCCCATCTGAATGGCAGCACACCCATCTGGTGTACCAGCCACTCCTCCCAGTTTTGTACCATCTGCAAACTTGCTCTGTCCCATATGTCTCATCCAGGTCATTGTTGAAGGTGTCAAACTGCATTGGCCCAAGCACCAACCCCCTGGGACACCACACCAGTGACTGACCACCAGGTGGACTGTGCCACTGATAACGCTTTCAGCTTGGCGGTTCAGCCAGTTTTCAGTACATGTTGCTCTTCACTGATCTAGTTCATGCTTAATCACTTTGTCAATGAGTAAGGTATGGAGCCATGCTTGGTGCAGGTGCCAAGGTGTTGACAGTAGCGGGGTGCAGGGGTGGCCTCTGTCAAGAGAGGCTCGGCCCCAGCCCAGTGCCGGAGTACATCTCTGGGCACATGAAGGAGAAGAACATGATCAGAAGTGGACAGCACTGATTTATCAAGCGTAAATCATGCCTGACCAATGTGTTTGCCATCTGTGGTAAAATGGACAACTTCATTGCCTTCTATAATAAAATGAGTGGATTTGTCGACAAGGGGAGAGCACTGGGCATCATTCACCTTGACTTCAGCAATGCTTCGAATGCTGCTTTTCACAATATTCATGTATCCATGATGGGATGCTATGGTCTAAATGTATGAACAAGCAGATGAATAAAAATCTGAGTGAATGGTCAGTGGGCAGTGATTAATGGGTTATACTTTACCTGGAGGCCAGTAATAAGGCGAGCACCGCAGCAGGTCTCTCCTGGGACCTGCCTTGTTTAACGTCTCAATCAAAGACCTGGAGGAGCTTACAGAGTGCTTGTTCATCATATTTGCTGATGTCTCCAAACTGGAGGGGGAGGATAGCTCCTGTGCAAAATCCTTTATGTAGGGCAGATGAATGATGCAGGCTGGGGACCAGATGCTTGGGGAGCAGCTCTGTGGGAAAGGCCCTGGAATTCTGGGGGGCAGTAAGCTGGACACGGACTAGCAGTGTGTCCTGGAAGCAGAGACAGCCAAAGGCATCCCGGGCTGTATGAACAGGAACAGAGCTAGAGTGATTATTCCTCCTACTCAACACTCACTGTCCCACACCAGGATACTGCGCCCAGCTTTGAGGCCTCCAATACAATAAAGACATCAATAAATTGGAGGCTGTTCAGCAGAGGCAACCAAGGTGATGGGGGCTGGAGCACTTTCTCTGTAAGAAGAGGCTGGGGGAGCTGGGCTTGTTCAGCCTGGAGCAGAGACAACTTCGGGGGCACCTAACAGCAAACCCCTGTGCCTACAAGGAGATCATACAGGGAACAGAGCTGGGCTCGTCACATCGGTGCATGGTGAGGGGACAAGAGACAACTGACATAAATTGAAACTACAGAGGGACACAATGGATATAAGGAGAAAATGTTTATCCATGAGGACAGTCAGGCAGTAGCACAGGTTGCCCAAGGAAGTTGTGAAGTCTCTGTCCTTAGAGTTTTTCAAGCCCTGACTATCACAGAAACACAGAATCACAGAATAGTTCGGGTTGGAAGGGACCTTAAAGATCATCTAGTTCCAACCCCCTGNTAGGCCCCTTTTAGGTACTGGAAGGCTGCTATAATGTCTCCCTGGAGCCTTCTCTTCTCCAGGCTGAACAACCCCAACTCTCCCAGCCTGTCCTCATAGCATAGGTGCTCCAGCCCTCTGATCATCTTTGTGGCCCTCTGCTGGACCCATTCCAACAGGTCCACGTCCTTCTTGTGGTGAGGACTCCAGAGCTGGATGCAGTACTGCAGGTCGGGTCTCACCAGAGCAGAGTAGGGGGCAGAATCACCTCCCTCAACCCGCTGGCCACTAGATGAAGCCCTGAGCAGCCTGGTCTGACCTCAGAGCTGACCATGCTGTGAGCAGGAGGTTGGACCAGAAACCTCTTGAGGTCCTTCCCAGACTAACCTATCCTGTGATCCTGCAGTAAACAAAAGCTTCCCGTCATTTGGTAAAATATGTCAAATGCAGTTACTGTGATAACTGCTTCATGCCTTCAACTGTGGCTTTCAGAAATTATTTCCTATTGGAGTCTTTAGAGTTTCTGAGTTTCTGCATAGGAATGGTAGCTTGAATGACCTGTTAATGTGTTCAACTGACCTAAGATTTTAAATCTTTCTACCATAATATAGACATTTCCCAATTATTGTGTCATGTCCCTGAGCTCTATATCATGTAACAATGATGTGCTTAATGTAATGAAAAACGTATCTATGAATTTTTGGTGGGGCAATTTGTTTTTGCTTGTATTAAGTACATTCTTACTGCTCTGCATCATCTCTTTATGCATTTCTTGTTACACAGCTAAAGATGTCATCTAGTACCAGGTTTAATTTTGAATATTTTGAAACCAACTGAGAGGCTGCCCCTCATCCTAAATATATGTAGGTACCTATGAAGCTTGCTTCCATAGCCAAAGTTTCTGATTCAAGCAAAACACTAAAAATTCAGATAATTTTGTCTCCTCCTTCCAACACTGCAGTATATGTAATTTGATAAGTATAAGTTGTTTGCTATGCCTGTATGAAGGCATTGGTGAAGGAATGAATTTCGCATTTTATTCTGCTCTCATATGGAAGTGACTTTCACAGCCTAAATCTAACAACTTTGAAACTTTTGTCAGCTAGAGAGCTCTTCCTTGCTGCTCAGTAGTTAAATTCTTCTCAGAAAGGAAGACAAAGGTTTTCTTGCTGTTGTTGCCTGGAGATGGATTTCTACAGACCAGTTAGAGGATGAGGATTCAGAATATATACTCGTGTTACCACCCCACAATGTCATGCAGTAACAGTCTGTGAGTACCAACTAGTTGTGACACCCTGTATCAAATGCAGGATAACAACCTTCTTTTATTGCCAGCTAAGATGCCCTGATTTGGTTATCTTGTATTACAGAAATCCACAGACCAAAACGGGCCCAGAGAGTCACTACAGAATAATAACCTATGGTATGATAACTTACTATGTGGCAAAGCCACTTGCAGAGAGCTCACCATTTAACATGGTTCTTTACTCTGCTGAACAAGTTCACTGGATCCTGACTGAGCAAGCTTTGAAAACAGAGTTCTTATTCCATCAGCACAACATCCATTTGAATTAATTTGGTTTGACTTGGTTCCTGATGGATCACAGTTGTCATTTATACTAACGGTGGCAGTCTGTCTCCTCCATTTCACATGCCTTGTGCTAGAATTCTCATTACTTGGTACAACAGAATTTGACTAGTGATTGGAAATAATTACAATCATTTCACTTACTTACACACAAAATCACATATAAATCATATTCATGAGAAAAATCCCTATATATTAAACTACAAAACTTCAACTAGCCTTAGAAAAATATGTATGGGACATTTTGTAGGTAGGTATGCTTCTCATACACCAAACTCAGTAGCATGTTTTGTTCATTGTTGCTTTTCAAAGATGAAGCAGATGAAAATAATACAAGAGTACATTTATGTAACATCATGTCTTCTGAACATTGTCAGCTTGTTCCCCCAATTTCTAAACTTTAATTCTGACATGCACATGCAGATTGTGGGCACAGTGACTCATCAGTGCAAGGATGAAGAATGAATCATCCCAAAATGATCATGGAGGAGGTGGATACGGTGGTACAGGAGGGCACACCAGAGGCAGCAAGCTGCACCATCTAAAAAACATGTTCAGGAATGATTGAAGTGCTCTCAGATGCAGTCTTTCTCTGAGGATTAAAATAGAGCAGTGTGATTTCTCTACGAATATACCTTGTAGAAAAATATACTCTACAAATAAAACAAAATTTTAAGTGCAGAAAAGGCATCTGGGATTGTACTTCCATTTTTACTTTCCAAATTAATCTTGGTTTTAAATAACAGGGTAAGTGTTGGAGTGTCATCTGTCATGTCCAGTAGTGTTACCTTGCACCATGCCGAATGTTGTCATCTGACTGCCCTCTATTGTAACTAATAACGACCTTATAGCATCATATCCAGAGAAGCCTGAAGAAATCATTTTCAGCTATACACACCTCTTCTCTTCCTTACATCTGTCAAGTCCTAGAAAGGAACAGTAATGTAAGGAGTCTGTTCTCATGACCTACTGTTAGTATGGGTTCATTTAACTTGAGTGCCTGTGAGTATTACTGTGTATTCACTTCTTATTTCCACTTTGTCTCTATATAAAAGTTCCTTTAAACTGACAGATATAGTAAATGCCAGTGTATTTAGTCATCCATAAACATATCTTCCATTCCCATCACTTTTGAGGACTCAAGTCAACTTTTGAGATATATAATTAAGATACAGATACAAAATGAACACACAGTAAAAATGAACACACAGTAATAACATCAGTATTTTGCATGAGAAATGGAGAACAATTTTACAGGTGTTTTGGTGTTTTGTTTTTTGTTTTGTTTTGTTTTTTGGGTTTTCTTGGGGGGACGGGTTTTGGTTTTTTTGTTAAGCAGATTAAGCTATACTTTTTATTCTTTGTTCTGTAGCTCTTCAAGGTACTGGCATGAAATTCCTCAGAAATACCCCACTCGAGAGAAGTTGGATAAGTATTACTTGCTCCAACAATACAAAAACAAAATACAAACAGAATCTGGTTAATTCGAGTTATAACAACAAATCTTTTCCTAGCATAATGGTTTGATGCTTCCTGAGAGAATTCTTTTTTCTGTTTTATGGCAGTACTTCATGAAATAAGAAACTTCCAATACAATGCCCATATCGGGCAAGCAGGAATTTAGACTCCTGGTGGAAACAGCTGTGCCCATTATTGATCCTGCCAGTTGTTCCAGGGCGAGATGTGAAACACAAACTGTGTTAATCAGAAAGTGTTATTGTCTCACGTGAAATGCTAGCTTCTCCTAATAATCAGCACCATGTTATCTGGGCAGCATGGGGGAAAAATTATTCAGGCCATTTTTAACATGTGAATGCAGTCCACACACCTAAGAATAACCAAAGGGAATCTACATTAGTATTTCATATAAAGGCTTGAGGCAGCAACTGAAGACTTTCTCTTTATATAAATTTTGTCACTGAAAGTGAGAGAAAAAAACATCTCAGGAATGCAATTGATAAACCAGTGGATACCCTTGGTTGGTTTGGTGGGATTCTTTTTATTTTTTAATTTTTTCAAGTCTTGAACTATAACAGACTCTGAAGCCCCAGCTGCATTTATTTTGGCTTCTGTTCTTGACTGGACATTTTTACCTCCTCTAGGCTACTGAAATGTTGTTCAGATTTCTCAAGAAGGATCTGAAGGTAAGAAAGAGAACCCAGCATAGCTAAAAAGGCTAAGGCAATGATAAGTCATGTCTAAGTCAAAGTCCCGACTCCAATTCTAACTTGCCGTCAGGACTTAAATTTCCCAGTCCCACATATGAGACAAGTATATGCAAGGGTTCTTAATTGGAGATGTCTTCTGCTGTCTCTCACTGTACGAGTTCAGTTTAATTCAGTCACAGAAAACAGTAATAGATTTTCAGAGCGATTTTCTGGGCGGCAGTATCATCAGTGAGAGCATCTGGAAGAGTTCACACAGCCCAGCCTGAGAGCAGCTTCACAGAGTCTGGCCTAGGCATGTTCATCCCCACTGCTCACCTGCTTCATCCTGTCCCACCTACGGCAGGTCAGTAAAAGAAAAAAGGATTCACTTTTGAGGAATTTAAACAGTCTCTCATCTAGATATTCACGGGTTTAATCGGTTTTGTTTCTTTCCTCAGTTGGGAGGTCCAAGGCGTTAAGGGTCAGGAATATGGGAAGGGCAGCAAATGAATTCACCTTTAAGAAAATAAATGTAAAAGAACAGAAATTATCCTGATAAAGGTACTTTAAAGGAAACTGTTTGTTTATTGTGATTGTACTTAACCTGACATTTGTTCTCTCTGTGAAAGGACAAGCTCAGTGTACTCATAACTACACTGTGGAGGGAGAAAGGTTCGAGGGAAACAGGGGAAATGAAATACTCATCTGAGTCATGCATGAACTTTGCCTTTCAGAATTATTAAGACCATTTTATCTAATCTCAAAAACACATTGCTTACATACTCAGAACTTTAAAGAAGCTTACTGCACCCTCAGTAAGTTCGCAGACGATAGCAAACTAGGTGGGAGTGTTGATCTGCTTGAGGGTAGGAAGGCTCTACAGAGGGACCTGGACAGGCTGGATCGCTGGGCCAAGGCCAATTGTATGAGGTTTAATAAGGCCAAGTGCCAGGTCCTGCATTTCAGTCACAACAACCCCAAGCAACGCTACAGGCTTGGGGA
>VWZL01004349.1:202886-222590 GCA_013396915.1 Stercorarius parasiticus
GCAGGGGAGGTTTAGATTAGATCTTAGGAAGAATTCCTTTACTGCCAGAGTGGTCAGGCACTGGCACAGCCTGCCCAGGGAGGTGGTGGAGTCCCCATCCCTAGAGGTATTTAAGAAACGTGCAGATTTGGCACTTCAGGGCATGCTCTAGTGACAGAGATTGTAGGGGTTTTTTTTTGTGTGTGTATGGTTGGACTTGATGATCTCAAAGGTCCTTTCCAACCATGAAGATTCTATGACTTCTATGATTCTGTGCTTCTATGATTCTATGATTGGTGAAAAACCCCATGCATCATTTAGTCAGTGAATGCTGTTTATAATAGTACGGCTATCATTACATTTAAAGAGTGTTCCCGCCCTGAATATATGATATACTTTCTCTCTGCCCAAGTACAATGGATGGAGGAATGGAGCCAAAAACAGTGAAAACAAAATGCCACCGTGAATGTTTGGTACCTTAAAATCAGTGGCAAATTGTCTGTTGACTTCACTGGGACAAGGATTTGAACAAGAAATACTCCCACTGAGTAGAAAATCCATCATGTACCAATTGAAAATACACATTTATGATTTCCATTTGTGAGAGCGGTAGTTTCTGATCCATTCATATGACCATTTCAACAACATATTAAAATGAATAACATCTGATATTTCAGAAAGGCAATAAACCACAACCAAATAACTTAGTCTGAATCTGATAATTTTGAGCACAACTTATTCATCCTATTCCTTGCTTAACTATGCCTTAACTTAATCACTGTATGGCTAGACAGTCTTTCCTCCTCTCCTTCCCCATCTGCATGGCTGCTGTATTCACCAAATAAAGGCCAGACTGTTGAATACACATAGATTAGGTTAAATAGTGAGAAAATTGTTCCAGTGATTATCCAGCTTCTCAGATGCCACAATTATCCCAAAGATTCAACAGCTACTTCATGTTTCCAGTTACAGATACAGACTGGTCAGTAGAAAGGAAGATTGCATTTGATTTTTAAATTTTATTTTTTTTTAAAGATGCGGTACCTTACACTCAACTAAAAAGCCAGTCAGAAGTCTTAGGTGAAATATTGAAGTCAAGAATCAAAGAAAGATCTTGTTCTCTCACCTGACATAAAGACCAAATAATTGAGAAAATAAAGAATACAAACATTAATATGGAACTCAGTGACCGGTTTTGTCACAATCCTAGTTTCCAGAAATGCCCTGACTTGCTCAGCTGTTTAGTTAAAAATCAATGATTGGAAATGGGACCGATCCAGAGAAGCACAGCTGTCAACTGTCAACATTACATTGCTCTCCTCCTGCTTTATTTCTCCCCTTTCTTGAATCCCTTCACTAGTTTCTATATTTCTTCTGCATTGGTTCCCAGTTACTTATTCTTTGCACATCTTATAACCAACTTCTACATCTTTCTTGGCCTCCTTTTGAGTATCTCTGTGGGGTTTTTTTTCTTCTGTATGTAAAAAAAATAGATGCATAAACCCCAATCCTCTTAATCCTAATTTGTTAGTCCTCTCTTTGCCTGCTTCTCCTACTGGTTTTGAGCCTACCTTTGTGTCAGTCTGCATAACTTCCTAATGTGTCAAACTGTCAGGAAGAGGCATGAGCATTTTACAGTGGTCAGACCAACTGAAGACAGTTTTTTTGCTCTGAGCCAAAGTACATATTGGTCTATGAGTCCCTTTTCTGAAAAAGAAGTGGGTAGGTTGTTTCAAGGGGGGGAAATTCCCTAGAAATGGGCAGCTGAGAATTCATCTGGGTGTATGTTTTATGTACAGTTATTTCTATATGGAGATTTGGGAGTAAATTAGACAAACTGCATTTCCGTGCTACACCCAAGAGCCAAAAGGAGGGTATATACACACTGAAGCTCGATAATGCCTTCAGGCTTTCCCAGGTGGGGAGTGCTGCATTAGTTGATGATGCTATACCTGGCACAATTTAAGGAGCTCTGGCTTTCCTATGTTCCTGCAGCCATTACTGAACTTCCTGTGGACTGTGGTGTGTTTGGAAACTGTATGGTGATTTGTGTTTTCATGCCATTTTACGTTCTTTAAGCCTAAACTTAGATATCGCACCCTGTGAAGAGGAAAGGGTGGGGTGGCTTCCTTGTATTTACCATTGTACTCCCACAACAGGGAGCCCTCAGGCTGAATGAAGGGCTTTTAGGAACCAGCAGGTTGCTTGACTCTATTGCATTGAATAAGTGGGATGGGGTGGATATGAGGCCTTGCACTCCCTTTTAAACTGAGTCTACAACAGAGGTTCAATATGGTGCACTTCCTTGCTTTCCTGTCAGCCTTCCAAAACCCTAGTTGTTATATATACTATTTCTGCAGCGAGTTTGGTCTACATTCTGTGCTTGTACTTTCAAGGCCTTATGATCTTGTGTTTTGAGGGCCTGTTGCAGTCCTCTGCTTTTTTTCAGCAACCTGCAAGCGGCTCTCAGTTAATGCTACTAATTATTAGCTAAGTGTAGAAATACATGCATCTTTGTCCTAGGAGCGTTAATAGCACATTTTACAAAAGCAGCAATACTTTCTTTTTCTTTTTCTTTTTCTTTTTCCTTTTCTTTTTCCTTTTCTTTTTCTTTTTCTTTTTCTTTTTCCTTTTCTTTTTCCTTTTCTTTTTCTTTTTCTTTTTCTTTTTCTTTTTCTTTTCCTTTTTCTTTTTCTTTTTCTGTAGTTTATAACTCTATGATATGTCTTTAAGAATATGAATATTTTGATGTCTAAATATGAACTATGTGTCTAGGCTCCCACTACAGTTATCCAGCTATAGTTAATACAGGTGATGGACTCTGGAGAGTGATTCAGCTAACCCTTGAATGGACACCTAGTTGTAGTCAACTGAATTGCTCTAGGCTCCACTGACTGTGTTAATTAGATCTCCATGAGCTGTAATGGGAGTTTGGTCACCTAATGTACATGTAGACATGTACATTTAGATATCTGAATATGCAACCTGTTTTAATCCCATTAGGATCTCTATGGAATCAATGGAGAGAAATGAGCAAGTCTGTGATGCAATTAATTTCATCCTAAAATACACATCTAAAATATGGTCAGACAAATCCTATCCTAGGAGTGTTTCAATTTGTTGCCAAGTTTGTACTTTTTATAGCATGTTACTTTTCTATCTAATTTAGGAGCTTAATTTGAAACATTTTCTTGGAGCTGGAATTCTTCATAGGCAAAGGATATATGGGAAGTATATATAGGGCAGCTAGTTCTTTCCCATTGCTTTTAGCTGAAAGTACAGTTTGCTCAGATATAATGTTGAAGGCTAGTTCATTTGTAAACTCACTTTAACACTGAACCAGTAGAAAATATATTGCCATTTCATATTTTAATTAGCACAAATAATTGGTCGTTTAATTGCCAATCTCGTCAGTAAAGAGCCTTTAATAAGAAGATACAGGCAGTTCCAAGCTCATATGCTCTTACACAGTAAAATTCTCAAGGGGTATTCTCAATTAAATATTCTGTTAACCATTGCGAGGCTTTCTGATTAAATTGATTTTGCTTTTCTGTTCCAAGGTTAGATGTTCATTGTGCTTCTCCCCACCATTTTCTCTCCCTGTAGAAAGCATAACAGTGAAGTAAAAGACTCAATCAAATAAGGTTAATAGATCTTGAAATTAGAAGGGATATTATGATCTTTAATAGCCTGACTCCCTAAATAACACAGGCCACAGAAACTCACTGAGAAATTCCTGCATTCAGCCTACAACATCTCTTTAAATTTTAGTACATGCATTGGATAGTTATCTAGTCTTGATGGACAGACTTCTAGAGAGGTAGAATCCAGCACTTCCCTACTTGTTCTATTTGGTAAATTACTCCAAAAGGTTAAACTATGTACAAACAGCTTTCACCAGGTTTTATGGTTGCTTTTCATGGTAAACAGAGCTATCAGGAGTCACTTCCCATATTGTTACTTCTAGATCACGGCCAAATCACCTCTTAATTCCTTTTTGAATTTATTACATGCATTGATCTTCCTTTTGTCCTTACTATAAAAATGCTTTCCAGATATACATAATTAATTAAGCTCTTCCCTGAGATGTTTGCCCTTTTTTTTCAGTGTGGACATCATAATGGGACCCAGGATTTTCACTAATATATGCAGAGATGGTTTTTCCTATCTACTTCCTCTCAATTCTCTGCAGTTTGTATTTCAAGGATAACATTTTCTTTCCAAATTATAACAACACGCTGACAGATAAATTCCCATAGGTTATCTATCAGTACAACTAAGTTCTCAGTAGTGTCGTCATACTCCCCTGTCACCAGTTTATATTCTTAGACATATGGAGTTTGACTTACTTCTGTTAATTAATATTTTGTTCAATGGAGATCACCTTAGCAAGGGATCCAGACCACTCTGTAAAACTGGTATGTCATCATTATTATTTACCAGTCTAGAAAGCTTACTGCATCAACAAACTGTGCCACGGATTACTTTGATTTTCTCTCATAAATTTGCTAGAAACTTTGTGCTGCTATGAAGCAAAACTCAGATCTCTGGCAAGACTGTATCTTAGCTATGATGTATTGCCAAATTGCTTTAATTTTGTATTTAACTAGTCTTCATCCAGTCTTAATGATCTACTTCAATTTTGTGAAATTCTTTTTTTTTAACTACTGTGGCACTAAAGATTAGGTAAAATGTCTTGCCAGCATCTATTATATTTACTGAGCTTTTTTTTGTCATCCAAATTTTTTATATCATCTTTGTTTGGCAGAGTTAAATAAGTTACATAAACCCTTTTTGATTGTCATTAGTTATTTCAACATCCTTTTATTTTACATGAATGCCTTCCATATTGGACAATAAATTGGACTTACTAGAGCTTTGAATGCACTATCTTTTAATGATTGGGCAACCGATTTCTAAAAACTTGAAGAATGATTGATTTTGAACATAAGAGAAATCAACTGAATATTCACTATGAAGAGCAAGAAAGCCATCAATAGCTTCACTATATTTGGGGAATAAGTGACAGTTTCAGACAATGAATACATTAGAAAAAAAAGTTCTCTTTGACTAAAATTTGGAAAGAGGAAAATTAAATGCTTTTCTATACATGGTTTTAACAACATTAGGCATATATGTGACTAGCTGATTTATTACAAGCATTGGGCATTTTCATAAAAATCTATTACTTTAACTTATTTCCAGCTAAAAAGTGTGAGAGTCACATTATTACTAAAACCAGTTTTTCCTGATGCATGTATAACATCAATGCCAGTGTAAGTAAAAAGTGAGCCATTCTTCGTGCGTGATTTGTTATACCATTTTTCTCACTATATTTTTGTTTAAGAAAATTGGCTAATTACAAAAGCCTATGGCCACATTTAATCACTGACCATATTAGCGTCTCTGATGGTTTGGTTGGAGATTTGTAACCACCTGCAGTTTTTCAAAAGGTAATGGATTTGATAAATTGTCAATGTTGTAATGTTGCAAAGTGTTTGTGTAGATTTCTATTCTGGACAGCAAAATAACATCTCAGTTCTTATGATAGCACCAGTTTTCTTCAAGTTAATAATGAGGAAATTCCTTCACCTTAATTGATAGGGGGCTTTTTGCTGTTTTTTTCTCTTCTGAGTGTTTATTTATGACCGGTAGCTTTGTTCAACAGTGAAGAAATCCTGTAGGTCACTAAAGACTAAAACTACAAAATATTACCTGAGGTTTTGTCCTCAATTTTTTCAAGAACAATGTTACTTGAGAAAAGTACAGACCATTAAAGCATTAAAACACCGTTTCCTTCAGCTTTGTAGTGTCTCTTTTTTATTTTCATATAAAATAAAAAAATATGTTCATTTTTACTTCCCAAATGCCACAGTAAGAGAGACATACAATTTTGCAATATAAAATTTAGCTTAAGTGAATTTTTTCCTTTAATCTCGCATTGTTTCAATCACAGCATTTCTCCTGGAGTTTTATTAAAATGTTAATTAAAAATATTCAGAGCATAGGCATCATCAGTCTGTTTTAAACAGGTTTGAATACAGAATACAAAAAAGGTTTTTACTATTACTTCAAATACTAAAAATAATCCCACATCCGGGGCTGTCCATAATGTTTAGAGCTTTCAATTTAAAAGCTATCCTACTTTTGGCATTCACCCTTACTTAATTATTTCTTACTTGGGGAGAATGATTCTTTCTCCGACTGAGGCAGCAGCTGCATCATACTGATGTAATCCAAAAAGGGCAAAAATTCTATTTGTTATTCTTGCTTGGACAGATGACTCGAGGAGAATTCATATAGAAAATGCCATGTAAAGTAACAATATTGTCTCTTTGAGGCAAATCCATCTGCCACTGTGTTTACTAAGTTCCTTTCACATATCAAACTTTCTATTGATTTCTTTCATTATACAGTTATTTGAGTTCCACTAATTATTCTTACTAAAACCAAAACAAACCAAATCAAAACAAAACAAAACAAAACAAAACAAAACAAAGTCCCCCAGATCCTAGAGGTATAGTATTTCATACTTCCCCATTTTTCCAGAACAGTAGTTATTTTTTTCAAGGAAGGTGGTGTATTATGACTTATAGGTCATTGATTTCATGCTTAAGTATGAATCTTTGACTATCAAATACACCATTGAGACCAAGCAATTGATTGGTATTTAAATTACTTTGCATTTGGTTTTGGGTTTGGTTTTTTCCACCAGCATTTCTTTATGGCACATTAGCTGTCTGCCTAACTCACAAGAGCTTTATTACTCTTGAACCATGTCAAAGTTCATCAAGGGGATCTTATCAATGTTTATAAATATCTAAAAAGTGGGCGTCAAGAGGAAGGGGTGAGACTCTTTTCAGTGGTGCCCAGTGACAGGACAAGGGGCAATGGTGACAAACTGGAACACAGGAAATTCTATCTCAACATGAGGAAAAACTTTTTTGCTTTGAGGGTGGCACTGGAACACCTGGATGTGTTCTGGAGCACTGGAACAGGCTGCCCAGAGAGGTGGCGGAGTCTCTTTCTCTGGAGATATTCAAAACCCACCTGGACACATTTCTGTCCAACCTGCTCTGGGTGATCCTGCTTTAGCAGGGGCGTTTGACTAGGTGATCTCCAGAGGTTCCTTCCAACCCTGACTATTCTGTGATTCTGTGAAGTCTAATGTCCTGTTTCCAGCTGTAGTTGGAGAGAGGTACAAAGTTCTGCAGGAGATCCTGCCCACCGTAGTGATCTCCACTCAATTCCAAGAGCCACGAAAAATTAAGCTTTGTATTCTCCTTCATATAAAGTAGTTTAACATTAAGTAGTCACGCATTCTCTGTAAATATCAAATATGATTTTGAATCCTAGCCTCACTGGCCTTGTCTTCACCTTCAGAAAAGGCCAGATTCTTTATGCCTATACTTACAGCTACTTCACTGAAAGCTAATGGAAGCAGATAGTTTAGCTTCCTAGCAGCGCCTAATTTCCTTAACTGCAACTTTAAATTTATGGTATTCCAGCCAATTTACTGACTCTTTTCCAAACTCTTAAGTTTCATCAAGGAAAAAAATGTTCAGTTTGTTTTGTACCTTTGGCTATTTATAATCATTTCAGCCATCTTTATTTATAACAGCCTGCAGTAATTTATGCCACTGCCAATTATGTTCACTAGAGATACATTTAGCTAGAGTAACCTCATATGACTTCCAGCTAAATCATATCAGTTTACTTTTTGCCTTCCAGTTCTCTTTTTAGTCACAGGTATGTAAGCCTTACTGTGTTGGGGTTTTTTAGATTTATTTCCTGTATGCAAGGATTTTTTATTTTACTTTTTTTTTTTAGCTGCTCTACAATAACTCCCTATGTAGTTATTTGCATTGCACATTTCTTGAAGGATAGTTTGCTCCATTTCGGAAGGAGATTAAGCTATCTCACATAGTCTGAAAAAGAACAAAGCGTACACACAAGGAGATACTGATGACTAATTAGTGCCTCATGAATTTATTACATTTTAAATTTCCTACGATAACTCACACTGCAACAACAATGGTCTGGTAAACTACGATCAAAATAAAGAGGTTATAAAAGAGGAAAATATTTCCATTACTCCACCAGCATATTTGCTAGTGTTGTGTACAGTCTGAGCAGAATTCTTTTATGTAATGTTTGAATTCCTCATCACACTTATTTCCTCCTATATATTTGAGATGTTTGTCTTAATTCTGAATATATCCCATTTCCTACCCTTGCATCTCAGACTATAGCTGTTTGAAGGTCGATAGGTAAAATTACACGATCCTGTTCTCTCTCTCTGCTACTTCTTCCTTGCCCAGTCTTCCAAACAACGACATTTTAGGATTACAAAAGGCCCTTTTCTTTCCTATCTTCTCAGCAATAAACACAATTACTTAAATATTTTATAAGAAGCACGAATTCCTGCAGCATTTAAGTAGAAAGTTCTGCAAATGGACCTCTGCACATATGCTTTTGCATCTCCTGACGCGTGCAAGAAAACCATTTTCTTGGATTTTTGACAACTTCCATTATGACCTTCTTCCTTTATGATGGCTGATGCATAGTTTAACAGTCTCTGCATACACCATGCTCCTGCCTACACTTAGGAGCTGAGCCTTTGTTTTGTTTGGAATCATGAAAGGCTTCCGACATCCTTTGGATCTTCATCATGGTACTAGATTGTATCTAATGTAGTTCTACTTAGAAGAAATAATATTTACCAAAATCACCTAGAGCCAGATTCCATCATGCTATTCACATTAATTAATTCCTTACTCTACCAGCAGTTCCCAAGATATTTCCAACTCAATATAAGAGTGACAGCATATGGTTCTATATAAAACAGGTATGTCTTCTATTTTGAAAAAATAATCACAAATTAGTTGGATGTTCTTAATCAGTGACCCTTAGACACACACAAAAATACACACTTCTTGCTCAAGAAGCTTCAACAGATATTTCTGGATGCTACCAGTGTGGTGAACTTGACCATTTATGATCTGAAAGCTTTGACTCCGCTCTTCCTCCCACACTTCACCTAACTCTAGAAAGTCTGTGGCACAAAAAAACAGGTCCAAAATCATGGCTGCACCCTTCTATCAGTTTCTTTACTTGATGCCTCCAGAAAGAGCAGAAATATCTTTGCAGCCACTCACTGAGACAGTGTGTGATACAAAGTCCATTCACAGCATAAATACGCAAGGGGATTTTAGGTAAATAATATGCAAGTGTGAAAAATTATTTGGTAATGTTTTTTCTCCTTACTTCATTAATCTAAAATGAATGATACCACCTGCTCCCTAATAAAAGGAGTTGGTTACTTCTGACAGCTTAGCTCCATGCTTGATGCAGATACCCACAGCTTTGTTGATAGGCCACACCAACTACAAATGATTTGAATCTTCAGTCTCAAATATTTCATCATGTATCCTCATCAATCTCCAATGGCTGTACCAGGCGCATTGTGCATTACCTATGCATTAGCTGGAGAGGTATATGCAATGCAGTGCAATTGCACACTCTTCACTTTTATGAGAAATATGTGCAGACAGTGTCTTTATTCTTGAATAAAAAAGAAAAAAAACCCAAAACAATTAAAAAAGGTTAGATAAATACGCAGATGTACTGTAGGTCAGCATAGGTCCCCACAGTTCCTTTGTAGGATGGAAAAGAACACAAACATGGAAATGAGGAAGGGGGGAAACTGGGAATGAGGAGAGTGAAGAAAAGAGGGAAAGAGACAGATTTTTCTTCTTCCTTCAAACACTGTGGCAGAATATTCATTTCAAAATAACTATATGGCACCATTCTGAACAATATACGGGGTTAAAAGTGGAGTACGGCTCTGTTTAAACATGGCCTTTTCCTGGAGGAAATGAAAGTGTAGCTGACCAACACATAAAAGTAAGAACTTTGGGTTTGCTCTTCATCGGCACATGGATCTAGTGCTGCTTGCTAAAAACACCTTCCCTCCTCAGTGTTACAGAGTAGCCATTTTGAATGTGACACTATTAAGCTTGCTGCAGAGACCAAGCAAAGTGCTTGGAGAAGAGTCCATCCCATTAGCAAAAACAAAAACAAAAACAAAACAAAACAAAAAACCCACAAAACTTCCTGAAAATGAAAAAGAATACCTTTTCTTGGATATATTTGCAGATAAAATGAAAACCTTGATTTTCACACTGGATCAATGAGTTAAAAATATTCCACGCTTTAAAAAAATTCAAAGTTGTAGTAAAAATAAATATTTTAAAATAAATTTCTAATCCTGACAGTAACATTCCCAGTAACGGGAACAACATAGCTCCACATAGTGGAACACAATATAAACTTGCAACTGATACTTAATTCGTTATAGAGGTTTGGTTTTGTTTTTTTTTTAAGGGAACTTTCAGTATGTTCCCTTTTAACTTGGATAGACGAAAGTTGTTAATTCTTTTCCTAAAGGCCAAAATATTTTTGGGCCAGTAAGGGAAAGAAATGAATAATCCTCCTGACAGTACTTTAACCTGATCTCACACACACCCATGTTGCTCAAGCATTGGAAGGACAAGAAGACGGGACAGGCAGTATGATGGGTGATGTACAGCTCGGTCCAACGTACAAACAAGGAAGGAGATGACTTACTTTGTTTTCTAATATTGAAATCAGCTTTTTCCTGATAGTCTGCAATCCAAAGTAAATACTCTCATCAAACTAGAATTTAGGGTCTATAATTAATACGAAACTATGTTTCTGAAGACTAGATGCTTATGAAAAAATGATGGAACATTTTTGCTGATTTTTCTAATTTTTTTTTAACATCCTACCAAAGAGTTATGAGATGACATAGAATTTCAAGCAAATGAAGAAAAGTTCTAGGAAATGCATACGCCAAACACTCCTGGGTTGACAGGGCTAATTACTGATAAATAGTAGTGTTATTTTAATTATACTCATATTTTTAAGGGAATTCATACACCTTAAAAACTGGCATAACTTCTTTCATTGCACAGCTTCACCTGGGAAATAGGAATGCAGAGTTTTCCTCTTTTAACTTGTGATCTCAGCAGCTGTTTCCTGAGTAGCTATTAATATGATGGAATATTTTTGCTTCAGCAGATCCCTTTCATTGTCCTCACCAGCCGTTTTTGATTTTCTGGTTGACAAGATTACACAAATGTGCTTATGCATTACAAACAAGAGTACTTGCTTTTAGTACAGAATAGCACAGAAGAGCATGATAAGGCATAAAGAAAAGTTGAGGAGATCTTATTGGAACAGAAATAGAAAAAGGCGCTGTATCTCCAATTGATCCTGTAGTGGAATGGTCTGCCAGGCGAAGTTTCTTCAGCAGAGACTGTGGTCAGTCAAAGATGCAATCAGATGTCCTCCTTAGATGGATAATACCATATTTGATGGAAGCTTCAATGTGCTGAAACACCATATCTCTTTTCAAACATCTCAGGAGCATTTACACTGGCCAATATGGGGAATGCAGCTGTGGTGCAACATCTTGTGAAATCTAAAGCGAGAAGATGGGAAACTTGTAAGTTGGTTCAGAACTGTCTTCAACAGTGTCGGCACATTTTTGCTGATTGGCATGCCAGAAAAGGAATGCCCTTTTTAACTGTTGGCTTCTGGAGAAGAATTACATGTCTGTTCTTATGTTTACAAAGGTGTATAAAAGGTTTATATGTTCATTTTTTTTCCACTTATGACCTGAGCTGACCTCATCCAATGGGGTTTTAGCCCATGTTAGCATAGCACTGAGTTCAAGGTAATATACTTTGCTTTTCCATAAGGGTTAAATGCACAGGTACAGGCATATATCAACATGTTCCAGCTCCTGGTACAGAGGGAGCAATTGTAGGAAGATAGTTGTCTGCATTCCTCTACAGAGGCATTTGCTAAGTAATCCACATTTAGGATAAAGTGAAGACAAAGGAGAAAAAGAACAGTCTTGTGGCTAAGCAGATGGATGGAAATCTTAACATTTGCCATCAGATCTGAGTTGGTTAACAAGTCATTTGTGAAGCTGTAAGGACAGTGTCCTCTCTATTGGTTTCCTGATCAGTTGATTTCTTATAAGCTTAATTAATATTTTCCCCATGTTTTTTATGTCCATGAGTGTGAAATATTGAAGGTTATTTTGCAAGATATGGGACAAATTTGTCTAATGGAGGTAAAATCTTACTGTTGCTACTGGTTGCATAAACCTGCTGTGAAGATTTTAGAAAGATCTTTCTTTTGCTGTTTTATGACTGATAGTTCATGGAAGAAGGATTTTTTCTGTATTGTCCTGCATTTAACAAGCTACTTCTGTCCAGAGCAGGAAAGTTAAAGAAGTTCAAACTAAATCCAAAATTCTCACTTTTTACTTAACTTCCCAACCTTCACTGCTGAATCTCTTTTCAGTCTATGCATAAAAATAATGAAAGTATCATCATATATGTTAGTGGGTTTTCTCTTTAAAATAATTTGAGTAGTAAAAAAAAAAAAAATGAGGAATGATAACACATGCCTCTCTGGATCCTGAAGTATCTGAGCAAGCAACAGCTACTGTCCCTCTACTATTGGATGGGATGGAGTGTAAAAGGAACAGGAAATATGGATGTGGTCTTTTTAATTATACTTCTTACCTGCTCCTAGTACATCATGATTCTGGTGTTTTGTTAACTTTTTTACATTCGCAACACAGACCTTTCAGAAAAAGGAGTAAAACTGGTGATTTTGCTTCTAAGATTCATTAATTCTCTAGTATAGCTACACTTTTCCAGGTGCAGTGCCTAACATAAGGCTGTAGTTTGGTCCGATATGCCATTGTCTGCTCCAAAGTTTTGTGGATATTTTTAATTTTATTCCTGAGTATACTTCGGCTATGTGTCTTACTTGGCATGTGAATAGACTAACAAAAAATGCAGAAGACTCTGCATGGATTCACAAGAGAAAATCTTGGATAGAATCCTCTAGGCAATATTGCCAAAGTCAAAAGAAGACACACAGCAATGAAGTAATTAATTCCTTCTCTTGCCATGGATCAGAAATTAAACAGAAATGGATAAAAGCATTAGCTAGTAATGTAGAATTGTTTCATTTTGCATTTTTTACAACATTTGGCAACTACAGATAATGCATTCTTGTGAAATTCAGCGCATGCTTTTACAATTAATTGAACCTGTGGGGCTTTTTTTTTTTAATCAAATACTAAAGAGAGAGCACATAGGAAAAAAGTTGCTCCACGTTTTTCTTCTAAACATAAAGCAAGCCACATCTTACAAAGTCTTACATGCGTCCGCAGTTTGATGACTTCAATATACACCTTCTCATAAATGGTGGAACTCACATAGAAGGTGTTGTTAAAGGTATAAATATCTCTTCAAGGTTTAAAGCCTCCTAGAACTTGTTTAATTTTTCCTGATCCTATAATCAGTAAGTATCCTCCACTCTATTTTCATATGTTTAGTGATTAAGCAGTTTTGATGCTGAAAACTTTAGTAGTGCTGTTTCACGGGAGACAGCGTGTAAATCTTCTGACATGAAATTGCAAAACGCAGTTTTTATGAACTAAGGCATTTCAGGTCACTGGTTTAAGTTTACCCCAGAAAACCTTCAACACACTATGAGTCCATAATCTGTATATCCACCATCCTACAAGATCCAAAATAACTCAAGAGTCAAACCTGTATGGGCCTGGGGTCATGATTAAAAACTAATAAAGTAAGTCTGGCAAATACTTCCACATCTTGAGGTACAGAGTTTTTAAAAAATCAACAGCCTATGGCGATAACTGGGTTTTATATGAGAGTGGGTTTTCTCTTGGTGCTTATTTGTCTGCATACAGCAACAGTAATACTAACCTGAGAATGTAAGTAAAGAGATGAGAGAAGAAATCAGTAAAATGTTATTTTCACTGTTATTGATTTTTTACTTGACATGAGATTTGGCTGTTATTTTGGGCTTTGTGTCCTGCAGTTGGAGGTGATAAATGGACAGTGTTATCAGGTTTTCTGCTGAGAAATTACAAATATAATTTTCTACCTAAATATTTCCTCCTTTCCACTAGCTCTTGACTCTCCTACACCACTGGTAGACATTATTGAAATCAAGGAAACATAGGAAGAAAGATATTATCTAGCCTAGTTTAAGGTATGATAACTTACTACAAGCCACTTAATTTTTTAAAACAGGAGTAAATCCATGTGAATAGTATAAATTAATTTATTTTTCTGTGGCATTAGCTTATTGGGTTAACTGCTTAAATATTTTAAACTTTTCTTGAGAAAGCATTTTTTTTATATATATATCATAGTGCATGTGTGAAAACATAGTCTACATCTCCAAAGGTCAGGTATTTATTAAAAAAAAAAGAAAAAGAAAAAAAAGGTTTTCCTTAGCCCTTTCATATTCAAAAAAGTTTTATTGTTGTCTTCCATGAATTGAGGCATGCTACAATTTGAACAGAAGCAGCTGTATACCGACCCTCATGTCTTCTTTCAGTAGTGAACATTTGGGAATTTGAATACCTGTTTTTGCTCTACAGTATCTTTCCTCTCATCAGTTTATTTAAAGTCACTGTTTCTCTACTGCTTCATTCCATCACCTCTTTCGAATTCTGTTACCCGGTCACTTTCTTTCTTTCTTTGTGTCGTCTTTCTGGCAATTCTCATCCCACTTAGAAACTGCTGCCTCTGCTGTTTTCTTCATTTGTTTTTGGTAAAAAAGATTTCATTTTGATAACAAGATATTTTCCAGATCATAGTGGGTATATTAAACCTGTGCTTTAAAGTAAAATTTGCTGAGTTCTAGCTCTTATATTAAAAGTGAGTTATGCCAAGCCACTTAATGTATTAGGAAAAAAATAAAATAAAAAATTTGAAAAAAAATCCACCTTGATAGATTCTTACATTGGTTATAATACCAGGTCCTCAATTTTTCTCACAATGATTAAAATATTCATGCTGTTCCATGAATAGCAGGTACATCGGTTTTTTGCCTTAGTCGTTGGGAAACTAAGCTACAACAGCTTGTCCAGGGTCAGCAAGAAATTGTACAAAAATCTATTAACTGCAGGTGTGGCAGGGTGGAGGCTTGTTAAATTGTATTTAGTGGAAAAAAAAACCAATGTTTTTTAAGCTTTCTTTTTCCCAGAGCAATTAAGATAAGGATCCTTTTTACTTCACTGTGTTTCTTGTAACATGTAGTTGCTTATGACTGCCTTATGGTTCCTTCACCACTGAAATGATATGAAAGCTCTCCAGAGCATTATGGAAGCTGATGTGAACAGGAGTTATTAACAGACCTAGCCTTTGGGAAAAGTCTGTCTTATCAAGCCGTGAAGTTTGAGTTTATTCTGACCACTCTGTGTCCACAGGCTCATGAAGGGTTGCTGACCTCCTGTCAGGTTTTCCTCTGAACTGTCAGCTTCCAAAAAGCTGTGCTTGTGTCCCAATGCAAGCAGAGTTTATCAGGTTTTCTTTGGTTTCTCTCTGTAACAGAAACAATGAATAAATCATGCCTCTGAGTGTTCAGGACCTTTTAGAAAGTAAACTTTCTAGGGGGAATTTATTTGAGCTGCTAGGTGCCAAATGGCCACATGGAAAGCATTAGTATGTTGTTTATAATAATTAAAGTACCTTGCAAATGAAGTCTTGTCTTTTTATGATGAACACTACACATTCTGATAAAAAATTGGGGTTGTTAGTTTTACGGTGTTCTCTAATGTAACTGAGTGGGATGATGAACTCCTTCCTCACAAATACAATGGACTTTACACTAATGTAATAATCTCCTCGCATTAGTCTGTAATGGACAGGAGTTTCAAGGATTGAGTTGCCCCACAGGACCACTTAAGACCACTCCTGAAACCTGCTCCTAGGAACTTTCCACAGTAGCAATCTCCGAGGTGCCTGGGGAAACCTTGCTGTGGTTGGCTGCCACGTGCACAGTTCTCCTGGTTTGAGGATAATAGTGCCTGCACAGCTAAAGCTCTAGGGCAGCCTTATAGCGCTCACACCAATCTCTGCTTGGTGTGCAGCCTCACTGTTGTTCCTGGCAACGGTCAAAACCCATTACTGTAGCTCAGTAAGAAAACATCATTATCCATTTCTTTTGCACTAGCATATAAGGACAGTCATGCACCTCAGCAGCCAAGGATAACCCATTAGAGATGCATCAGTGCATTGGACCAGGGAAACTGAAGGTGTTATCTAAAACAGCATCACAAAAAGCAACACATGAATGCAAGCTTTTGAAACAAAAAACAGCGAGCAATATTTTTCATACTGTTTTTAGCTCAGGACATGGCTAAGAAGATGACAACAGTGAGAGCACGTCCATTCGATTAACGGGAAAGCAGTTTGGAAGTAGAAATTGACAGATTTCTGCCCATTAAGCAGAACAAATAATAACAATAACAATAATAACAATAATAACAATAATAACAATAATCTCTGATGTATTTGGCAACTGATTTCTGCCTCTGAGCCAGGAGCAATACTATCAAATTTTATCGTGTACCACCACAAACACTTCAGTATGTGGAGTCGGAGTCTTGACTTCTAGTGTCATTGCTGGCCTGTTACTCCTCCTCAGCACGATGCCACTCTCTTGCTTATGGGAACACAACTGTTTCTGCAACAATATATCAGTCCAGATTTGGAGGATGACTAAGTGTTTTGGGGCAAGTGAGCAGTGATGATGGCTGTAGATCAATTAAAGATCAGTAAAGGATCAGTTAAGAAGCCTCTGCATCTTTTTTCAGGGATGATTGAAAGACTCAAGCTTTAGAGACTACTTTCATACATTCTATGGAAAATACCAAGACAAAGACGATTCCAAAAAGACAGGTGTGGTGGGTTAACCTTGGCTGGCTGCCACCCAGCCACTCTCTCACTCCTCTGCAGGAAAAAAGGAGAAAATAACATTAAAAGGTTGTTGGTCAAGATAAGAACAGGGAGATCACTCATTAATTGCCATTATGGGCAAAACTGACTCGACTTGGGGAAGATTAATTCAATTTATCGCAAATTAATAACAGAGTAAGCACAGGGTAATGTGGAATTGGGGTTGCGGTCAGCTCCTAACACTTGTCTCTACTGTTCCTTCCTCCTCATGCTCTTCCCCTGCTCCAGCATGGATCCTTTCTATGGGGTACAGTCCTTCAGGAATGGATTACTCCAGCATGGGTCCCCCATGGGTCACAGGTCCTGCCAGAAAAGCTGCTCCTGCACAGGCCCCCATGGGCCACAGGGTGCCTGCTTTGGTGCCTGGAGCACCTCTTCCTCCTCCTTCTTATCTGACCTTGGTGTCTGCAGGACTGTTTCTCTCACATTTTCTCATTAGTTTCTCACAGCAGCTGCACAGCATTTTTTTTTACCCTTTCTTAAATACGTTATCACAGAGGTGCCACCAGCATCACTGATAGGCTCAGCTTTGGACAGTGGTGGGTCTGTTTTGGAGCCGACTGGAACTGGCTGTGTCCAACATGGTGGCAGCTCCTGGTGTCTTCTCACAGAGGCCACCCCTGCAGCCTCAGCCCTACCAAAACCTCGTCACATAAACCCAATACAACAGCACATTCCTAAGTTCAGGGTCTAATCCAAAGGGAAATATATACCTTATGCAATGATCAAGAGTGTTCAACAATTAAGTTTTAAATAGCTTCAAGGCTGCAGATAGACATACCTGCAGACAGACTTGTAAAAGCAGCATATCAACAAAAAACACACCGTACAATAACATGAACTGTCTTGCCAGGTAGCTTAGACATAGAAAGGGAAATATAGGAAAATAATAGTAAATTAAAAGAAATTTAAATAACATTACTTTGAGAACCCACTCAGAGTATTTGTTGAGGTCTCACTGAAACCAGTTATGAGATTTCAATGAACCTGCCCAGAACAAGCATTTGGGTCTCCTAATTTGCTTCAGGCAAGGATGTGAGGCAAGGAACATGCTAAAATCACTCTGCAGAGTATGATTGAGTTTCACATTGGCCACGACAGGCAGAATTGCTAAATAGATCTCATCTTATGGGCATGGGAAGTACTGTGTGAAACTAGAACTCTTAAATTATGGTTTAGAACATTTTCTTAGGCTAAATCTTTGGGGCCAATAAGCGTAATAGTGGAGTTTTGTTTGAAGGCATACAGTGCACTGCCTTTGTGACATTTATCTTTTTATTGATGTTAAAGATAGGTTTTAGTCAGCTCTAGGCTACATCTCCAACAATATTTGGTAAGTTCTGGGCAATGATTTCAACTAAATATCATTGTAATTAAAAACAAGAAACAGCCTGACAGAACAGAAAGTCTTTTTGTACTGTTCTTGGTTTGCTCTACCCAATTCATCATCCCTATGATGATCAATGTAATCAAGGGAGGAAAAAAAAGGCAGCTTGTACTTGACACCTGACTGGAATAACCAAGAGTTTGGGAAGAAAGTTCTTGACTTGTTTCACCTCCAAATTTGGTGCCTTCTGAGTGATGTGTTCCCAAACACAAAGCCTGACAGTTGGGAATGTTTATCTTGAAAACTACAATCTTAATTTCTGGTTTTACTTGTAAATAGTTGATGCCCTTTAATGGTCTGACAGCCTTCTATAAGAAGTTCATTAATTAAACATAACATTGTATTAGCCCATGTATAAAGACTGATGGAATTAAAATAATGTAAATAATTTATATTTTCTTCAGAAAGTGTCCTGTAGTATTTCATTAGAGGCAGTGAAGCAATTTATAACTGGCAGGACTTTCAATTTATGAGCCAAGATAACTTGGAGAGATGGAAAGAATGAACAGAAATGTTTGTTTCTCTGTAAGAAATTCATAGGAAATATAAGTAGAGTACAAAGCTAGCAAATAAATTATCCATTTAGAAAACGTGCCAACTGTCAATGCAAGAAAATGCTTTAAACTGTGCTAAGTGAATTCAGCATACTGCTGCTCAAAACATACTGCTCACCAAGATGGCTGGAACTGAGAAAAACTTAGGCCTTGCCATAACTGTATCTTTATCAGTTGTACCTGGAACAAAGGCAGCTAGTGTACAAATCACAGCAGTAACTGACCTTTGACAGGAGGACATGAGGATGAGTGGTCCTTCTTTGTGGTCCATGTAAGGTCTGACCTCAATTAGGGCTCTAACAGATGATGATATTTATCTATTGTTTATAAGCAAAATATGAAATAACAGGATTTTCTTAGCCACTTTATTATTTTCGTTGAAAAATAGTAACAACAGTGACATTTATATATTTTCCCTCAAGTTAAACCCTCAGGGTTTAGCTCCTACATTTTGGAAGTAGGAAATAATGAGCATAAAATTCACACCTTCTTTAAAAATAAGTCTTTTAGCTACTCCCAAAACCAAGTTTCAAGTGTCCCAATCAAACATGCAATTGGTGTGCTAAGGCTGAGGACAACATGATACCTTCCTGTACACACTTTGATATGGATGTATGCTTTAAGCTGCCATGCTAATGCTTTGCTTTACTATTTAGGTTAGGTGGTACATCCATTGAAGGAACAATATTACATGCATGTCCTTTTACAGCCCTGAACACTGTAAGTAATGAAATTAGAAATATTTCTTGGTATTCCTGTTATTAAACATAATGAATAAAATCACACAGGCAGCTTTAATTTAGACGTTTTCCCTATTTTGAGTATTTGAGTACTTCATTGTAGAAACACAGTGTTTCTTTTTTTCCCTTTATTTCCAGTTATCTTTTTTTTTTTTTTT
>VWZL01004349.1:223060-351622 GCA_013396915.1 Stercorarius parasiticus
AACACTCCCACCCAACTTGGTGTCATCTGCAAATTTACTGAGGGTGCACTCAATCCCCTCATCCAGATCATTGATAAAGATATTAAACGGAACTGGCCCCAGTACCCAGCCCTGGGGAACACCACTTCTGACTGCCCGCCAACTGGATTTAACTCCATTCACCACCACTCTCTGGGCCTGGCCCTCCAGCCAGTTTTTTACTCAATGAAGAGTACTCCCATCCAAACCAGGGACAGCCAGTTTCTCTAGGAGGAAGTTGTGGGAAACCACATCAAAGGCTTTAGTAAAGTCCAGGTAAACAACATCCACAGACTTTCCCTCATCCACCTTAGTGGTGGATTGCTGCTTAATGCAGCAAGGTTGTATTCTTTCCTAAATCTCCAAATAATTAAGCTGTAAATAAAGAGTTTTCTTTATACGGAACCTTATTAGCATTTGTCTGGATTGATTTTCAGTGGGACTGCATTTGTAGGTACAGTGGTTTGTCTTGCTTGAGCTAACTGTGAAGAAGCAGCAGGCAGCCATCCTCTGCATGCTCAGCAGTAAAAGGGAAATGGGAAGAGGTGAGGATCTGGAGTTTGATTCCAGATGAAGGAGAGAGGGATTCTGTAATAAAGCAGGAACTTTCTGCTCCACCCATCCCACCTGCCTCCAGCCTAGTCCTGGCACTGGCACTGGCACTTGATCTCAGGTTTAGTTACTTTGTCTATGGGATGCTTGTCAATACTTACCTCTACATTGGTAAACTACATAGGGACAGGACTCAGGTCTAAGCACTGTCCTGGGACTGCCTGTGCTGATTAATTGCTAGCATTCTCTCTGGCATGGTTTTGGCCAGACATCAGAACATCATGGACAACACCCAGGGTTCATAGAGCAGTACATGGGCCAGAGACTCTTCTGCAGGCACTCTATGTGAAGCCACTCTGTTTTGGATGAAAAGGTGTCTAGTCATATCACATCATGCCCTACTGCTTTCCCCCTGGGACAGAGCAGGAACTCTTATGCATCTTTCCAAAGTGCAAAAGGCTGGTCTTTAAACCTCTAAATTTTTTCTGGTTTATTTTAGTAGGTTTAGGGAGCGTTCACACAATCAACTACCTATGGATCAGAGGGAATGGTAGTGCCTGGTGTGGGAGCTGTAGGAAACAGTTAGTTACTGTTACTGATAACCCAGTTGCCCAGCTGATACCCTTTCCATCAGAATGGCATGATCCCAAGAAAAGGACATCTGTATTTAGTCTAAATTCCAAGGTGAAGTGCATATACATGAGGATTCTAGAGCTCTTAGAAACCAACACATGAATGAAGTGTTCAAAGAGAAATGAAGTGGTGTTTACTTACCACATAAATTTCTAACTTTGATCCTGTGATCACTATAACATTTATATTAAAGAGAGAATTGAGCAGTTTGTGTCATCTGTTATTCAGATTGTCCTTAATGGTGTCCTGTTAGGCAGGCCACCTACTTGGGGTTCTTATCTAATATTTATTTGTTAATAATTCATAAAAGGTGTCACTTGCTACTGCCATTTATGGATATTGACAGGTGTGTTTAATAAGGAGGGACAAAGTACAAATCTACATTATTATTATTTTTATTTAATCTGTAACCTGTTCAAGCCAGTAATTTGCAAGCATATTTTAATGACTGACATTGCAGTGTTCCCAAAATGGATGCTTTTGAATATTGACGTAAATCTGCAATGCCTCCACTGACCTAGATGGAATCAAACAGATCTGTATGTACTGAAGAATTCTTCCTTTCGCCCTTTATTTTTACAATGTTTCTTGTCCACGAGGGGCTTGCTCTCTAGTAACATCTTCAGGAACTGAGAAGGAAAATGAAGGACTGAATAAGTTTTTCCTCATATAATTTGCTTTGTCTGTGTATTTTGCTTTGTGACTGCAAAGAGGCAGATAGTTAAAGGGCCCAAATGATTTGTGTGTGTGTGTGCACATATAAGCATGGGGAAACAGTAAGCATAAGATAGGGATCATTTCTGAATGCCAGAAAAATGAATGATGACTCCAAAAGTCACACTAACAATGTCAGGCAAAGATAGATCTGTAAATAAATCACATAAAACTTTATTTCCATTAAAACTTATTGTAAGCATAATTGACAACATTTAACAATCTAGTATAGCGAACATCCAGTCTCCTAAAAATACTTTGTTCTGCAGATAATTACCACTTGGCTGAACCATTGTTTATGGCTATTAAATAATTATTCAAGTGCACAGTTTTGGATACGTAAATGTTCTGTGCCTCCTGATGAAGAAGATGAGGTTAAATACTAAGTATGCACAATATAATATTCAATTCACTTACCATATTCTGGAGGGGTAATAATCACCAAGAGTTAGTTTTCAGCTTTCATTACCATCCTTTTTATGCAAAGGAAAAATACTACATTAGTATGTCTCACTTCTTAACTTTATGACTGACATTTCCCTATTTCCCAGGGATAACAGGTGACACAAAAATAATAAAAGCTGTGTCCAAGCTAATCAAAGGAATTGAAAGAAGAGCTATCAATGAAATAAAGTACTGCTTTTTTCTTTGATGGTCATATTTGTGCCTCAGCTCTTCTATATCGTTACCTTTGGGCTTATTACTTGTATTTTTTCTAAAATGCTTTACCTCCAGTTAGCAAATAAGTAGCATGCCTCAAAGATTAAGATACTATTTCTTGATATCAGCATATTGTTTACAACTAACCTGGACTGTTTGATGGGCTTCTCATTCTTCTATGCTACCATTCAGGTGTGACCCCTCTTTACCCCGGAACGTATCAGCTAATGGTCGACTGAATCTCAACGGGAAATCAACTTACATATTATTTGTTTTGGTTTTCATTACTACAAAGCAGTAGGTATTATTTTGCCTACCAAGTCATGTTTAAGACTCACTGTCAGGCACAGAAATATTTGTAATGCAGACAAGCCTGAGAGTTTATATCTACATGATTTGTGTTCCTGCACTTGAATTTTAATTTAGTAACCCCTAGGATAAAGCATATTTTTGATCACTTTGGAGGAACAAGGAAGAGAAATCAGCACAAATTGGTACAGGTACATATAAAGGGTAGTTGACCTGCCTATTTAATATCTCTTGGCTTCCTAGTTTTTATGTATCCACACACTCACATGAGCACACATTCTTTAATGTAGGAGTGAGGTGTCCAGTCAGTCCATCCATGTTCTATTATGCCAATGTTGTTGAGCTACTTTATGAAGTGCTCCTTACATCTTAAGATATTGTTCTTACTAAAGACATCCTGTACAGTAACTACAGTTAAAATCACAAGGTCATAGAGTTCTACATTTGTTACAAGGCAAGAATCAACACAAGTGTTTTTCATTAGATTTAGAACAGAATTATAAACTTTGTGGAAACTAGAGAAACTCATAAAAATGGAAATGCAAACATTAGAACAAATCAGAATGTCTTGTCTTAGAAAATCATGTAATTAGCCGTACTTCTCAGCTTCAGGCTAGCCATACTTTGTTTACATAGCAACACAGTGGTTTAACTTTTTGAAAGGCAGAGTTAAGAAAAAGTTGCATCATTTATTTTCTTGTCTTTCTCCAAATCAGTCAATGCTGTGGTATGTTTCAAATCATTCAGTATCCAGCAAATCATATTTATCTTATCTTACCATAAGGGTTGTAGCATTCTATTCTCATGCATAGCTGGCACTGAACATTTCTGAAAAAAAAAAAGCAATTTTATTGATTAGAATAATTTTGTCCAAACTAGTAAGTACTTTGAAAGAAATTTCTGTGCTACATTTGAGAATGAATGCCACCGCGACGATCAGAGAACAATAACATATATTTTTCTTCCTTTTAAAATTAAACTCTTCTCTTCATAATCAAACAAAGGTCCCATTGAACACAATGGAAGTTCTGATTTGAAACAGGAAGGAAAGAAAGATAAGGTTTGTAGTGAGCAATTTGTTTAAGGTGATAAGAGTCAAGTACAAGACATTGCTGAGAATTTGTAACTGCGGTCTTTCACACATGGATCGCATGTGGAGGAGAGCAGGAGTGAATGAGAAATACCCTGGCAAGAGTGTCTACCGCTAGCACTAAAAACAGGACTGCTGGGACTGAAAAGAACAGCACAACAGACCAGGAGCTCATCCCTTCACAGCAGAAGGAATGTCCTCTTCCCCCAGTCATTTCTGGGGGACATGGGGACTTGCCCTCCTCGTCCTCCCCTCTCAACTCTGCCTGCTTGAAGAATGTGAGAGGAAAAGGAGCAGGAAGGAGAATGAAAAATAGAGGAAAGATGACAAAGCTCCCAAAATGTGTAATCACATTGCACAAGTGCTCCTTGTGTGTAGATACAAATGAACACCCTAAAGTAAGGGTATGGAGAGAACTTTTAGCAGTGGCTGAGCAGGCCTATTACCTGGTCTTAGACAACAGTATGTCTCAGGGCTAAAAGTGATGAAATCCACAAAATTACTATCTGGGCCCTAGCTAAGACCAGATCTTGAACTCTTACCCACAATGGTAAGCATCCTGGCCTTAAAGCTGGTAAGCTCAAGTCAGTGTGACGCCTTCTGGGGAAGACTACTTATTTTGAGCAAGATGCGTTTGATCTGACTCTCACAAATAATTAATTGTTCAAACTACTAGTTATAAAAAACCCAGATCTTCAGCTAACCCCTCAATTTTCTGTAAGCAGTAATTACCCACATATACAGAAAGCACTAATGATTTACTACCTTTCCTTTGATAACATGCTGCTTTCTTCCATTGTTTCACAACTGCTCCCTTCTCCTCATTATTTCAGTAGCATAAGTTAAAATTAAAGCAACTGTTTTCAGCTTTCAGCTGTCTTGTAGGTTCCAGTTTCTATTTCAGATTTGTGTTGAAAAGTTCATTCATGTTTTCCAGCTATCCTGTGTTTTTTGAAAGCCAATTGCTTCTTCTTATAAGCTTAGCCCAATGAAAGGAATTATGGAGGTCCAAGTCCTAAAGAGTTGCCTGGATGGGCACTGAAAAGTTCAGAGTAAGGTCAGATTTTCTGAATGAGAATTGAAAGGTTTTATTTCATGTCAACTTGCCTGGAAGCAAACTGGAAGCTACATCTCCCAAAGAACATGGCAGGAGGCATCTAATTTGGAAAAGTGGTACCAAGACTCTGCAGCACACTGGGGCAACCTATTTATATCCTACTTGATCCACATCATTTGGGAGCGTTAGGAGAAAAGCATTACAGAAATCCTGACTTTGTCTTCTATTGTTAGCTGCAGCATAATACTAAAAATAGCCATATATTTGGATATCTGTAGTATGAATTGTTCTTGGGGCTGATGTTTTGGAGGTTTTTTTTTTCCTCATGGCTATGACTTACCCGGATTTTGGTAAGCCATCTGTTAAATGAAAGAATATTGAGCTCTTTCCAAACTGCAGGGATAGTAATTTCAACAATTAATAACAAGAGGTGAAATAATACATACTGAGCAAGGCTAGCAGAGTAATTATCAGCTCCTAATAAAGCTAAAATAGAGGATAATAGGTGACTCATTTAAAATGAAATTATGTATTTTTTCCACCAATGAGAACAGTTTCTGGACAATACCACCACATATGAATGTGAGCACATTTGCCTACATTCTCTTAAGCATAAATCATTGCTGACAATGACACTAAGAATATAGTAGGAACATCCTCAATCTGCTTAATGGATGAAATTCAGTTTGTGCAGAGGGCCTGAGTAGGTCTAGGCAAGAAATATGACCATTGCAATTTTAGATAATGCAATAACTAATCAGAATATACCCAGAGAATGCAGGCTCAAATTCCTGTTGAATCTGATATGCTACTAGTCAAACACTGAATTTATACTGTAGGCATGTAGCTGACACAGCAAAGCAAATTAATTAGTGTATGTTACATGTTGCTGTAAATTGTCCCTAAACCTCAGGAGCTGAGCATAAATATGTCCCCAAAAGGAGGAATTATACCATTTTTCCTTCACTGAAGTTTACTTTGGATTTTTGACACAGCCTTTCCATCTGGGATTTAAATATTATACTGCGCTGAGCACCTCATATAAAACTTTTAACTCCTGCTGAAGCCAAGGCAGTTGAGAGGACTCAACAGCACAGGGGACTGCAGGTCTGTGGCTGATTCGCATTTTACCTGGCTGGTTCTAAGGGGGCTATTTCTGAGCAGACTCATCTGCTACTGACCTCTTGGGGAGGTGAGGAGATGAGCATTTAAAGGTTTGGAGAGGTAGTCCTCTTCTTAAAACAGTATTAATGACATTTTGTTTAAATACTGTTATGAGAATCATAGAATTGTCTAGGTTGGAAGGGACCTTTCAGATCATCTAGTCCAACCATCAACCTAACTCTTGACAAAAACTATCACTAAACCATATCTCTAAGCACTGTGTCTACCCGTCTTTTAAATTCCTCCAGGGATGACGATTCCACCACTTCCCTGGGCAGTCCGTTCCAATGCTTGATAACCCTTTCAGTGTAAAAATTTTTCCTAATATCCAATCTAAACCTCCCCTGGTGCAACTTGAGGCTGTTTCCTCTTGTTCTATTGTCTGTTACTTGGGAGAAGAGACCGACCCCCACCTTGCTACAACTTCCTTTCAGGTAGTTGTAGAGAGCAATAACGTCTCCCCTCAGCCTCCCTTCTCCAGGCTAAAGGAGCACTGACGTGCTATTAAGCAGTACTGAAAAAAAAATTCTCTCTTAACTCAGATGTATAATTCCTTTTGTATCTCAGTAGTATATGGCATGTTAAATAACATATTTCAAAAAATCTCTTTTGTTTCTAGAAAGGAAGTATTACCTTAGACTGTTTTTCTTATATACGGTTTTTAAGATACAGTAAAAGTTTCAGAAGCCTTCGTTTCTTTGCTTTTTTTCATTGAAATTTGGGGTATTTTTCATTGAAATTCATACTTAGTAAATAATAATACTGCTGTACTTTCATTTGTATTATGGAAATTGTATAGACAAACAATTTGAGATGCAAAAAGAGCTTTGAAATAAAGGCAGCTGGACACATTTTCAAATATTTTCCCAATGCTGTAAAAACTGGAGATTTGTAAAACAAGATGTTAAAATGCTAATGATCTACTACAATAAAAAAAATCAAAAGTAGCAATCCCATTATAATGGAGATTCGTATACTACATGGAGCTCTGGAAATTGGAAAATATCCATTTGCACACTTGCAGTGTAGCGGATGTGAAACCTTAATTGAGTCCACAGACGATCATTTCCTGCATAGGTTACTGTATTGATATTTCCCTGCACAGGCTCAGCTGGCTTCTGTCAAAGTTAAGCCTGGCATAGGCTTAATCCTGAGCCACATCAAATTTGTTACTGATGTACCTTCATTAAGTCAGTGGAACTACACTAGTGTAAACTACACTAGTGTAAACTTGGTATAAGAGCAGCGGCTCATGCCCTTAAATTTAAGTGTTGGTACATATTAACTATGTTGGAATACTTTATCTGGATTGTTTATGAGGGACTTCTAAGGGCATTTGCTTGCTGAAATATTTTTCATTTCCAACACTAATGTCAAAAACTTTCTGTGACATTCAGTCTTTTGAGATAAAACTATTTTATTCAACCGCTCATATATATTAAAATTGGGGGAAAAAAAATGCCTATTTCCATCACAGAATTTTGTTTTGAGAAGGATTCTAATCACAGAAGAGTTCATGATCAGAAAATGTCTGAAATTTAAATCTGGATGGGGATGCAGGAAGCAGACTGCATGAAAACTGCTTCTTGCTTGGTGCATAAGTGTTGACTTACCTTCTTACGTTTTTAAGGATTACAGAAGTTACGTCCAATTACAGTCAATATGTTTTGTCATAACATTTAATCCTCTGAAACTCTGAAACCCAAATCACTGTTATTCCATCCTGAAATATTAGGATTTGGGGTTCCAGTACTACTCAATTCCTATTTAAAGTTTCTCTCTATTGATACCTATACTGTTGTAATTTCAGGCTTGTAGTTTATTGGTTTCCAGTCCAAATCAATGCCATTTGTTTTACATTATTGTTGGGTTTATATATGTCTTCCCCATGCCAGTCCATTATACATTTAAAAGAATGGTTTTAATGCCTTTTTTCCTTTTTTTCTTCACTTTTTTCTTTTTTTTTCTTTTTTTTTTCCCTTTTCCTTTGGAAAAGCACACAAGTCAGGCTATTTTAGTCCTTATATGAAAAAAGTTCAGTCCTCTTGATAATTCTGACAGTTTTCTCATCCAGTTCTCCCAATTCAATTTTTTTTTCTTGAACAGAATGACTCAAATTTCACACGATATTCCTAAGGAAGTACTACTGCTGTGATGTATTTTCCTATCTCAAATACAAATGTCCTAACTGATGCATCCTGCAGTCCTTTTTTCGGTGTCAAATGGATGGTTCAGTCTTGTGATTATTAATGTGCTTTCTTTTTCTCCACAAATTGCACAACTGAATTCTCAATTTATAGCCCAAAGTTTTGAATCTGGATGTACATAATTCTTAACTTTGAGAGGATACATTTTGTTCTATTTCCATGATTCCTATACTTACAGCTATCCATTCTTTCCTGAATTGTATTACTATTATTAGTCTCCAATTTGCCTCCCACAGAGGTATCATCAGAACATCACCTTTGCATTCTTTATTGTTTTTAATGTAGACTTTATTGTGAAATTACATGGACCACTCCACAATTTTCTGTCATTACTTCTCATTCTCCATGCACAGCTTAGCACAGCTGACACAAGCTGCTGCCACTTTAGCTGTTTGCAAAAGAAAGAACAAAAATGTCTCATTGAAACATACACAGCAAAATTCTTGAGATTCCCTTAAGAAAACCTGCCACGAAGACCAGAAATAACATTGAAAAACTGCAAGCTGTGCAGTATTCTCTGTGCACACTTTTGTTGCAAACTGTTTAAAATAGTGTTTTATGTTGTTAAATAGGTATAGTATCATAAATATATGTAGTAAATGCAACATGGATTTATTAATGTTCCTATTGGGAACCGAATTCTTAGATTTCATGCTTAGAATTCCCTAAGACCCTCTGGTGCATGCTTAATTTTATTTATGTGAGTATTCCCAGAGAAATAATTGAGATTACCTTAGGCAAGAAGTTATTCACATACATAAGTTCTTGTAAGATCCAAATATTCAGGGACTCTTCCCAGGAATCCATAGCCTGATCCAAAGGTGATGGCCAACCGATGTTATAATGCATTAAACTGAAAGCCTCAACACAAACCGACTTCTTATAACATTCTGACACCTGTACCTTGGCTCCATAGCTAATAATAATTGATCCATCAGTCTGAATTTCCTATTTGCCAACTTCAGTTTATGAGACCTTGTGAAATAGGCCATATATGTTCCCTTAATCATCATAAATTAACAGAGGAAGTTGAAAGCAAACAAAGAGCTTGCATTTAATTTCACAATTCAGATTGGTTCTTAAATAAAAACCTCACATTTATTTTTGTCAGTCCATTGACATGTAAAATCATTATCATAAATTAGTAACTTCTTATACAGTCTTCAAAGTACTGCATTTTAATGTATTGTAGGCAAGATAATGGATGAATAACATACTGCCAGTACTCCAGATATGGACATGAAACTATTAGGTATGGAAAGCTGAAAAAAAAAAGATGCAAATTTTCACATGGTGTTTAAAAAAGCTGTTACGAATTTGTAGAAATATAACCCTGGTGCCATTATACTGTCTTGACTGAGAAGAGTGAAAAGAATAGTGACTCTGAAAGAGTTACCTCTTTCTCTTGATTTAGAAAAGAGGACAAGCATGTGATATCCGGGGATACGGGTGGATAGCAAAGCATGGATTTGATGAGATATGGGCAAAGCACATATGCCTAGTTCTGCCAGAAGAAGCTCTTGGTGAGATCTAACCTAGCAGTTCCCACCCATGATCTCAGAATGTGAGCAATTTTTTGCAATCTGCTGAAGAAACAAAGTAATGAGTAAAGGAGTGGAATTGTCTTTCTCTTTCATGACTGCAATGGTGGTGACAGACTGGGGTTTTCTGTACAGGAGCCAAAGGCAGTTTTATCAGGTTAGAAGTGGGTTTATGCTTGTGGCTGCTCAGTAGGTGTGTGGGGTGGAGGAGAGATCCCCAGCGCATTAGAAACAGAAGCAAACTGCAGAGAAAATTGCCTCTAAAGTAGCTGAGAGGTGAGACTAGATGTACCACTAGTACCACTTCACTGAATGAGGAGGCGCCTCTTTTCTCCCCATTCTGAAATATCATCTGAGGGGAGACAAGCAGAACCCAAGCAAGTACGTGTGTCATATTGGGAAGGTCATAAACTGACAGCAGAAATGGGGAAGGAATGGGGAAGGGAAGAATATGTGTGATGAGTTTCTGCCAAATATTTCCCAGATAGATAAAGATTGCAACAATTTCAGTCCCATCTGTCACATCTTGTCGTTTTTGTGCATGTCTAGGAAAAGAAAGTATGATGCATCATCGCTGATCAAAACTTTGCTGATACTGCTTATAAAGAAACCTGACTTGGGAGATTTTGAAGAACCAAAACTAAGAGGAAGATCAAAACCACGTAAAGATTCACAAAAATTTTTGCTCTCCCAATATTTTACAAACTAAAACATATATCTAAAAGGACAGTCCAGTGTCTTCATGGTTATTTGAAATACTTGAGTCGCAGGAATGATAGATTTCTACAAATTCTTCACCCTAATTAAAACTTAATTATTACTGATTTATGGGAAATTAAGCACTTAAAAAAATCATATGGATCTGAGCTTCGGAATTGGTCATTATACTATTTTTGTTCACTCCTCTGGGTAGAAAATAGCTGCTTTGGCAACTCTTCACCAAGAATGATGAATCATTGGGACGATATTATGATGTAATGAGCACCATGATGTACAGGTCTCACCCTTTCTCCCCCCCACCCGACCCTGAATCTTGCCTCATTTCACAACACTGGACACTTTTCATCTAGCCCATAGCAATCAGACCTCCCATAGACCAAGTATCCACACCAACATGCTGAGCTCAAAATAATAGTGCCCCCAGTATGGGCCTAAATACCCAGTGATCCACCAGTGACCCTCAAAGGTTCTTATACCTACCTTATCTGTCATATCTGCATCCTGGTTTGTGCAGATAAGTCACATACAGTCACAGTGTAGTTTGTTTTTTTCGTTTTCGGGGGAGGGGGGGGGTGTTGTTTTTTTTGTCTCCTAGCATTCTTCTTGTTCTTTTCTAGCTATTCTCCAGTTTGGCAAATCTTTGTCATAGTGCAGTGTTCCAACTGAGACTTCACCAGTGGTAAAATGAGAACAGATTAGTTGCCTCTTTTTTTTTTTACATAGATCATACCAAAACGTAGAGTCAAGACTAGCATTTGCTTTTGTTATCCAGTGTTTTTCCTTTTTGACCTTTCCGATTTCATGCCATTGGTTCTATTTCAAAAGATGACATTTTGTTCTCATCCTGATCTTGGTCTAACGGGCTTGCTAACCCTGTCTGCATGTTATCAGCTGCAAACAGCATAAATTGAACTTTTATTCCATCTTTTGTCATTATAAAAAATATCAAATATAACTGAGCTCCTAACCGTCCCCTTTGAGCCTTTAAGATGCTTCTAATGTTGGTGATAAGTGCATGTTCTCAGTGATATTTTTTTAACTCGTTGCACACCTACCTGGTGATGGTTTCATCTTCACCATGCTTCCCCAGCATGCTTCTGAGAAGCACATAATCACAGAATACCATTTGAGACAGTGCCAAAAAATCATACTGAAATCAAAGTATGTTACATTACCCTTACCCTTACCCTTTAAATTACTTGTTTTATCAAAAAAAAAAAAAAAAAAGAGGTTTGCTTGGCTTGATTTATTCTTAAGAACTACTGTTGGATACTTTTTATCACCATCTTATCTTCTAGATACTTAAACTGATTGCCTAATGATTTGTTGCAGGGATTAAATTTGAGTGCTGTGAGCTATAATTTTCCAAGTCTTCCATACTCTCCCTTTCAAGGATAAATAATATGTTTGTTATTCAGTTCTCCACAATTCTTAAACATAATCGCTAGTGATTCAGCTATTGCATTGTCTAGTTCCTTTAGTGCCCTAACGTGAATCAGGACTTCCTTACTTGAATGCATCTATCATCTCATCTAAAACATATTTACCCTAGATTTTTTGTACATTTTATTTTTTTTAATTAATGTATTTAAAGATTTGGTTACTGTCAATGTTTTGTTTTGAAACTGAGACAAAAGTATTTAATGTTCAAGTTTTATCTGCCTCATTCACTTCTAGCTCCCCTTTCCTTTTTTGGTTAACTAAGTGATCTACACTTGTCTTTTTTTAACCCATAATATGACATTTTTTGTTCTGTATCTTGCTCCGGTTTGTAGCGATATTCAATAAAATGTAACACCAGCATTCCATTTTCGTGGTTTCACAGGTGTAACTCCACATATAAGTAAACTATGAATTACAGAATTGCCCTACTGTTGCCCCCAAGGATTAATCCATGATATGAAGGAATTAGTAGATTAACTACCTTTTACACTAGGAATTACACCAGGACGATGCTTATCAATTACACCTTTTCCTTTTGTTCGGTCCCTCTCCAGAAGTTCTAGTGGGATTACATCAATTTACAGAAAAGAAAATTTGGAGTAATATACACTCCCAGCGCTAAGAATCCGTTACTTATGCAACAAAAACCAGTTTGATGTGCAGTTGTATCGGGAGAACTTTCTCCTATACATTTTAAATTTAACTTCTGGACCCTGCCTTTTTCTTTGTAAACATGCAGCAAAACATCTACAGACTGAATGCAGTGCAGTTCAAAGCAAGGGTGACCCCCTAACCTGACAACACATCAGAGCTTGTCCAACTTAAAAGGCAATGAAACCAATCGGTCTTTAAGGTACATACAGAACTCTGAGTTTTAAAGATGATACTTTAATCCCCTAAAGACAAATCAGAACATGACCCTATTGCTTCAGCTCCTGGCTTTAACATCTTTAGTTTCTTTTTCTGATCTTTTATCCTTATTCTTTGTGCCCACAATCCTCTCGGTGGTATCACAGTATTTCTCCTGGACCACAGGCAACACTGATGAGATGTTCTTCTGTAAAAAAGAAAAAAGAAACACTCAAGGACATATCCGCCAGCTTTGATCTGTGCAGCTATTGGTGGTAGTAGTGATGCTGCCTCCGTATGATAGCTGCATCGCATCCACACAGAGATATAGTGTGCTAGGACTGTAGTTCTCTCTCATGTCCATAACTTGGCAAGGAGGGTGACCTCCTTCCCTTGATCCCTCCTACATACTTTCTTCAAAGCTTGTATAAGCCTTGAAAACCTTTTATCCTCAGAGTCAACTGTTTAAAAGCAACCCCTAGAATGACAAGACTTTTTTTTCTGAAGCATGAAAATACGGCTTACTTGGAAGAGTTTGCATAGATTGCTCCTTTTCTCTGCAGATGATAATTACGCTACTGCATGAGTATTAAAGATCTTTTTCATAAACTAAAGGTTTCAGCTATAAATATAACATAGGTAGTGCTTGAGTGTGAACAGGATAGCATGCAGCTGCACTGAGGTAGCTGACTGTAGTATTTGAATTCTATAGCATCAAATGAAATTATATGAAACCAGGTTACAGAAAAAAAACATCTCTCATATAGGTAAGACATTCCTCCTTGAATCATATCTGATCTTCCAAAAGGCTATAACCATTTCTTGTCCAATTGAATTGACGATGGTGGAAGTGAATGTGATAAGTCAAGGTACAGCAAGCACTGTTCGTGCTGTGCAAACATTACTGATGTAGGTTAAAGTATGACCTACAAAAATGACAAAGGCAGGACAAATTCAGAATCACAAGCTCAGCAAATTGAAAAGATGCAAGAAAAATACTTTTGCTCTGTGGACCTACAAAATACACTGAAAACTACAACATACTTCTAAAGATGACTATAGTGAATGTACAGTGTAAGTACCAGATTTTACCCTAAGCAATGCTATAGCTTCTAATAAATATAAGTGAATTAAGTTATTTTCTCAGATAGTACTGTTTTCAGTGTTTCAAAAAAACCAGTCACAAACATTCAAAACACTGCTTAGGTTTCTGCTGTGCTGGGAGGCTAGCCACAAACTAAGGAGTTTGTCAGCCATACACACAGCAGGATCTCTAATATTTAAATCTATTTACTTAATTCTTTAGAAATTTCTCAGTTGCACACTCTATGTTCTGAGCCAGCTACCTGATAAACCAAATTCCTGTGACGATTATCTGTAGGTTGGTATGTTGGAGTCTAGGGATGACTTTAATCTGTGAGACTTGTTTAAGAGAAGTTTCATGAAGTTCAGCTAAGGCAAATTAAATTCTTCCACCTGGAGTAGACTAACTTCACGCAACACTACAGTCTGGGCTCCAGCTGTCTAGAAAACACCCTTGCTGGGAATGACCTGTCCATGTAGACAACAAATTGAACATGTACCTGCAGTATGCTCTTGCAGCAAACAAGAGTAGCTGCATAAACACAGCATTAGAAAAAGTGTAGTCAGAAGGTCAAGGAAAGTGATTATTGCCATCTGTTTGTCACTTGTGATGCCTGATCTGAAATACTGTGTCCAGTCTGGGGCCCCCCAGAACAAGTCGGGGATCAGCAAAAAGGGAAGTGTCCAACAGAGGGTCACCACACTGGTCAGGGGGCTGGAGTGCATGACAGAGGAGAGTCAGAAAAATGATTTTGCTCATCACGGAGAAGAGAAAGAGGAAGGGAAACTAGTTGCTGCCCTCAACTACCTATAGGTTACAGAGAAATGAGGTGCACACTTTTTTGGGGGGGAGATATTGCAAAAGGAGAAGGGGCAACCATCACAAGCTGTAACAAAGCAAATTTGATTGAAGAAGGAAAAAAAAAGCATTCACAGGAAAAACAGTAGGAGAGGGGGCCAGAGAAGATGTGATACCTTTATTCAGCACAAGGCCCTGAACAACCTGACATAACTTTGAAGTTAGCCCTGCTTTGAGCAGGAGTTTGAACCAAATAGTTCCCAGAGGTCCCTTCCAATCCAGCTTCCTCTATGGTCCTGAATATGAGATCCTATACATAATTCACAACATCTGAAATCTGTTTTGTGCTATCAATGCAGAAACCTCTTCGCTGAACTGAGAACCCCTTGTAGTTAACAGCTGCAGGAGCGCTGTCACAGGGACTTCAGTCTCAGCTGCCAAAAATGCAAACAGACAGAAAACTTCACTGTAAGGAACTTTGTTCTGAATATCAAAATTCTTCCTCATGAGGTATCTGGGCACAGACATGCTGTTTACAGTCTCAATAAGCAATGCTATACCATTAAAAATGGCATTATTGAACAGATATTGTATTTTCTGGACTGAAAAGTGCAGAAAAGGAGTAGAAATTATGAAAAACAGCTAAAGCTGTTTAAAAAAGTTGCAAAAGACTAATTTTCCAGCTAAACCTGAAAGTTTCTGAATCAAATGGTGTTAATTTTTTTAAAAATTGTGTTTTGGACACAAAATCCCATATTATTCCTATTTGATATTAATAGTTAAGACATCCACATTCCGTAGGACTGGAAAATACGATACAAGATTTATTGCAGAGTTTTGCCATCCCTTAGTGACAGGGAAATCAGGCAGGATATATTAAGGAAATTCTGTATCTCTAATCCTCACCCTTAAACACGTGTTATGTTGATACACTCAGCAGTGTACAGTAGGCACCTATTGACTGGTCAGCTGAGTAATTCCCTAGGTTCTAGTTCCATTTTGATAGATTTTAGAGCAACATATTTCAATTTTTACCAGTGAAACAATATTTCATTTAAAGCCTGCAGATGATTCTGTACTATTTATGTAACTTTACTATAAGATTTAAAAAGATAATACTGCAATGTAACAATTTTTTCTACATAAATAATTTGCAGATGATATCCAAATCAAAATCCACATGTTAAAATTTAAAATCCCTTCAAGAAGTGGGACTCTCAACTTGACACTGAATATGGTATCATCCAGGTGTTGCTAAGTGCTGAGTGTGAGCACAAGAAAGATTATTCCCCAACTCCCACCGTATTTTTGTAGGAAGAATTCAGCCATTTCTCCATTGCTGCTCTGATACAACAGTTAGTGTTAATAGGTAATACCTGATAACAGGACAGGCTATATCAAGCTCTTAGAGTTACACAGTGTCAATCAATGACAGTGATCCAAAAGCAGGTGGTACCACATCCCAAGTGTAGATGATCACAGTTTTGCCATTTTGCCATAACTACAGGAGAAGGGGAATCAGTGTACAAAAACTGGGCTTAACACGGGAGTGGGCTTTTCAGGGAGACAGCTATAACGTGATACTGCAGCAGTATGCTGAGTTACTGTAAGAAGGAACCTGCTATTTGATTTCAAGAAGAATATGGTAGCAAGAGAAGACATTCATGCATGATGATAGAGAAAAGAAACCTGTTTGTGCCTAATGTAATGGAAAATTTGAGAATTATTCATGCATGTGAATATGTATGTAAATCTGACCCTGGTGATACTGCCAAGGTCAGTGCATGGTGATCTGCTGAGTAAGTGCTAATCATTCAGCTTGAAATGTGGCTTTATCAGAAAAGCAATTTTGTGAAAAATCTCATGTCATTCTCCAGTACTCTTTCTCCTGTGATCTCCGTGTCATGCTTGCTCATTTGTCAAGTTTACATTCAGGACTTTTCCAACTAAAACATCCCCTTGTCAATCAAATCATGTTTCTGCCTTGTGCATTGTTAATGCATCTGAGACAACAATTTAAAATTACACAGGCTCTTAATAGGGGAGTGACATTCTCTGTAGGACATTGAAAGCTAAATCAAAGTATGGGACAGCGGTTGAACTTGACGTACTACTTGAATTTCAAAACCAAGCCCTGTACTGAAAATGGGCCATAGTAGGCCATAATCGAACTGAATAAGAAGTTCTTGGTACATGTACACTGAGGTTTTACAGAAAATAAAATCTCATACAGGAAGATCTGGATAATGTAAGTAGAGGGGAAGATAACTTCATAACAAAAGAAATTGGGAGAATTGTTCCTTAACAACAGCAAAAATGAAGATTTCTTTATTTCTTTGAGAGTCTTAGGAACTTCATGACACTAGAAGGCACATCAAACTTAATAGCCTACATTTCAGACTTGCATTTTGGATTGCAAGTATGCTGGCAAAAGCAATGGGATATGATTAATTTACCTTTTTTCTACTGGCTAATTACAGCAGAAACCAGCATCAAGCCAGTTCCCTGGCAGGTTCCTGCCTGTCAGAGGCACCTGCAAATTCATGGTTTAGTTGTCATTGCTGCTTCCTTGGCCCACTTCAAAATCATCTTCCAGACAGAACTGCAGAGACAAGAATAGGGTCCCATTTGTTAGGTATCCTCTTGTTTCACGCAATAAATGCTTTTGCACAAGTAAAGGATAGGAAAATATTTCATTTACATGTGCACTAACCTTGTAGATCTGTTAGAAAAGAGTGATGTTTGTATTTACTGCCCAGTGCTGAGTATCCAAGGATCTGCATACAGGAATAAAGCTTGTGGATCTGGGATGGAACTTGACTGTAGAATAACTTCCTTCAACAACTAGACTAGAAGGACATAGAAAACTGGTTGATTAATGTTCATTTCAAATTTGATGGCGATTGTCCAGGTTCTAAGAACATGCTAATTTATTCTTGATAAACCTGGGTAGTAATTCCTACGGAGCAAATGACAAATCTGAAATCTCTTACTCAATATAAAACCATGAAATTGCAACGTTCTGAGCTGTCTCTGTAGGCTGTAATGACTGGAAGAACTAGCAGATAGTTTAAAAATGGAGATTTGAAATGCTTCAGTCCTAGAACTTCTACCAGAAATGTTTATAACTAATGCGTTTAATGAGTCCCAGACAGGACTGAAATTATTGATGCATTAAAACCAAAGCCTAGAAATTAATTTAGAGTCATTGTGGACGTTAAGGATGCACTCCCCATCAGAGAATAGCATGTTAAGCACCAGATATCTCAGCAGTCATTAACAGTAGCCCCAAACAAAGGTCTTTACAACAATCCGAAGTTTTTTCGAAGTTTTTTGTTTTTTTTTTTGCCATTGCCATTATGTGAACTTATAGAAAACATGTGAGATTAATAAGATTCCCAGATGAACAATGAACAGAGAAAAAGATGCTCAGCCAAGGCAGCAGACATGAAATCTGATGATTTGTTTCTTTAACTGAAGCTACTGCTTTTATCTTTATCTGATTTGATCTTCAGCTACCAACTTCTTTTGCCGCAACTACTTTTCTACATTGCTGTGGTCTAGTGTGATAAAAAGGCGTAAGCTGAGTGTTGGAGGTAAAGTTTACACAACCAAAATGAGGAAAAGGTTGAAAATGTTTGTGTAACAACATTTCCTTTTCCTGCAGTTACCAACACTCTTCTTGACAGAAATGTATCCTCAAATGCCCAGTCTATACCTTCTCCTGTTCAAAGGATAACTCTCATGCCCTCAGGGAACAGAAACAATATGACATGACTTAGAATACTACCCATACAAGTACCACCCTACAAGATACTTTCCATTTAATTGTTCACGTTGTCCTTACACAGCAATGTCTGAAAAAAGAAGCGTATAAAATTAACAGAATAATCTGAGAAAACATGAAATTATCTGTATAAATTCTGTAAGTAACAGAATGACCTAATTTTCCTTTTTATATTTAAAACAGTACTTTTGTCTCTAAAACTAATACCTGCGTTGTGTTTGAACACAAACCATGCAGAGCATTGAAGTCAAAATATATTTGAATTATGTGGCAAGATAAGCCGTAATACATATCAGTGATGTGAGCAATCCAAAATAGTTCTTTCCAAGAAATCGTTACGCTATTCTTAATGTTCAACATATATAGTGCTAAAGAATAAAATAACCTTAAAGTCAAATGGTGCAGATGAATAATGTAACAGTTCTAAAAGATGAATGCTTAAAATAGCAAAAAAGAAATGGAAAACCTTCTTTAAGCCTCTTTGCTTTCATAAAGTTTTGCAATGGAGAAAGCAATTAACACTCATTTCTGGAAAGAATTTTTCTAACATTTTTAAAAAGTTCTTTTTAAAATAATGGGTTTGGATTAAATTAGAAAAAAATAGAAAAGAAAAAGTGGTGGACTTTCTGTTTTGGAAGAACTGGAAAAATACAATGAATTACTCTCCCAGAGAGCATGATGGAAGGGGGGGCATACCTAGGGAGAGATCAGAAAGGTACTTACCTCTTTGAAACACAGACCTACACACTTTCTGCCAGACAATTTCCCCTGTAAAAGAGGATGTTGAAAAGCAAATGCTTTTTTAATGTGTAACTCTGTTTTCATTTATACAGGAAAAGTGCATTTCCAAAGCCCATTTTTCTTGAACATGACATTGTCACCCTGTGCTGTTCGTTGAAGGGATGGAAAGAAAATATTGATTAGAAATCAATGTGAAGTTTGTTTTCCTTGGTTTAGGAACTTTAACTCTAGATAAATAAAACGAAACACAAGGGGAGAAAAAAACTTGTATGACTATGCTTCTTGAAACTGAATAAGTCAGACTTTATCAAAGCAAACTCACTTAATTAACTCCTCACCTGGTTCTCATTTAATGAGTGCAAAATCAAAACCTTTTTGAGGAAGAACAGAGTTTAGATTGGAGATGAGTTGGAGCTGACCCAGAAATCTTAATCGAGCTATTTTGTCCCTGCTGGAATTGACTCACAACATCGTAACTGTCCTTAAAAATTCTAAGGAGAAAGGACATAAAGACGTCGTGTCTCCATTTCACTCAGGATAATGTAGGTCTTAACAATATCGTGGTGGTACTTATTCTGTACATAGGTGACTGATGTGCTCATTATCTAGATAGTTAATGGTAGTCCAGTTTGGGAACAAGTACTCCATATATTTCAGCTAATAAACCTTTGCATCTTTGAGATGATAGCCCTGATGGATTTCACATGGACACACTCGTACACTATTTACACTATAGAAGTTATTTTCTACAGTTAACTGAAAAGGGTAGATAAAAACATTAGAAGTGCGGGGGCTTCTTAGTTACAGATGAAGTGCCTCATTAAACCTCCCTAGGGACAGTCTGAGAGGAGGACGCAAAATTGTCCTTGTCCAGGGAAGAGATTCCTGGCCAGAAGTAGTAGTGCCCCTGGAGTCCACCAGCCCAAGACCTATTAAGAATAGGGAGCAGGGCAGAAAGAAGAATAGCAAATTAAGAATATCATGGTTCAGATAAAAGGAGGGATATTCAGACACTGTCAGGAGGTGGAAAATCTCTGTTCTAATTCTTCCTGCCATGCTCAATTATTTACATAAAATGAAATAACTTTATTAAGAACACTCTTCTAGTTCAGAATATCCTATAATAAATTTGATCAGAGTCCTAATACAGGTAAAAATCCTTTCCAGAAAAGGACTGAATTCAATCAGAACATCCCACACTAATTCCCTAATTAGCAGGACTATGGAAAAAAAGGAGTTGGTATCTCCTCTGGGACGTTTGTGAATCTTCTCTTTTCTCCCCTCCTACCTAAAACCATCTGTCCAGCTCAGGTAGTTTACCCACATTACATTTTTTTTCCAAGTGACCAAGGAAGAATTTTCCTAGATCTGCCAGGACAGTGCACCTAGGAAAGAAGACATTTCTGAGACCCTGCTCTGGCATTGGAAGAGTTGTAGCTTGAACCTGGCTTTCTCAGAAATAAGAGGAGCTAATAGTTAATCTGGGTGGGCTGTTTTATTTTTTAAAAAAACTTTCTTGCATACTTTCATTAAGTTTATGTTACAAGTCACAGACTTTGTTCTGTGCTGGAATGATAACAAATTTCAAAACCTCCCAAGAAAATATTCTCCAGCCAACCTAGCCCTTTTCCCTAACTTGGCCACTGTTATAAATAAAAACAGCCCAAGAAAGGCTGAACTAAGTCTACCGATCGGCTGGTGATCAGCGACTGGCATGCAGTATCCTCATCCCTAGCCTTCAGCTCTTCCTGTGTCCTTTAACTCTGTTCTCCAGGTTCCTCCATACCCGACTGTCTCATCCAGCACACTGGACCTCACCACTGAAGACCAGAAGCACCCAAGCAAAACGGGAGCTTACCCCCTACTGGTGTAGGGGAAACTCTGCACAGTTTGACACTTCAAAGAGTCACAGTTGCAGAAGAGTGAACACCAGTCCCTCCCTTTTCCCAGCCCTTTGTTGTCTGTATCTGCAGGTAATACTATGATAATCCTGGTACCTCTGCTCAGTGGTTAATGGTAACAATCACTGCGGCACCCAGAAGCCTGCACCTCTGCCTGGGTCACACGCTGGAGGTCTCCTGGGCTCAGTGGGTTATGTGAAGGCAGTGGGGCGGAAGACAAGTGAATTCCCTTCGTGGGTAAGGACCAGGGAGCGTGGCCTTGCTTTCTATGGCTGTTGTAGAATAACAAGCATCGTGAGACAAATCATTATGTCTCCTCAGTTCTGCTCCTATGCAGTATTAAAGATGCACACAACACAGCTGTGGTTTTTACCAAGGTATGGGGAGAGCTAGATATAGCTCTTTCCCTTTCAACCATGAGCACCATGCAGCACAACAGAATTCATGTCACCTAACTGAAAGACACCAAAGGTCATCAGAGCTCTCGCATCCACAATGTGGCTAGATCCCCCCACCTACCATAGCAGCAACTGATTCTGATCTTTTTGACTCAAGTAAATCCTCAGCCTAAAAATCAAATCTGTAAAGCTCAAGGAGACATAGACATTGTTTATGCAGATACAGTGCAGAGCAAAAATTTCTGCACTGCTCTTTCATCTTGTCTTTTCTTTTATAATCCTAGAACTGATTAGATCATAACACAGACTCAGCCCTTCTCTTGGTTATTTTTAACGTAAAGATTTGTAGCTACTGTGTATAGTGCAAAGCAGCATCTGAAATCATAAACTTCTTTTGTTTTCAGTCTCCTTATGAGCAAAAGTAGGAAAACAAAAATCAAGTTATCTAAACTTCTGGCCTGCCATATCTTTTGTGCACATTTTAATGAAGAATGAATTTATCACAGAAACTCTACCAGGGAAGAAATAGAATTAAAGTCACACAGACCATAAAAAGTGCATTTCAGACCTAGGCTGTCTGCAGGTTTTCCTAATGGATAGTGCTTTTCCAATGGCATACATCCATATGGACAGCAGAGATACTCTGGTCTGGCAACCATCCTACCTCCTTTTGGAAATAATACCAAAATGTTATTCCCACTGCTGATGGGCAGCTGGCTTCCTTTTTACTTCTGTCCCTAAAAAGTCAACCCTGACAGTTTGCTGAACACTGCAGAAAGCCCAGAACTCCTCTCACCCACATAGTCCTCATGAAACCTGGAACTCCAAGGACAGGGAAAAGGGACTGGTAAACAGATAGGTGCGCTCAGAAAACTTTGGGAGGATTTTTCTGAGTGAGATAAAGCATCTGTGTGCTTTGTTTGCTTGACAGAACAGCAAAAATCTGAAAAAGTGATGGGAAGATTGAAATTTTTTTGTTTTAGAGGACCAATGTTGGTGAGAGAGTAAAGGAGGGGCCAGCCCGTATTATATAGAACATAATTAAATATGAAAAAGAAAACCTCTCGCATGCAGGAAATCCTTCATCTTTTCTCACATTTGCTCAATCACTGCTCTCCCACAGATCAATTTTTCCTTACTTATTGCATTTTTTTCCCTGCTGTTCTTTGAGTATACAAAGGCAAGAGTGAAAGGTCAAGGCATTAAGGAGTGTGAGCGAAAAGAAGAGTCAGGAATCCTGAAAAAACTGTCAAACTGGAAGCTTGAGTGGCTCAAAGCCAATATACATGCCAAACCCCCTCTAATTTTATACAAATAAATTCAGATCCATGCAAATATATGCATTTTTAATATGTGCCCCTTTGCTCAGTATTATAACAGATGTGTAAATCCTGGATCACAGAGATTTCTCACAAGCTACTACCAGAGTGTTGAAAGAATCTGAAATGTTTTTGTGTGTTAAAGAACAGCTTAATACTAAGAAACTTTCAGGTAACTGAAAAGTGTTCTCTCAGTGGAGTCTTTGTCTTCTACTCATCTCCGTATCTCTGTTTTTCCCTTTATGCCTTTGTTCTTTCAAATCCCTCTTTAATATATATTTTTCCACCAAGCTTTCCAGAGATGATCCACTATAAATTGAATGTCTACCATGCACCCTATACTTTAACACCTTGTTGAAGCCAGGCCTTTTCTTGTTCTACAGGAAATTTGTGGGCTTGTATTATATCACCTAATATAAACCAAGTATCTCTCTTGGGGAATGGTATGTTTTGCTCCCTCTGTTGTGCAGGGCTAAACACACAGTCAACACTCAATAAATAACACATTTTTCCTTTCCATCTTTTAAAGTTTGCCAATAGCAATTTACAGCGAAATCCCTCAAGAAGCCTAAAAGTGACATAACAAATGAAAGTCCCACTTAAACAATGCATTTGAACAACACCTTGCTTTACAGTTCACATGTCTTTAAGATAACAAATGATAGATTTCTGGAGGGGATGGGTTATAATCCATATAGATATAAAACCAGGACACTTTCAACTTATGTTTTCCTTGGCAAAGAATGCCGTATATTTTCACAAATCTTTGTAAGCACATTTCCATATTTCACAGGGGAGGAAAAGGACAGCTCTACCATTGCAGAAGAGCTTTCAGCAGAGGAAATTAATCTCTTAAATGTGTTACTACCAGAGTTGGATAAGCAATTTCTTTACTGAGCCAAGTATTTTCTCTGTTTTTCGTGTTTCAAACTCTCTGGGAAATGATGTGATTTTCCTTAATGTATTTATGTGTAATTGTCCAAATGAATTGCAATCCAGTGTTATTAATTATTTGTTGTGTATGCCTTGGTCATTTTATTCAAGAAACTCACTGAAAAGCCAACAGCTTTTAGCACTTAGAGTGCCTTTTTTGATTATAGGTATGGGAAAAGAATAAAAATAGTGTCTGTGTGAGAGAGCCAAGGAAAGCATACTTTTTGATTTTTCCTTGTGAAAAGTGGCAGTGGTGGCATTTTGTTTTTCCTTAAACCAGGTCATAGGAGAGGCCAGCCTTAGGCAGACGGAAGGGTGAGTGGAAAGAGAGGATCAGCCTGAATCTACGATGGGGTGAAAACAAGGATGAGGAATGATGATCTAAGGGAAGAAGTCGCACCACCATTTATAATGGGGAACCACAACATTCATTAGTGTGTCTGTTCCTCCCTTTGGAGTTTAATACCAAACATTTGTCTTGATTGCCTGGTCACATGAGTACAGAACTTGGCTGAGAAAGGAGCAGCTGGGAGCTGCTCTGTGTGGCAGTTTCCTATATCTTATGTCAAAAAAGAATATTTCAGACAGCTTCCAAGAATACAGATCAAAGTCATTTGTTTTCTACTTACCATCAGTCATGAAACAGAGCAGGGTTTTTTCTTTTATTTAGGTGGGTTACCTCCTTTGGTATTCGGAGAATGCAGCCTTCTAGTTGCTCTAAGGCTATACATATTCTAAAGAAGGGATGTTAAGAGGGTACTAATGATGATGTGTGTTAAAATGTCTTAATTTAAGATCAATAATTTAATATTTTAAATTTGCCTAAGACAACCTCTAGAACAGCAATGTAGAACAATGTAAAAAATAATGCTCAAATGTATTTTCCACCAAAGTGATTACATTTGTTTTCCTGGTGTTACTCTTCAAAGCTTGATACCGGTTGCTAGTAAGTACGCACCAACAAATTATTATCAATTCTTCTTGCTTATCATTTTGAGTACAGCCTGATCCATTGCTTGAGTTGGATTAGTGAGGCCTGAATGTTTCCAGGCACTACTTTGTATGTTGTCCACACTGAGTACCACAGTGCCATACATGCTAAGTAGTGTCTGCTGTCTACACAAACAGCAAAATGGAGTGCTTTCTGCATTGCTTGAACAGTCCTGAGCTCCCCATTCGACTTCCTCCCAGCTATTGCATGTGGTAATTCTATCTTACCACCATGTTTTGTCGGCTTAAATAATTTTCTTCTTTTTCTCTCAGAATAGACAATGAACACTTTTCTAGATGTAAAAATCTAGTAAAAAACTGGAGGTAAATATACCAGTAATTTTGACACAAAAAGCAAAGATCACTTTCTGCTGGCTAATATATTTCTCTGTTACTCAGCCAGCTCTGCTTGATTATACAGAAGACACGTCAGTTGTTATTCGCACACCAAGCACCTTCTTGCTGTCAAGGGATTTCAGTGAATTATAAATTTATGTCAGTCAATCAACAATAAGGGTGCATGAAAATGTTTGGATGATTAACATGGATTAGAATCCCTAGTTCCTAAAGTTTATACAATGTATTCAAACTAGTAAAACTAAAAACCTGTCCTCTTGATCTCCATGTCAGGTAACTGTTCTTTGCCTGTTAGGTTCTAGAAGATTGGTTTGGGGAAGGTCATGGGAAGGATGGGTTTGGTGTAGATCTGGATTTACTGGGGGGGGTGGGGTCCCACCACCTCTCAAAAATAGCAGTGACAAATGTGTTAATGCATCAATATCAAGTGAAGCAGTCAAAACCACATCACAGTTACTGCAGAGCCATCATTACGATGGAGAACAGAAAAGGATAGTAGAATACGCCAGAGGTTTGTGGCAGGAGGTGGAGAATCTGCATGCCTGCCAGTAGGAAGACTACCAGAAAAAGTGCAGGAAAGCAAGAATACACTTTGTCCAATTTTTCTTTCTTTCTTTCAAAATATATTTGCCATGCTAACAATTACAGCTATCATTACATTTAATGAAAATTCATCATATTCACATATTCAAAAAATATTTTCACATATTCAACAGAGAATCAGACTAGAAAACCCCCAATAAGTTAAAGACAGCAATAACTGAAATAAAGGTAATCCCAAAGGTTGAGAAGTAACCATCCTTCCCCGAAAAAGGACAAAGACAAAACCAGACCACTCCAGAGCAGCCTTGGGTTAACTGTTAAGATACTTCCATTTGCAAAATGAGAATCAGGCTACCCAGCAGCCACTGAAAGACATGCACAGCAGAGGAAAAGTATGATCAGTTTGGATTTACCAGCAACAGGTCCAGCTGTGGGGTTTAATTGTCCTCCTCTGTAGGTCCAGCAGCCAGCAGGTTAGTTTCTGCACCCCTTACATGCTGCAAGGCAGTTCAAAGAAAAAAAAATCTAACCCAGCATTGTTAGAAACACAAACACTTTAAATACCGTGTTCTTCAGTGGGAAGAGATGGACACTATGTTCCTTTTTATAACACTGTTTTTAACATCTGAGATGATATGATTTGGAGCCATTCAACAAGAAGAAATTTAAACTAAACAGTAGCAGCTACCACTTATGCTGTATGTTCTGAAGAAGAGCTTGCTTTCTGGCAATTTAACTTGTTGACTCTGGTTTAAAAAAAGTGCTTTTCACTTTGCTCTTTGCAGGCTTACAAAAAATTAAGACTATATTATGGCCATCTGGTTATTTCAAGGCAAACAAAATCTCTGTTAGGTATACCAAAAGTAATACATTAATTTTGTGACATGCCTTGGCTCAAAAAATGGTATATTTGTGAAAAATTTTCACAGGAGATCATCTTGACGAAATAAAAGACTCATTGATTACTTCTAAAAGAAAAACACGGTTGAGTACCCTACCAGTTTTCTAATTCTTCCATTGCAGAGGAAGACAGAGAACATGTGCATAGACTGACACATCCATCTTGCTACCAAACAGCAAAGATTAATAACTTTCATTAAATAGGAAACAGGACTGTTTGATACTCATAACATCATAAGAGTACTCTACTAATTTTGTCTAAGAAATTCTTAGTTAAGCACCTGGCCCTTGTCCTAAGTAGAAAGCAACCTCAGAGGTAGGTACAGACATCTACACCTGAGTTAGTCATCTCTTGTCAATGCAGACATTGAGGCACAATCCATCCCTTCAAGTATTTTCTTTCATCTGGAATTAAACAGTCCTTAGAATTGCCTGTCTCTCTTTCCTTGGACTACAAAGTGCTGGCAGGATGCTAGCTCCAGTGCGAGTGTCAACTGAATAAGGTCCCCAGTTCTTGGTAGTTTTTTCCCAGAGTTTTAATTCTTGGTATATCATCCATCATTTTGAAGCTATTTACCAAATAGCAGTGAGGAGCATAGGACCCAAGACTGAAACCAGCACATACAGTATGCTGCTGTACTCAGCTAGCGATGTCACTGTATCTAATTCTGAACTTCATTTCATGTTTCTGTCTTGTCAGTGTGGCTTTTGCCACATTATTATTCTTTCATGAAGAACAAGTGGAATACATCACCTTCTGGTGACTCAGTGAGTGCTAAAGAATTGCAGGCCATTCCATTAGTCCCTAGACTTTCTTGTGCCATCTTTTTTCAGTCTTGTACATGTCACCCTCTCTAGGCCCTGATTCTTGTTCAAGGTCTGTCTGCAAATCTGCAGAGAAGCTTCTTCATCCCATCAAGTCTTATAATCCGCATACGGACTGAATCATCACTGCCAGCTGTATCTTGAGTCTTCCCACTCAAGTTTTGTCTTCTCTGCTTTCTGACCTCCATAGTTCCAGAAGCTTGAAAAAATTACTTGTGTGTTCCATAAAGAGTTGAAAATTACAGATGAAAAACAAGCCAAAAATGTGGGGTTTTTACATCATTGTTTTAGGCCAGTCTTGTGACTTTTTAATAGTCTGACTCACAATTTTTGAATGCTTACAGATGGGAATACCATAACCCTCTGTGTCAGGGAGAAACAGAGAGGCTTGAACCTCTCTATCCAAGCTTGATGACATAGCCAATATGTGTAAGCAACACAAAATGTCTATATCCTCTGATTTATGGGTATTAAATTCACAAGAGGTTTCACTACTTTCTATAAAACATAATAGGGATCAATGTACATAATACAGAGCCAGGCAAAATGCAAGATGCATAGAAAAAAAGAGATGGATTCCTTTTGTGCCTTTTGGCCCCTGTATGACTTTTCAGGATAGTTGCCTATATGGCCTTGATGTGATAGTAATGTAATGTTTTTTTCATATGAAATAAACAAAATACCGCTTTACATTTCTGTAGATTCAGAGTTGGAATTCAGCTGGCATTCACGGTTCTGTATATCATTAAACCTAATCAAGAAAATGCTGCCTCTCTTTCAAAAATTCAAAACACATTTCTGTTTAAGTAGAAAACCTACTATATATTTATGTAGTGATTTGCTGAGCTGAAATTAAGCAGGCCAATGACTTGTGTAATAAAAAGAGGATTGAAGTAATAAGTTCTTTAAGGCCAAATCCACTTGCCATTATCTGAATATCTACAGCATTAAATTGTGTAGTTCTAACAGAAACAATGTTTTAATGCACTCATCTGAGAATGAAATTTCAAGATGAAAACAAGGGAGACTGACAGGCTAAAGCTTTCCTTAGAATGACTTTTCAGACTAAATTTCTGAACTGCTTAACTCTTTCACTATAAATCCCTGTCACATTTTGTGGGTATCCCAGTTCAAAATGTGTTTCAACGCATAGCTTCTCCAGGCTAGTTGAGCACGTTTTGTTTGATATAAGGCTCAACAGCTTTCCGTAGTTTATATTATACAGTTAGCTTACAATTATAAAGATGAACTGTGATGATCTTAAATGGAAATTTTAAACACATAGCTGAATAGTCATCCTTTAGCACTTCCTCATGACATTCAGTGGTCAAGAAAATCAAATTGCTCAAACCTAGGGATGGCATATACTTCTCAGTGAGTACAATATCTCCCAGAGTTCTGTGAGACATATCCAAATAGCCTGCAGTACTAGAAAAACACTGCTTCGTGCAGAAACAATAGCTCGTGAAATGTGATTAAATATGATAACGCCTTATGGCAGACATTATATACTTTTGTTATTATCTCCCAGAAACAAGGAAAATAATTTTCATCACAAATGTCCATCCAAGAGCACATGTATTATGTTTATTTATTCATGTAGTCTTTTGTGTCCCATTGAAATATTTTTAGGAGGAGGCTCCACATTTTGAATCAATATTTCTTTATGTCCCAGGGGCCCTGCTTTGCTCCTCTATTGTCACTTTGCTTTACGGATATTAACCTCCCACATGCAGACTAAAACAATAAGGGGCACATTCATATTTCAATGCATAGTGTAAAACCTAGTGTATCAAACTGGGACAGAACAGTAAAATTAAACATTTTACATATACTTGAAGTAAATAAATGTGTCCCCTGTCAGAACTTACAATGTTTTTATCATTCTTGTTGTAAACACTCACAGCAGAGCAAATATAAACAGATTAAGACAGGATTGTGATATAGCAATTACAGCTCTATAAACTCAGTAGCTATTAATTCTTTAGTAAAATAGTATGAAAAACAGTTTCATGGAGCAGAAATACTTGACATGCACTGGTTGAGTTACAGTAGGAAACTGGAAATGCACAAGTTACTGGTGTTTCAAATTGCAAGCAGCAGTCAGGTAGGGAAGGCTTGGAGGGTGGCACATGCTCTTCCCCTAAAAGGCTGACAAAAGAGCAAACATGGAAAGGAATGCTGTCAAACCAACATGTTTCCCTCCCACACCTACAAACAGGAACAAATCTGACCAAGCCCAGTAAAGAAGGCAGAGCTGTTAGGAGGGAACATGCTCAGATAATTCTACCAAACCAACTTTTTCAGAGAAACTGTTTCTTCAGATCCCTATGAGCAGAAGAACAAGTCATAAAAATCCTCAGAAAAGAACTTAAAGCAGCTCTGCTTAAGGACTGCAGCTCTGCCTCCCCAAAATGAGCATTAGATCTAGTTCTCACACCAGGAAGATAACAGTGCTGAGAAGTATGCAGAAAGCTCCAAATTGCAGATCTGCTCATTTCTGCCCTTGGACTATATCTTGAACAAATCATGCCAGTTACTTTCTTTTTCTCTTGGGAATACTCACAAAACCTTCCTGATGCTGAAACTTGAGCAATGCCACTGCAAGATTACACATAAAATTTAATCCATCTAATAGTATTGGATTGGGCTTTCTCCTTTGATCTCTCTCCAATGTTATGTTCTCTTGGGAAGAGTTTGTAAAGGCTTTGTTCTTTCTCAGAAACTAAGCATCCTTGGCATATCTAAACTATGTCATATATTTCTTCTGGGGAGATTGTGCAGATTTGATTATACAGATAAATAATTAAGTAGATTTAAGTGCAAAGACGAAATAACTTTAGGAGGAATGTCAAATATGGACAAGCTGACTCCTGTACCTTTGTGGTTTGTAACGAATAAAAAGAGTGATGTGAAAGGTATATATTCTCCTTTCAAGGGCAACAGGGGAGTCATTCTATCTGTCCAGTTGTTGCAGTAGAAAGTGACTGTTTTTCCACTACAATATCAATTACTCTGAAAATTGAGAAATAAGCATGGCATGGAAAGCAAAATACCTTCTTCTGATAATACTAATGGGGTTTTTCCATTGGTCTTACCCAAAGTAATAAGAGTATATATTATATTGATAGGATTGTTTAAAAAGTCTGTGGCAGGAATTGTCAAGGATTATAAAGAATTCACTTGAAGAAAATTAAATACTAAGAAGAAAGTGTGATACAGATTTCTGCAAGATTGCGGAATGCAATTCGCAAGTAATACAACTTTTCTGTGATCATTTAGATTTGTTTTTAATCTGAAGCTGCAGACATCAGAGTTTGAGTTTAAGGTCTAGGCAGTCCCCTTGGAAGATAGAGGTTCCTCTGCAGCCCGAGGGATATCAAACGCAGAGGTCTACCCAGCAGCCAGGCTTCCCTAGCCATTATGTTATTGCCTCAACGGAAGGAGTGTGTGTGTGGGAAAAGAAGGACTAGTTCAGGCCTCCTGCCAAAAGCAGGCAATCTGTCAAGTCAAGACTAATAGATCAGGAGGAGAGCAAGCACAGAGAGTCAGGCTGCTGCAGCCCCATGGTGAGGGCACTTGAGTATGAATGAGAAGATCAGGGCTCTTCCTGGGGCACTGCTGTTTTATCTCTAAAGCCCTTGTTTGGACCCTAATCTCACTGACAAAGGAAATATCTTTCTTTTCATAACGGATTACTTCTTCAATGTAATGACAAAACTTGCAGACAAACAGAAGCCAGGTGGTACAATATATGAGGTTTTACTGTGCGTACTATTGCATGAAATTTTGTTTATAGCATCATATTGCCACTGACAGTAATATTCACATATAAACTGAAAAACAGTTGCTTGGTGGAAGCAAGGCATAATGAGTAATGATAAATATCTATCCCAAAGGCAGATGGTATGTGTCTTGTCGAGTGCTACATGGGTCACCTTTGAGTTTGGACTTAACATCTGAATGAACATATTGAGAAAGGACATAAATAATACGTCATGCAAATCTGCAGATGATAGTACGCGGATATTTTCTCAAGACTAAGCATCTACACTCACGTGAAGGTCATAGCAAAATGAAACTAATTGTGAGGAAAATGCAGGTGAACTGGGAAAATGGGAATGGATATTCATGGGGAAAGAGAAACCTGAAAAACCAGTAATGCATAAAAGGAGAGTGAGATAAATTCCCAGGTCAGACTTCCTCTGATGAAATATCCTGTGCCTGTTTTCTTTCACTAAGCTTTACCACACACGTTGACTTCAAAACAATCCTTCCTTCCATGTACCTCTGACAAAATTTTTGCCTACACCATACTAACCTCCTTCCACAACTACTTCTGCCTCCTTCTCGTTGGGTTATTGTCTTCTATCCAAATGTTTCAGTCTTCTAATGCCACAGGTTTTATCCGGGCAAAGAAATGGTCCCCCCACACCATTTCAGTGGCCAACATCTTCTATAGTGCAGAACTGTGCTGTGCTTCCCCTTCCCACTCCCTCCTCGGTTTAATTTGTGAGGGTATGTTAGTCTGAAAGGGAACGAGAATAAAAGTATCTGGATGGAGTAAGCTCCCTCTCTCCAGGGAGGGAGCCATATTAAATCCTCTAAGGGCCTTAACTGCACTTTGGGGGTTTTAGACAAAGCAGTCCCATCTCTTCCTTTGGCATCTCTGACATATTCAGTTTCTTGTTTGTTTATATGAGACTGAAGACATCTCTTCCTCTCATTCTCCTGTCCTTGAATAATGATGCTGAATCTGTAATCACACAGGGTATTCATTTCATTCAGGTGGTCACTTTTCAAAGTGATTACCGGTGATAAGTTGGCATTTTTCATTCAGCGTTACAAAGTACAGAGAGCTTGTATCATTTCGCTTAATTCTAGAAAAACAAGGGCCAAATCATGTTTTGGCTTTATGCCAAATGTTATTCATCAGGAAAAGCTGCTTTTATGACAGCAGTCATATGATAAAATCAGTTGATTTCACAAAATAAATGTGAAATAAAAATACAGTATGCTAAATAGTCTGTTTGAGCTGGGATAAGCTAAATTCCTTACTATATGTATATTTGCTTATGTTTTATTTTTCTTTGACAAGCATACATGTGGATCTGTGATCAGGGACAAACACACATTTTAGATTTGATAATTTTCTCTTTTTGTAGGCAAATTTCTGACATTTTCTGAGCTACAAGTTGTTCCTATTTGAAATTGTTTCATATTTGCAGTCTTAAGGTTTTTACAGTTTGGAGGTACTATATTCTGATACAGAAAATGAATGTCATAGCAGTGCCATTCTTTTCAAATCTGTACCACAATATGAATTTCAGCAGGGTATTTCATAATTTAAGGGCTACACTGAAGAGAGGATAATAGGAAGGGCAGTAGGAAGACAGAAAAACTTCTAAAACATAACAACAGGAATCCAGTTAACGCTTATGGAAGTGATGAGATAATTATCACCTTCGCATGCAATTTCCCATTAGGGAATAATTCTATAGTCTGTGTGGTGCCGGGGTTGTGAAGTTACCTGCATGGATGAGGAAAGGTAAAACCGCAGAGGCAGTGATTTTATGGTGTTAAGGGAGGGTGAGGGGAGAGCAGAGCACTGCACTACAAGGATTTTACTCGTCACTGACTAAAACCAGATCTCAGCAGTGTCTTTCTGGTTGCTGCTGTAGGAGAGCAGAATTTAAACCAGGGTAAGCAAGATCAAAACTTCACTTTAAAGTAAATGGGCATGGCCTAGTTATACTGTAAGTAATTTTGTGGGAGGCATTACTTTCTTTGACACATTTTCACAGAGGCCAGAAAGAACGATGAAATCAACCAAATCCATTGTTTCTGCTGTCAAGGGACACTACTCTTGCATCAGTTAGTCTAGTCTGAGTCCAGCAAGCAAAGCATGTTTTGCTGGGGAGGCCAGTAGCGGTGTTTACTCTGTAGAAGCGGCAGGGCAGAGTGAGGTGCACCAAAAAAGCAAGGCAATATGCCCAGATGTTCAAAGCGGTCAATGTTAAATTCAGAAAAAGAAGGCAAAACGTAGGCAATATTTTATGATCTAATCTGAAAAAAAACCCTTTCCTTCCTGACCCTAAATCTGGCCATCAGCATGGCAATAAATTTGTCAGACTGTCCAGCAAGAGCTATGAAAGAAAATTTGCTCTCCCTCGTAGCGCTGGCAGGTACCCTTCCAACGTCCTCTCTCCGGCTCCTGCCAGGCCTCAGCACTTTGAAAGAACACAAGAATTAATGCATTTGGCCCATACTGCCCATGGAAAAACAATCCTTTTTGATGTTGGCAGAAGAACTGGCTGAATCTCTGGAGCAGCCAGTGCCTCAGCTCAGTGATGACAGTGTTATGGGTGATGAAGGCAAGGGTAGACCTTCCTCTTCTCCCCCGGTGAGTGAAGGACAAGCAGAGATCATGCTCTGGGATGGGATGGTCTTCTGAATATGCACGTGACAAAATAAAGGGATACATCCAGCAGGCAGGAAACGAAGTTTTTATGCTGTAGTTTGCTTTTTTTCTTTAAGAGTAAATTGCCCTCTCCCAATATTTTATTTTTATTTTCATCACAGTGTGGTTGTCATAATGCTGAAATGCTCAGGTATATCTTTAAATAGAATTTCACAGAAACAAGAAAGATTACCTAGAGGTCATCGAGTAAGTAGTTTTGTACCTTGAGAAAAATAGGAAGCATGGCAGTAATAATTACGGTTAAATTCAAATTGATGAAGTGGGCTATTAGCTCTACAAAAAGCAATGTGGAATACCAAGACTTTGTCCTGGATCAAATATCAGAGAACATACACAAATCAAAAACAATAAACAAAGAGCTATGAGGTGATATAAAGGGTTTGGAACAATGTTTTTCTCCCATCCCTGACTCAGTTCACAAAGGTCTCTCTTCTTCTTTTAATGTGTTTTCTATGTCTCTCTCAAAAGGTCATGAAAGTGATGTCTGATGTGAAGTACCCAGTCTGTACTCGGGACAGTACAGACCAGCTGTCAGGATTCCCAGTGCATTTCTGTTAAAGTGCAGTGTAATAACAGGAATCTGTTACTGGCATTTTAGTTCAACTGATTTCAGTTAGGAGAGACTTGAATTTTTCAAGGCCTTACTTCATCAGGCAACTGTGTAGTCTTTCCCTAACGTTGTGCCCTTCACCTTGCTCAGATAAGACCGTTGCTTAATGTTGTTTAATGCATTTGTGGAACAGTTGTGCCCCAAAGACCTTTCAGTGGTTTTTTGGCATAGGAATTTGGGGGCTGAAAGGAGTCCTGAACATCTCACTGATTTTGTTTGGACTCTATTTCTCTCATCTCTCCTGCAATCTCGCTGTACATTTTTTATCTCATCTCATTTGTGTAAACTCTATCCCCACCCAAGTATACCATTATCTTCTCCAAAATTCACCACTTCCAAATGCTGTATAAGCCCTTATCAGCTGCGATACAGCACCATATTAAAAATGTTCAAGAACAAGCCAAATGATCCAGAAATTAATACTAGCTCCAGTAAAGCAACACTGCCTTGTATAACGCAATCTTGTTCTCCCTTTTTTCCTTCTTCTCGGTATCCCATGCTGCCTTTTTTTTAACTTATTTTTCCCTGTAGTTTAACCCTTTGTCTTCCAGCCTTTCTTCCATTGTCCTCCTCTGAGCTCTGTGCATTTTCGCAGGGGCTCTGTGCATTAGGTCAGGCTTCTTGGCGCTGACCACAAATTGGGCACTCTGAGTTTTTCTGAGGGAAGATAATCATTGCTCATCTGTATTGTACTCTTTACATCGTTAAGATTTGAAAACTAATAATATTATTAGCATTCAATCCTGAAGGGGCTGTGGCAGTTTGATTTCTCCCAACCCATCAAAGATAGAAGAGCGTTAAACGTTACTTTGAACTTTTCCAATAATATTGATTCTGCAGCATTCCTCAGCAGCTGCCTCCATTATCTAACCATTCGTAGGCTTGTGAGAATTTCTTAATATTGAACTCTTAGTATTGAGCTCTTTTTTTCTCATACAAAGTAAGCCAATTATTTCTTATTCTGCTGTATTTGACAAGAAAGGAAGGTGAGCTCTGTCTGTATTCAAAGTGCACTTAAAAACTCCTTCTTTTCCTACCACTCTCCTTTTATATATTCTCCTGATCTGTGTTTGTGAAGAGACTTCTTCCTCTTTCTCTCACTAAATGTCGATGAAACAAAACATACTCAAAGCCAGCCTGTCATTCTGGGGATAATTTCTTGAATATCAGGTTTCCAATCCACAGTTTTAAAAATACTAGGTAAGCAAAGTATGCTGTGGTTATTTGAAAGGCAGCTGGAAACAAACAGTACATTTATGATCTTACTAGAAAAGATGGAACCATAGCTTTGATGTATAAACCTTCCTGTTTCTAAAATAACATTTCCAGCAAGATAAAAAATGAAACAGTCATAACTGATAGAATTAAATCTTAAACAATTCAGGATCTTGTTAGGAATTTTCTACAAGGATCACTGAACCATTTAATATAGCTATTTAATTTTGTGGAATGACTCGTGTGATATTTTATACTGAATGAGTTTTGCATATAAAAGTGCATGAGGCAATAACATTTCTCTCTAAAGTCTTGTGTGACTTCAGTAGCAGAAGGTAGTGCCAGAGTGATAATTGGAAAATGAAATTCAGAGTTTATCTATAATGCAGCAGCAAAGCTAACTTCTTATAGATATTGTGCCATCACCATGACTCAGTCCTGGTCTGCGGGGAACATACAAATTTTCTTAGTCTTCTTGGCCCATGCCGTTGCTGTCGTCACTACAGTTCATTAAATAATGCAAATCCAGTATGTCGTTTTTGCAAGGAATAAGTCAGAATGAAGATCCACCATACTCATTGCATGAATGGGACAATTAAACTTGCAAAATGAAGAGTTTTTCACTCCTGGTAAAATGGGCAGGGTTAAGGCAGATGGACTGCATGTGCAAAGATGCGCCTCAGAGCAGAAACAATTTGAATTATCCCATTCTTTCCAGAAATCCTGACCAGTCACATATCTGGTGGAAGACCTGTGCACTGGACTCCTAGCCTGCAATTAGAATTCCCTGCGGTTTACAGGGAGAACTCTAGTCTCAGCATTTTGTGGGACCTTGGCTTTTCTCCTCTTCTTTTCTTCCTTTTCCGTCTGGAAGCAGTAGAGTAGGAAACTCACATAATTCACAGATCTTGGCTGTAGTTGCACTCAGGATTCTTCTCTTCCTAGAAGCAACAAACAAATCTTATCAACCTCCATTTCTCCTCATCACAAAACACTCGACTGTGTCTCACTCATCTGCACTTTGTCTTCCCCTGAACAAGCTATGATCGATGTTTTCTATCAGTATATGCTAACCTACCTTCTAGGGTAATTTATTTTCTCTAATAAAAGTTAAGAGCTGGTGGTTTGCTACCACTTCGTATGTGCTGCTAATCATCCTGATGAGTAGATGGTCAAAAACAATTCCTTCCAAAAAGAGGGAAAAATGTAGAAAGCAGATACGAAGACCTGCAAATAGGGTGTTAGCAGACAGAGAGAACTTTTTTTGATGGTGCTCACAATGCTTCAAGAGATCTGCATTGAACTATGAAGGACACCAGATTTGTGAACTTGTGTCCTTCTAGAAACTGATAAGTACTCTTGCTTAAGTACCTCTTAATAGATATGGCCTACTCAGGAAGAATTAGGGACAAAAAAGTAGGAGGAGAAAGGTTGAATCCGTAGAGGAAAACTAATGTTCAGTTTAACATCAGTTTAGCCAATTGATATTTAAGACATATGGACATTTCTGTAAGCATGTTTCTAAGGAGGAGCTCAGTTTTCTCAGTGATTCATGTGGTGGGCCTAGTAACAAGCAAATGAAAGATGAAAAACTAAATGCTGGCTGAAAACAAGGAGCAACTTGCTGATGCAGCAATGTTAACTGTGATGGCTGACTCATTGGTAAAAACATCTTAAAATAAAGTAAAAAAAAAATATTAAAAAATTAAAAATACAAATCCTTTCCAGATAGGTAAGGAAGGAACTTTAGGAACTTCTAGGATTGTTTTTCTTTCCTCCTGCCCCCAGCATCTCTCTTCTCTGAATGAACCCTCGAAGCATTTTTGTGTGATTTACAAATGACTATAGGATCTGGAATTGCCTGTGGAATAGATGGTTAAAACCCAACAAAATAACAAGAAAAGCAAGGACATTCAAGACCACATGGATTGGTTAACACCTGTCTTCATTCATTCCACAAATCCTGCTGGTACTACCAGTGCCATGTAACAATTTCAGAACCATTCACTGGCAAAACAGATACAAATAGGCAGTGGGATGGGAAGGGTTATATTTACTTTCAGGAAAGAGTTATATCGGATGTACTATGAAAACAACCTTCATCACTTATTAATGAAAGGTAGATTTATATTCCTGGAATTGTGTGTGTGTAGATTATGGTTGGGCATAAAACTGATATATTTTCAGGTCACATGAGACAATATTTCATTCCTCTGGCAGTGTGCACTGGACAAGGATAGAAGAAAATCCATTGCCTTTCATAGGCTAATACTACTTCTGCATAGTCATGCTATAGTATTTGATATCACCACACTGTAAATATTATTTTCTGATTAAGTAGATGTTTTTTAAAAAATAAAGAAGCAAAATTTGACATTTTCAAGAGTTGGTCTCTGTTGTGGATATGTAGGCATGATTGTTTCACTTGGCTCAGAGATATCCAGGGTCTACCATAGAAAAATCTAGGAGACAGAAGTACTGTACAATGTTTGGAGAAGTACTATCCACCACAGTAAAGTAAACTAGAATTAGGATGAAAATAAGCAGGATGCACACAAGATCTTGGGATGTAGGACGCATCTGAGAGAGTTGAGGACTCGGGCTGATGTCATTGTGAAGTTCATCTCTATCATCTCTGAAAAGCTGTAGTGATCATGGGCTGTCCTCAATGACTGGGAAAAATCAGACTTTATGTCCATCCTCAGAAGAAGGCAAGAAGATGCAAAATAATTTCCTTTTTCCAGAAAGAAAATCCATGGGCTAGTCGCCTCACATCAGTCCCTGGGAGTGTCATGGAACAAGTCTTTACAGAAGCTGTTCCAGGCACTTGAAGAACGCAAGGTGATTGGAAACAGCCCACATGGATTTATGAAGGGCAGATCTCTGAGATTAAGTCACTGGCTCAGGAGACAAGGGCAGAGCAGTAGATGCCATTTATCTTGACTCTAGGCAGGCTTTTGCCATATTCTTTCATAGTAGCCAGCCTGTCAAAATATAGACTGAATGGGTAACCTACAAAATGGGTAAAATACAGTGGACCTTAAAGGGTAGTTAGTTCAAACACCAACTAGTTACCAGTTGTGACTGGCATTCCTTAAGGGCTGGTAGGGTTTAACATCTTCACTGATGACCTGGATCATTGGATAGAAAACACTTTCAGCAAGTCTGCGAGACAGCAAGCTGCAGGAAACAGCTGATATGCAGGAGGGATGGATTGCCATCAAAGGGCCCTCAAAAAGATGAAAGACTAGGTTGACAAGAACTTAAGTTCAAAGGCAAATGTAAGGTCCTGCATTTTAAATGGAATAATTCTGTGCAATGTTTCAGGATGGAGACTTATTGGCTAAAAAGCAGATCCAAAGAAAAGGACTAGGCAGTCCTGGTAGACAGGAGGTTGAACAGCAGTGTACCTTACCAGCAATGAAGGCCAAACACATCCAGCACTGGATTGGTTAGAGTGCAACCAGCAAGGCAAGTTATTCTGCCCCTCTGTTTGGCACTTGTGGCACCACATCTGGAGTATTGTGTCCAGTTTTGTATGTCCCAGTAAAGAAGAGAGATCAACAAAGCAGGGAGAGAACCTGGGGCCTGGGTCTATTAAGTCCAGAGAAAAGATGCATGAGAGAAAATCTAATTGCAGTCTTCCAGTACCCCAAGGGAAGCAAGAGAGAAGATAGAACGAGACTTTCAGGAGGTGCACCCTTTTGCTGTGCAAAGACATTAGACATTATAGAAACAAAAATTGGACTTACAGAAAAAAAATATTAACAATGAGAGTGGTTAAACGCTAGAACAGGCTTCTAAGAGAGCTTTGGGAATCTCTGTCCTTGGACATGTTCAAAACTTGCCCAAGGCCTTCTCAACCTTATCTAATTTTGAAACAAGTCTGACTTTGAACAGGAGTTTGGAAGACCCAGAAGTTTTCAGTGATTCTGTGAAATGTTGGTCAATTTTTCAATGGCAACATGGATATGAGCAACAATTTCTTTGACTGTTTTAATGCACACATGACTATGTTCAGAGATAGTGAGCAGACACCACTCCTTATGTTGTGTCAGAGTACCTTCTCAGTGCCAGCTTGGTGCCTCTGAAAAATGCCTTTGAGATTTTCAGAGTGTGCAGATGGAAGTCAGATAGTGTTATGTGTTTTACAGACTATCTCTTTGCTACAGGGAATAATAACTAGTTGCATGCACTTAGTGCACTCTTGGCACATACTAGTGGCTCAAGAGAAAAAAGCTTTTCGTACATATTGTCGGGATGCAATCCATCCTGAAATTAAAATCAGAATTTTTTTGAAAAATTACACTGTTCATTTTTTATCAACAACAGCCTTCCAGAGATATTCTGCCAGTCAGTAAATATACAGATAAGGTGAGAGAGGCAAAAAAAATCACTTGCCTCTTTTTCGGTGAGTGTCTGACCTTCTCATTTTGAAGTTAGATCAGATTCAAAAGAACTGAAGGGCATTTTGAGAAACAGTGCACCTTGCATGGGTCTGTCTGTACTATCCATCCTGCGAAAATACCAGAAGGATGTAAAAGAAGTTGTTGAACAGTATTTTCTAACCATTTAAGGCTTGAAAATCCTGGCTCATAAATGGTTTGTAAATAATTGATAAAAAAATCTGTTGTTCTCTACAAGCACTGAAAAAAGAAATGTGCCTCATTCTGAAAGCAAAACATTTTCTTATGCTTTAAACACTAATTCTTTAAAACAACAAAATGGTGAACTATGTAAAAGTGTTATTTAGAGACCAATAAGAAGGATGTGTCTTGTAAAAAAGGGTTTATTAGTCCTCACCCAGTTTTAGTAAGCAGGTTTCTACATCTAAAACTTTAATGTGCAGTTATCACTTGTCTAAATTTTAGTCAGCAGTTTCTGTTTTCTAGTTTGCTAGTCAAAATAAACCGGAACTGCAATCCATAGAATTTAATCCATGTCTCATCGTGCCTGGACTATGAGTGAAATTAAAACTCAGAATTTATATTTATGTTAACAATTTTTAAATTGTTTTAGAAGAAATTTATATGTACTGTTCTGTTTAGCAAACTGTACTTGCATTTTATATATCAGCTGCACTGCTGCAGCTTGCTCTTTCAGTTATTTAATTCATCCAGACCAGACAGCTATGGCATTGTATCATTTCCTAACAGCTCACTGAAAAAATACATAAAGGAATATAGTTGAGTCTATATATTTGGCTACAGATGCTTGTATAAAGCTTTTTCTCAATTTGCATTCATCTGTAAGTAATCTTAATGTATATTACTGAAGACAGGGTTAGCCAACATTCTGCCATAGGGACTGTTGCAAAACCAAAAAGTCTAAATTATGAAAGAATGTCTGTCTTCTTTACTGCATATGTGTGGGTTAGTGGAGGAAGTAGGACTGAGAGAGAATGGTCACACAGAAAAGCCAGGCTCACCATTCCCTATGTAAAGTCCTGTTTCCATAATAAGGGGAACTTGTAAAGCCAGTAACAAAACTAAAATTAGATTCAAAGAATTCCTGGAGTCTAATGCATTTGCATTCCCCATACTATGTCCCACCCAGAATAAAGAAAAGGTTTTCAAACTTTTCAGAACTAGAACTGATTGGGACATCTTTTTTTCCAAATTATATTTTGGCTAAACAAAACATCTATTGGAAAAAGTTCTTTAGTGTAAAAAAGTCTGGCTTTAAAGTATATGGCTATGAGTAACTCATACCAAGACAGAGAAGGGGTCAGGACTAAATAACAAACGGAACACAGAAGACACAAAAATTCATTATTCCATGGTGTGCCTTCATTGTATATCTAATATGCAATTCTAGTCCCAAACAATCTCAAAACAGTGAAGCAACAATCAAAAGTACACAGAGTGATGAAAGATATGAAATGGCTTTTATTCAAGTACCAGAAGTCTACAGGGAAGAGAGAACTTCACAAGGGATACCAGAATGGTCTGGAAAGTAATGTGTAGACTGAATAATAAGGAATGGTTGTTTACACTATCCTTCTGTATCAGCACGAGGAGGCATTAACTGAAGCCAGCAGATGGCATATTCAAAAGACAGATGTTTTCATACAATGCACAGTGACCTTGTGGACCTCTTTGTTATACGATCTGGATGTAAACTTCTGTATGAGACCAAGAAGAAAATTGAGAAAGCGAAGAGAGGAATCCACCAAGAGCTGATAAATCAGAGATCCCCTTGATGTCACCTAGGAACCATAGAATCATAGAATCATAGAATTGTCTCAGTTGGAAGGGATCTTCCAGATCGTAGAGTCCAACCATGAACCTAACACAGACAAAAACCACCACTAAACCATGTCCCTAAGCACCACGTCTACACATCTTTTAAATACCTCCAGGGATGGCGATTTCACCACTTCCCTGGGAAGCCTGTTCCAATGCTTGATAACCCTTTCAGTGAAGAAATCTTTCCTAATATCCATCCTAAACCTCCCTTGGTGCAACTTGAGGCCATTTCCTCTTGCCTTATCACCTGCTACTTGGGAGAAGAGACCGACCCCCACCTCACTACAGCCTCCTTTCAGGTAGTTGTAGAGAGCGATAAGGTGTTCCCTCAGCCTCCTTTTCTCCAGGCTGAACAACTCCAGCTCCCTCAGCTGCTCCTCATAAGATTTGTTCTCTAGACCCCTCACTAGCTTTGTCCTTGGAGGAAGGAAGAGAGCTCTGGTGAACTACCACTGTATCACTGTCAGTATCATTATGTCTTGCCCCTTTCCTGTATTCTTCCTTACGTATCTGCCACTGATCACTGATGGAAAAAGAGTACTAGCCTCACTAGTCTTAACTGGACATTTGATCTTATCCAGTACAGCTCTTCTTATGTTCTTAATCCTGGAACATACACATGTGTCATATAGGTGTTTGTGCATTCCAAGAACAAAAGACTTCATTTTTCATTTTAATGCATGGGAAAGAAGTTGTTGCATGAACTGCAAATTGATGCATCCGGGGTTGCAATAAGCTTACATCCTTTGTTCCCTGATTGTTTTCCCTCCTGCCTCTGGGATGGAACAGGATGCAAAAGATGTTTTCACTGGTTTAAATGCATACAAGTGCTGCATGCAGTAGGTGCAAAGTGATTTGACCTTTGGACCTTCAAAGCGGTTAAAAGTGATGTGTTAACTGCTGCTGCCTGTAAGGATTCTTTCCATTATCCAGCTCAAGGTAATGTAATGTCACAGTTTTGATATCATAACTCTTCTGTTAAATTTGTTTGAAACCAGGCTGTTACCTCAAAAGTTATCAGTAAGGCAACAGATAAATAGACAAATGAAGATTAAACAAAAAGATAGACAGCTTGACTTGACTTGACTTCATAAGCTTTATTCCTTTTGTTCTGAAACTTCAGAACTTACTGTGAAGTGGAATTGACCCTTTCCAGTCAGATCCATAGTTTTATTGTGTACTTTCTCTTCTGATATACCAGAAACTACATTATATTCACTCTCTGAATTACTATGCTTTTTAGATGCTAAGGAGAGTTGCAGAGAACAAAGTTAGCTGCCTCATTTGTCATGTCTTTCCTCCATTACAACCTGTTTGCCACTACCCATCTGTCATCCGCATGAAAAAGAAACTCCTCAGTCTCTTAAATTTGCCCTGAAACACCAAAAATGAGAGCTCCAAGAACAAGAAGCAACTTGCTATTCTGTGCAAGCTGGGATGTCAGAGCGCCTGGAAGCCAGCTTTCCACTCCAGTCCCTTCTAGAAGGGTTGCTTCTAAAGTCTGCTTTTCCTCTCCCGGCCATACACCCTCCTTCGCTTCCGAAAAAAACAGAAGAGCCGGCAACATCAGCCTGCAGGATAAATGTCTCTGGGAGGCCAAGGAGGAAGGCAAAACCCATGTCAGAGAAAGGTAAGCTAGGTTGGCTCTGGCTTTATGAGGAAGACCTTGCTGTGGAAAACAAGTAGTCTGTAAGCTGTCATGCTTCTCTGAAGTAGTGGCATATGAGTTCATTAATGTCTACCTGCTACCTCCATATTAGACTCCAAAACATTTCTTGTACTGCTACAGATAAGAGATTGAGTGAGGGATCTGTCAAACTGCACCACAACAAGCCATTCATCCTGTAGGAGTCAGACAATGAGAATCTCCTCCTTCAGGGGAAATTGCTCAAAGTATGTGTAAGCTAAACCCTGGGATGTGAGCCCTCGTTATGAGGCAGAATTCAAGTTTGTCTTGGTAACCTGCATATTCCTTGAGTTGTAGCATAATGTCTACCAATATTCCTGCAATGTACTAAAGGAAAATAAATTATTTTTAAGGATTTAAACAGTAATAGGTGTCCTCCCCTCCACCGCCCTTGGAATAAATATCTCATGTCTTCTGAAAAAAACCCCTTATATACATTAGAGCATATCAGTGACCCTGTGGGTACTCTGAAAACTGTGTGCCCATACTTTATTGGCAGAAGTGACAAAGTTGAGAATTATCAGTTCTTCAAGTTAAAGATTCCCATAGAATCACTAATCAAACAAGAGTTTAATTCTACTCCTAAATTAAGACAACAATATGACCCCAGAGGGCTTGGTCATATCTGTCTACCAACTGCTTTTCAATATTTTTCAATGGTTTTGAGGAAAAAAAATATGAACATCTACAGATCCGTGTGTAGAGCATTTTAAATAGTGGGGCAAATCTTTCCTCACTTGTCTTCTCTGTTTGGTGGAACTACAGAAAGACTATGAATCTGCATTTATTTATGGAAATTCATCATGGTTTCAGTTGGGATAGAGTTAACTTTCTTACTAGCAGCTGGTATAATGCTATCTTTTAGATTCGGGATGAAAGCAATGTTGATAGTGCACTAATGCTTTTGATTGTTACTCAGCAGTCAAGGCTTTTTCTGCCTCTTACACTGCCCTGCCAGTGAGTAGGCTGGGGGTGCACAAGAAGTTGGGAGGAGACACAGCTGAGACAGCTGACTGCAACTCACTAAAGAGATCTTTCGTACCATATGATGTCATGCTCAGTATATAAAGCTGGGGAAAGAAGAAGGAAAGGGGGGAACATTTGGAGTTATGGCATTTGTCATCACAAGTAACCATCTGGTGTGATGGACCCCTGCTTTCCTGGAGGTGACTGAACACCTGCCTGCCCATGTGAAGCAGTGAATTAATTCCTTGTTTTGCTTTGCTTGTGTGTGTGGCTTTTCCTTTACCTACTAAGCTATGTTTATCTCAACCCATGAGTTTTTTCTCACTTTTAGTCTTCTGATTCTCTCCCCCATCCCAACTGCGAGGAGCGAGCAAGCGCCTGCATGGTCCTAGTTCCTGGCTAGGGCTAAACTAGAACAAAATTGTCTTTATCCTCAAACAGCAAAGGGAATAAACAAAAGGGAATATTATTCCACGATGTGCCTGCACTGTATATCCTACACACAGTTCTATTCCCTGACAACTCAAAACAGCAAAGCAGTTGTGGAAAAAGCACAGGTAAGGTAAAGGTAAGGTAAGCATTTCATTCCTCAAAGAGTACTTGACTATATATACATGGAAATGCCTTTCATAGAATCATAGAATTTTTTAGGTCATTTAAAGGTCATCTAGTCCAACCCCCACTGCAATGAGCGGGGACATCTTCAACTAGATCAGGTTGCTCAGATCCCCGTCCAACCTGACCTTGAATGTTTCTAGGGCTTGCGCATCGACCACCNCCAGAGCTGGATGCAGTACTGCAGGTGGGGTCTCACCAGAGCAGAGCAGAAGGGCAGAATCACCTCCCTTGACCTGCTGGCCACGCTTCTCTTGATGCAGCCCAGGATATGGTTGGCTTTCTGGGCTGTGAGTGCACATTCTCGGCTCATGTCCAGCTTTTCACCCACCAGTATCGCCAAGTCCTTCTCTGGAGGGCTGCTCTCAATCCCTTCATCCCCCAGCCTGTATTGACACCGGGGGTTGCTCTGACCAAGGTGCAGGACCCTGCACTTGGCCTTGTTGAACCTCATGAGGTTCACACAGGCCCACTTCTTGAGTGTGTCCAGGTCCCTCTGGATGGCATCCCATTCCTCAGTGAATTGAGCTCAAGATCTTTCAATGTAAGATCAAGAATCACATAAAGTCTGCCCAGAAATTCCTGGTTCTCTCTAAAAAACAAGGAGTACCTTTGGTCAAATAATCCTCTCTCTTGCTATGCATGGAACCACCAGTAGGCACTTCACACAGACACAATATGAATAGAGGCAGATCCTCCTGCTCAAGAAATGTTAGGGGTATTTTCATTTTTTTTTCAATACGCTTTTCATATCTGCTCAGCATTTAGTTGCCTGCCAAGGCCCTGGTCCCACGTGCTGAAAAAAGATTCTGGTCCTGAGTATTCGGAATACATTAGCTAAAGCTGAGATATTAGTAAATGAAAATGTACAAGAGACAACCTTAACATCCCTACTATGGACATCATGCCAGTACACATACACACACTCATGCATATATCTACTCCCTTGGAAAATAACCTCGGCCTACACTGTGACCACAACAGTAGAAAATAAAGCTACTGTGCTTAAGTCGTAATCCTGCAATTAACGTAGCAGGGAGCAGTTCCAGCATCATCTGTCATCGGTGCAGAGTAGAAAGTGGAAGCAAATTTGCAGTAACTAAAATATTGGTGGAGCTCATTTTGTCAGTCCACAGCAATTTCCTTTTAAAGGTTCACAAACAAGGTGAATTCATTCCCTCCTCAGTTTTTGGTTTTGGGTTTTTGTTTTTTTTTTTTTTCTTTTTTTCCAAAGGAGATAATATTTAAGCTCTACTGTAATTAAATATGAATATGCTGAAAATCTTTGTAGCATATTTTACCTCTGTTGTTTCCACAGAGCTGTCACTACCAGCTGATATGTCTCACCTCAGAAGGAAAATCGTTTCATGAGATAACATTTTCCCTTCAGCCCCATGAAGCCCCAATGGGCATATTTCTGGATGCATTTGAAAGCAACAGAACCAGCTGTGCACCTCCATATGTGAAAGGTCTGATCAGACCAATCTCATTTTAAAATCAACAGAATTGACAGAAAGACCGTTTTGCTACAACAGAGCAATTCACAGCTCCAGTACAGGTTGATGCCAAATTTTTAAAAGGCTTTAATAAGCCAAGCCAGCCAGGAGTCAGAACACGATGTAGCTGTGTGGCATTGCTGCAGAGCCTGACATCCCCAATCAGCCATAAATTAATTTTCACAAAGGGTAAGGGAAGACATTTAGAAAGGAGTAATGTGCCCTGATACTGTCAATCTTATCAGCGTGATATTGCATTGACATTCTAACCATTAGATATGAACCTATGTAACGGTTACAAATTAAGTAATGAGATGAAATTAAGAAAAGATAAATTTTGGAATGAGGAGCTGAAAATGAGCGAAGTCTGCGAGGCAGGAGCAATCTCAAAGACAACTGTGGGAAATCTGATTTCCAGGACTACATCGGACAAAGAGATGGAGAACATACAGAGGGATAAATCCTGCTGTGGGCAGGCATTTGGCCTGTAGTTTTGTATCTTATACAATATAGCTATTAGACTGGGATGAGAATCTTTTAACAAAACTTATTTTTTTTCTGGAAAATGCTGGTCCATGTAAACCAAAACCTTTTCTGTATAAATACATCATTTTTGATGAAGAATTGTTTCTCATATCTAGGGGACATTCACAAGTAAACATCTGAAATGGTCACCTTCTCAGCACAGGACATGGGGCTACTCTTTGTCCATGATGAAACCAACTTCCACACAGGAACAAATGGGTGAGGCTAGAGAGAAATCACGTGAAAGGAGGAACCTGCATGAGTCATCTCCTCACTTATGGGTACTGTCCCACCGGGAGGAGAGGTGTCAGCTTCTGGGCCTTTCTCCACTGACTTTTATGGTTTTTGTAAATGTGAGGTTTGAGAGGTGTTTGAACAGAGACACTTCTCACACTTCTAACCATGCAAGAGAGATTCAGATTAAGCGCCTGGAAAACACTCCATAAAAAATGGAGGCATGATTGGTCTTCAAGACTTGGATTCAGACAGCCCTGAACTGCAAGGAGTTTAAAGAGCACGTTAGCGCTTCAATACTGCATACGTCCTTCAAAAGCACTGCAGTCTCTGGTGGTCTGAAACCAATCGTTTAGTTTTATGGATAGAGACCGTCACTAATTAATTATGCTATTTATCCCTCATCAAATTAAGCTGGCTTGTTAAAGGTGCAGAATCAATATAATCCATATAGCAAATTAGCTGTATTCTGTGCATAGCTACCCACATATCCTAAAAGCATAGGAGCAGTAAGCTGTTTTCTTCTAAAGCAAATAATAGAAACAGGTGTCCCTTATAAAATTACAAGCTTAAACACCCCCCAGTGAATGTGGGTGTGCTTATGAAGTTCTAAAGATACAAATCTTCCCAGAAAGTATGGGACATTGTCAGTGACCCTTCTTTTCACAGATAAAGACATGCTCATTGCTTCCATGGTGGCATCTGGTACCTTAAAGAATAGGGTCCACCTGCTTGTGAATGATGCCATGCTGAACACCTTGTGAAAGTTGTTTCTTGCTTATGCACACAACAGTATAAAAGACCGAGGGACAGCTGGGCTATCAATGCTCTGCTCCAGGAGGACCACGCTCAGGAGTACCCCCATCCTTCATTCACCTGGAAGATGGCTGGGAAGAAGTACACATGCTTTTTAAAGTCTAGTGGACCAATGCGTCATCTGGGAACCCTACAGGCACAATAAGGAGAGAGCACCAGGTCTCAGGGGCTCACTATGAGGTACCCCAGTCATTCAGCCTTGACTGGGTTGCTCTGACACCCTTAAAATCAGAATGTCTTGCAATGACATCTGCAACAGATGGAGGTGTCTGGAGCAGTTACAGACAGCAATTCAGTCATTCATCTTAGCAACTTGTCTTTGGCAAGAGGAAAGAGTAAAGCCAATCAAGTAACTACCTTAGAATAGACAGCAAACCTGTTACTTTACTTGAATAACCCTCTAATGGAGATGGAGATCCGGCTTTCTTGACTGATACTTCTCTTCCTTAAGTTCCTTTGAGATCTTATGTAGCTTCTATTTGTAAGACTCCATCCACTTTAAGTTCATAGGGCTGAAGTTCTTCCATGACCTAAAAGAACTTAGGAAGTCCTTTGGATAATGTAACCTGATAGATATCCTTTGATCATGTGTTTTATGTAACCAAATAGATGTTTCCACTTTTTCCAGCTTTAGCATTACTGAAGATATGAATATTCATAATCCTAAACTGCAGCTACTAATATAAATAATTTATGCATATATAAAGAGGTTTTTTCATAACAAAAATAGCTTTTATAGTGCAATTCTGTTATGTACAGACTATTTGCAGCTCTGAGACCATAGGGTCAATAGATATTTAGACATTTTTATGAGCACCTCGTCAGCTAGTGCAGAAAGTTAATGTTTTTCCTGCCTTAATCTCTAAAAAGAAAAAAAAAAGAGAGAAAAAGGAGAATTATTATTTCAATGAGCTTCTAGAAGAGAACTGTTTGTTTTTTTTTTTTTAAATATTGCTGAGGAGGAACTCAAGATAAAACGAATCCCCTACTTTAGCACATGCTTTTAAAAATGTGTGCTACTCCGACATGTTCCACATGTCATGAAAAGTTACTTCTGTCACTGATTATTGTTTACACAGTTGCTCCTTTGCACAATGTGAGTCAGAAAAAAAGAAGGTGCAAATGAAAGCTTCATTTGATTAGGGAAATAAAATAAAGTCTGATCCATCCCCCCAGCTGCATGGCACTTGTGCACGCGTGTGTGTGCATGTGTGTGTATGCATCTTCAGCATGGGTTTTTTCATGGCTCTTATCAAAAGGTAGAGAATAGCTACTGCCAGCACACTCGAGTAGGAGCACGGGAAAATTCTGCTTTCTTCACTGGGGTCTACAGATCACAGCCACATAGAAAATTCACAGCAGATAATTACCTTCTCAGCATATTAATTAGAAGAGCTGGTTTGCACTATAATGTATAACACCATATGCACAGTGATAGCAAATTTGATTTTTAACTAACACACACAAAGTTTAGCGTTTGCTTAATTATTGTCTGCACAAGCCTTAATAGAGCAATAGATATTTTTTTGTCTTTTACAGATGTTAGAGCAATGCCGTTGGACGCATACAGCACACAAGCACTGTCAGGCACACACATGATGTGCTGACTCCATTGTCACGCACAGGTATCCGAAATACATCTAGGGTACCTGAGGTGTCTGGCAGATATGACACAGGACCAGCAGGATCCACACCTTGCTTCAGTAGCAGCTAGACATCAGCCTTCTGAAATGGCACTAAAATGACTGAACAGAGCCAAAGGCAGACTGGGATAGGAATCAGTGTGGGAGTAAGTTATTTTAGGGTTTACACGTAGGTGCCTATACATCAGATAAGTGTCCATGGTCTCACTGAGATGGCTTCAGTGTAGTCAGTGTAGGTATCTTGCCCAGCCTCCAGTTGCTGCCTCTGAGGCTGTGTGTCTCCTTAAGGTCATGCGTCCCATCTGCCAAGCATCTACAGATATCTTGGTTGTCTTTTGGTATCACAGATGGCAGTAACCACCTACATTTAGGAAGACCTTTGTTGACTATAGGGACAGCTTAGGTATCTATTTGCACGCTCACATGTAGACACCTAAAGGTACATGTCTCTGACCAAGCCATGAATTCCGTATGTCCTTCACAGAGAAACCAGCTAGGCTTATACGACAAATATTCTGTGGGTTCTGAAAATTATAATTTTTTATTATATGCAGATCATTCAATGTATGCAAAGTCTGGATTTCTAAATCCATTCCTATGATACAAATCAGGAGAAAGACTTACAATGTCAGTAAGCATGGAGTGAAGGCTTAGTATCAAAAATAATCATGGGATCTCTCCTGCAAAGCATATAACATGTTTCATTAGAGGAAAGGCATTGCCAAGTCTGAGAAGAGACTGCAGAGGATTATCAACATTATTTAGGGCTTTCAGTCTCTGAGTCATAAGGCAAGATTAGCAGCACAAAAAGAACAGAGATTTCACAGAACTCCATCCAATCTGGAAAACAGCATAACAGAGACATGTTAAGAAACTCTTTGATAATGTAACTAATTCAAAAACATGATGTCTTGATGTTGTCTTACGCTTGGGAAAGTGATTTTAGTAGAAGTTCTGCAAATCTTCAAGCACCACAGTTTATTCAGTCAGGAAGGAGTCAGCCTATTTCAGTGAGGGAGGAATAACTCCAAGAAAAAAAAAGTCCTTTTTCTCTTACTTAAAACCTTTTGATTTTGGGCTTCATACACCTAGGCTGGAGAGCTGGCAGCTTTAAGGGTAAAAGGGCTTTTGTCTGAAATAGAAGAAAGGTTCGGTTCAGTTCAGGAAGATTCCTGTACCAATAAATTCCCTTGCCAGTATTTTTTTTTTCCTTTACCTCCTGTAGAGAGCGCTTCCACAACAGTGGTGGCAGAATACACTTGATTTTTTTTCTGTAGCCTGTTCTAACTCTGTGGGAATCCTCTACACAGACGTAAGAAGAGAAATAGACATAAGGAAGAAGAGGAAGCGGAAAAACACTGAATAAAAGGAGACACAATACACAAATTAAGTTTTCCCTATTCTTCATGATTCTGTTTCTTTCTTTCCATACTGAAGAGTGATGTCCCAGAATGGCAAAGTCAGGGTTAGGAACTGTGCTGGAAGGAATTAAGATATCAAGTGGTATCTTCTCCTACTGTGGTTGTAAGTGCCCAGCGAAGAGAGCATAGAGCCACATAAAATCACAGGGAAAATGTAGAAACTGTAAGAAACAGGATCGTCAGAACCAGTTCAGCTTTGTGCGATAATTCCCACTTTTTTGATTTTTACAAATTCTCACTTAACCACATAAGCGTTCATGGGCTTTCTGTCAAAATCACCTTCAGTACTACTACTATTGCATTGCCTTTTACCTGCTTCTCTAATGATGGAGATTGGAGACTAAGGCAAGAAATCTAAAAAATACTTACACAAGGGAGAAACTTTACAAATTGAGTATGTTCTATGGGACCCAAAAGTATTTTTATGAGTTGCCGAAATTGGAGGGCAACTTAGATATAATTGAGCAATAGAATAGAGAGACAAGGGGATGAAAAAGTTGTTAGATATAGTTTGGGAGAATGGGCAACACTTAGTTCTTCCTTTCCCTCTTTTTTTTTTTTTTTTTGTTTTCAAGTTCCATTCAAGGATGAAGAAAGAAAGGGGAAACAGGCTCAGGAACAAAATCAAATGGCATAGATGAGGTTATTGACAAGTGGACAACCAGCCTCTTGTTCCTTAAAACAAAATTACTTCTAAGGGAACATTTATAGGAACCCAGCAAAGCTGAATAACATACTGACTTCTTTCTTTCTCTCTTCAAGGCATGAGGTCCTCTGGTAAAAGCCTTGGCTTGTGGGATTTTGCTGTCATACTTCATCAGCTGTAGCCATCATTCTGTGTACCCCTGAGCCATTTGCACAGCATAATTTCTCTTCTGGCACAAAGGTCTATCACTGAGACCATAATGGGGGGGATCAAGGTTACAACATTCTCAAACCAAAACCCATGGGCATGGATCTGAGTATAATGCATTGTCCATGCAGCTATGGATGTTGCAAAAAGGAATCCTCCAGGACATAAATCTTTGAAAACTTTTGTTTTAATGAAGCACATTTTTCTAAAGCTTGACTTAAGGAAAGAGATTGTCAAGGTTTTTTCTATCTGAAAACAGTTATAGATTAGAAGTAATTTTGAGAGCATTACTGAATGCTGCAGATTTATACTTCAAGATGAATTTATGCAGATTTCAGACATTAACAACAAAACTGGATAATTAAGAAACTTGTAACAGAGTCTATGGATTAACACATCTTCATGTCATTCTGTGGCACACTGCATAAATGTAAAAAATTATTAAATCAAAGTAAGCTGCAATGGAAATAATTTCAAACTACAAATACACCTCTGACCGAGTGTTGTTCAAAAGTGGCAGTGTCATGCTCTTGGGTCCCCAGATATGAAGTAAATTAAAACTAATGATGAACTCCTATACTATTTACATTACTATAATGGCTCTAATAGTGTGAGATCTACCGAATGCATTAAAACAATTAAAGAGATGTCCCATCTGTCTTTGCCTATAAGGTAATAAAGGGTTTCTTGAGAAAAGTTAGGATTATACATACTTGTGAGTTCTGTGAGGAAAAACATTTCAAGACAAATCTGTTTTAAAATTTGGAAATGGTTTCCAGTTACTGTTGAATGACACGAATCTTCTAAAATCCAACTCATTGTTTAAACGTCTACCTTTCAGAGTTTTGTAATATCCAAAATTTAATCTATATTCTCTGTACAGACTGAGAAAGTTATTTGGCATGATGTCCATTTCAAGTAGTCAATCAGTGAAGAAGCTCCCTCTCCCATTACAGCCCTCTCTCGTGGGTTGTCAACACCTTTTGACATTTTCTTGACTGGAACTCAACCGAAGAGATGTGGGAAGGGAAGGGAAGGGAAGGGAAGGGAAGGGAAGGGAAGGGAAGGGAAGGGAAAAAGAGGAGGAGGAGGAAGAGGAAAATGAGGAAAACGAAGAGCCAAGTGTTGCTGAACATGTTACAGTGTCAAACCAGAATCTCAATAAGTGTTTCATAGACTCCTTGGAGATCAAATTGGGGTGAATAATCTCCATTTTTTTCAGCAGTCATCATTGCAGACTATCAGCCTCTGAATGATCCTGACTAAACCTGCAGCTCAAGTGACAAGAACAGCATGATAACATCACATTATCTGTTCCTCGCTGAACATGTGTTAGTGGTATACTACAGCCAGAAATCCTCCTACTGCTGTCGCATTAAACCAAAGAAATTAAACATGGTGTTTCCCAGAGGCTGTAAGGGAGACAAGGCCCTCTCTTCTTCATCTGCTTTGGCCTTTGGGCACTAGATTCGTGTAAACAGTGAAGACGTTGTTGGTTTTGTGATTCTCCTGTAGGAGTCATAGCAACCAGCTAGCACTAAAATGATGCTTTTATTTTGGCTGCTCTCAGAGCAAAAGTATTTGGCAACATAAGGTGCTATGCACATAGGTTTGAGATATTGTGTTTAAATAAAAGTCATCATAATCACTTTGACTGCATTGAAACAACGGGAAGAAAAGAAATAAAATTTGTCATGTGGGAAAAAGGGAAAGAAGTCTATAGGGGAAAATTATTCTCATACTTTTTACAGGGCACAATCAACAACAAAAAGCAAAAATAAAATTTAAAACTATTTAAAAAATCACTCGAGAACATGCTTTCAAATTAAATTATTCAAATTCCTTTCATAATGAAAGTCTTGTAAAATTAAAATACATTCATCTCCTCTAGTAGTATTCCACGATTTCTTCTTGACTGATGAAATAGACTTTGCCTTGAAGGACTGTCACATTAACAATATCTCATGCATTCTTTTTATGGGAACACGCTGCAGAAACAGTCAAACAGAAGCAGTTCTGTTGTCTGCGGAGATTTAGCTAACATACATGAGGATTTAATAAGGCCCTGCCAACATAAGTCCATACCAAGATAAATCAATTTAAGAAAAGAAGTAATTATTTGGAAATGAGGAAACCCATGAAGGCTCAATCATATGTGCTCTATTTTGCTTGGAGTATCAGCACATTCCTCATATAACCTCTATGTTTTGCTCTGGAAAGTCACAGAGGGTGCTATGCTGGTTCGCATAGTTATTCTCCACATCCCCTCACTGACAAGTCTGAGTTCATGCAGGTTTTCCTTTTCTACACAGAGATGTCCCTCCTTCGGTGATGCATACTTCAGTATATCAATTCAGATTATTAATAGACAGCGAACTTCTCCCTCTGCTTTCTCTTTTGAACGAATATTGAAATACAGATGCTGTACTTTTCTAGCTGTTACGTTTCTATTCTGCATTGTTTCAGTGTGGACCGCAATGATTAGAACCAAAAAACTTTAATACCATTTTAATACTATTTTTTCTCAGCCTTCATACAGTGGCAACAAAACACTCACCCACCCACATTACTGGATTTAAAAAAGAATGAGAAAAAAGCTAATATAATCAGGAAGAGGTAAGTCTTTGAAAAGAATTAAGCTCTCAGGTTAAAATTGTCAAAATTGTTTATACCTTATATTAGAACTTAAGTAGGATCTTTCAGTTAGTTCTGTTTTAACACATAACGGATGAGAAAGTGTGCATATGTCTTCAGAGTAACCCATGCACTTGCATGCAAGGGGAAGGACTCCCTGAAGATACAGAAAAGACAGTTTCAAGTCTGTTTTATGAGCCCGGGATTTCCAGTCCAGGTCAAGCATGGATTTGAACCCGGGCCTCTCCCAGTTGTGTCTCTGTTGTTGAGTTACCGACATGGGCACTCACAGTCGGAAAATCCCATTTTCCAGCCAGCACTAAATCCAACGTCAGATATCTGTGCCTGAAACAGGGCACTGACGCTGACGAAAACTGTGATGCTTTTTTTACACACAACACCTTCACAGCTTGTTAATATAATCATTTAAGAGGAGAGTTACCACGTTATTTAATTTCAGGCTGCAGGCTTGGGGCCTTTAGGCTACGGACACTTCATTGACAGGCTAAATTAGGAAACGACAAAGGAAAGCAGCCCCCCACCTCAAGCATGAAGCTTCAACTGAAATTTTAAATGAACCCTGACAGATCGACTCTTCCTGTGGAAGAGTATCTCACTGCTGCCTGCTCACAGTCAGACAGCTCAGAAGGACAGTTTTAGTGGGTAACTGATAATTTAAGGCTGCTGGCTCAGCTGGCTGGATCCCAGCTTAGGATCCCGACTGGGGGACCTCAGTTCAGTGAGTAAATCTCAGCAGTAAGCAGACTGTGACATCAGCATCGCTCATTCTTTACCTTTATATCTTCTACTCAAGAGAATTTTTTCTTTATATTCTATGTAAAGTTTTTGTTTTTTTTTTTCCTCCCGGCTCCTTGTGATCTGTTTTGCCTTTTCTTTAGTTTTTCTCTTGTCTTAAATACCGTCTTCCCATTTTCTGCAATGCTGTGTGGCTTTTCTGCCTGGATATAAATGTTTGATTTGAGCCACTCGATTAGTGGTATAAAATTTATGCTTACATAGTGCTTTCAACCCTCAACTACCATAGGAATATTGCTTAATGAATCTCTAAAACTTGCCTGTGAGGTAAGTCTAGCAAATGTTATTATTGCATTATTTCTTTTTTTTTTCTTACTCACAGAAGAGGGTAATATGTAAACCTAGGGCCAAGACAACACTTCTTCTCAGCTTGTTTAGCTTTTATTATTTTACTTCACCATTAATGCTCTTCTGCCTTCTCTTTTCCTTTAACCTTATTTGAATCTCTGTCTCTCTCTCCTTTAATTCTATTTCTTTTCTGGTTGTCACACACAGAGGTGACTGTTAGAGGTTTATTTTGACCAATTTAATATGCACCTGACTGACTCTGTGGTTGCAAACTACCTGTTATTACCCATAACCATTAAAATATCTTTCCTTGGATAGAATTACTGTGTTTCAGAAATTGCTGTTATTCTCTTACTTGTATCAAAGGCACTTCTTTTATTTCCATTTAAAATACTGGTTCTTTTATCCTTTTCAACTTTCATGTCACCTTTTGAGCTGCAAAGCTTTTATAAATTGAGTTTGAAGGATCTCCTCAGAACTCTGCTATTAGTCATACAGCAGAGTCATCTCTGCTTTTTTTGTCTTTCAAGAGAACAGAGCAATATGTCTTCACAGAGATACATGATATACGCTTCCTAGGACAAATAAAACCATACTACAGCACCATGGACCTTTAATGTTCTGGTTTGTTTTCTTTTGGATGAGCCAGGAAAAGGACATAACCCAGTGTTTTCCATGGTCTCATTGGTAGAGGCAGCCAAAAACACACGTAGCTCATTAAGAACATTACATCACAAAGCATATTCTTCACACTGTGCTTTTGTGGGTCAGGGAGTCAAGTCATACTTGTTCCTTATTCACCAGAAATAACAGAAAGAAACTCTACTGTTGATTCTTTTAAAAAAGAAACTGTGGTAACATGAAACTAAAGTTTTATTCACATTTTAATAATAAACAGTCTAAAGAACATGTGGATCATGTTGGTCTGAAACAATGTGATACTGTGTATAAACTGCATTGTTTTATTATTTATACCCTTTATTACACTAATGCTAGTACCAATGACCAAGACAAATTCTAATCCAGGGTTAGTCTGGTGTATAAGAAAAGACAAAAAATGAGCAGAAAAACTGAAGCAAAAGCAGTGAAGTGACTCATAACACACAGGTCAGTGAGCGCCTCTGATTTCAGCAGAAATACTCGTATCATATCACGGCCTGGCAATTTATTGTTACAGATAAGATTGTCGAGGCCATGCAGTCAAAACTGTATTTGAGCTGATCTCCGGACTAGCTGATTTTCCTGCATACTGTGTTTTGGAACAATGATTATGCACCCCTAATCCTTACTATATTTGGGGTTTCAGTTTAAACCACATGTATTCTTCATTTAACACGTTTAATCTTTACCCACAATTTCTGTGTATAATTGCAGCATTGTTGTGATCAGGTTACTTAATGTTATTAACAGAAAATCTCAGATTTGACTCTACTACCACCTTCTTTTTGTCTGGGAATTCACATTGAAATGTGGATTCCTAATTCTGTAACTAATATTTTTTTAATATGCTTACCTAGGATTTTCAGGCAGGAAGAAGAACTCCTGTTTTAATTTTCTTCTCTAATGTGGATGGAAATATAGAAGGATTGCCATGTCTGCCTTGGAGTTCTCTTCCCTGTGTTATCTTTATGTGCAAGTAGTCAGAAAGCACTGATCAATTAAGGACTGTTTAAAAGAAATAAGAGGAGGAGAAGGAAAGGATGTAGTTTGGAATTTCCCACAGTCTCCTGCCCACATTTGAAACCCCAGAGTGAAGTTGAACACAAGCTTTTCAAGATATTAGGTTTTCTGGGAGCAAAATACTTGAAAGGCGCATCATGTGTTAGCTGGCCAAATGTTTTTCGAGTGTGTGTTGTGTGTGTATCTGTGTATCCATGTGTGTGAATGTTCTGTTATTTGTCTTCTTAAACCCCTTGTTTATGGTTCTGGGTAAGGAATTTTGTTTAAATAAGAAAACAAATTAAAATGCTCCCCAGGCACTTTCTACAAAACACACACTTTCGAGACAGGAATTATTGTAGGCGTTGATAGAATAATTTCTACAGAAATCTGTGCTCAAAACACTGGGAATTTTCTACAGAATGTCCTGTGTGTTCACTAGAGCTTTTTCTTGAATGTTGAGCGGTCCCAGAAGCAGCTGCATTTGTGGCCAGTGACTATATGTAACTGCTTCCTTCAGGGACTCCCAGCTGCAGCTTGCCGTGTGCTCCTGAGTCCTCTCAGTATTAATGCAGCTACACCAATTTCTCCTCCTTCGTCTCTGTCCTGCCAAGACCAGCGCTTCATGACATCCACCATATATTCTTCTGTTAGTAATGTCTTTTACAAATTTTATGAATACATCATTTGCAAATTGTTCAAATGCTACATTGAGGGGCACAGAAGTGCCTTTAAGAGAATCTGCAGCTTTTACTGAAGCAAAACACCATCTGGAATAAATGATATACTTGCCTACACAAGCCCACTCTGCTTGCTTCTCTCTTCTTGTAAAGCTTCGGTATCTCTATCACAGACATTTTTATTCCACCTACTATCTGTGGGACTATCTCGCTTCACTTTAACTTCCTAGAAGTTAGGCATCTGGTCTAAGCTGGCAGGCTGAGCTCCCCTTAAACTCAGTGTAGAGTGAGAGGTTCCCTGGTTGGGGGTGGCATGGAGAGGAATTTCTTTCTAGAAAAGTCTGCCACTCTTGATCACAGAAACAAGATGAGCATCTAGCTCAGATGCTGTACCTGCAGCAAAGGATCCTGTACAGTATTGCTTTCCAAAGCTTTTTTCAGTTAATAATACTGATTTCCTTTCTACATATTAGTGAATGTAAAAATGACATTTACTTTTTAAAGAAAATGGTGGCAGAAAAATCTCCGCTCAATAATATATGCTGCCATTTTTCTTATGTTTTCATAGCCACCATGAGGCGGCAGTTTGTTTAGGGGAAGAAATAATAGGAGAAAAATGTTTTTAAAACTCTTCCTCACAGTCCCTGGATCCATTCTGGCTCTGCAGACCATTTCTGTTAGGACTCCTCAGGCCGAGTGGAGGGATGTGGCATGTTCCCTGCTCAGAACACGCATGGCTGTTCTGCTGTCAACAACAGTAGGATTTCCACATGCCAGTCTTTGCCTTAAATCTCCTTCATTCTTTTCTTGCTGAGGCAAAATATCCCGTTATAAAAGACCACAGAGAGCTTTCTCTGGCATCTGCTAGATTTGGTTTCCAGGTGGGGGCAGAAACGCACAGACTTCACTGCAGCATCATGCAGGTGCAGAAGGCACTCAGTACCACTGTGAGCGCTATCAGCCATGTGAAACTCACTGGATTATATTTCCCAGCATGAAAATCTTAGATATTCTTACCAAGGGCTACAGAAAGAGCTAATTAGGAAATATTATCTTTTAAATATTCAAATTTCACTGAATACAAAGTCTATCTATTAGAAGATCAAAGGGTTACATTTATTTTCTCTCACTGTATGTTAACTTTATTATGCTTATGAACAATATACGTGTTGTTATTTTCTTTTTATCCTGTTATTATATTTCTTCAACTTTCCTCTCTCCTTGTGAGATAAATATGTTTCATTTCCCATCCTCTTCTTTCTGAGTGACCATTTGGAAAAAATACCAGCTCACATCACTCTTAGTTCAGTACACTGCATTCTTCTCCTGGCCAGTAAGCGATGAGAAATTATACCCTTATACATTAGAGAGGAGATGCATTTACAGTATAATCCAGGGGACATCAATCATACACAAAACAAGAAAGTTTAAGTGGGATCCTTATCCATTGGCCTGAAGGTGGTGAGAAAGAGACTCCACACCCTACACCTCCAGCAGTTTTGTGGCCTTGGTCCATCAGAGGAGAGCTGTCTCCCAGGCATCTCTCCTTCATCCAAGCGCTCCTGCCACGGTGGTCAGGCTGGGGGCTGGGACAAGAGTTGATGCCTCTAGAGGAGAGAGGGCTCTGTAGGGAGTCAGCCATGAAATGAGTCCAGCCACCTCCACCAACACCTGCATCTGCCAAAGCCGAGGACGTCCTGCTGGGGTCCACCAGAGCAGAACCATGACACCAAAAGCAAGACTTTGGTCCTATAAAGGCACTCTCTGTGCAGTCTCCAGCCATGGGGAGTTTCCACTAATTTCAGTAGGAATGATTTCAAGCTTTGGTGCCATGGTAAGAGGGACATGAGAAAAGGAGAATTTATGAATACCCTACCGGTGTGCATTGTGCTGTGCACTGAAACATGTAATTAAACTGAAGCATTTCAAGGAATTTGACAACATAAAAGGGCAAACTGTGTAAAAAAGGTGCATAAAGATCTTTGGGTATTCATACACAGCCACCGGCAGGCTTGACATATTTTCTTGAAGTCAACAAAAAATTTCCAGAATATGATGACTTCATTCACATGCATGAAAACATTTTTATTTTTTTTTAAAAAGATATTAGTTAGATTTTACTGTCCTGTGTGTTCTGACTGGTCTGCTCATGAGCCACAATACATGAAAAAGATGGTCTTATGCTTCAGAAAATGTCTGCCCATGAGGGAAAAAAAGAAAGAATGATATGCTGGCTTTCTCACAATAGTCATTACATTTTTCCAGCTTAAGTTCTTCAGATGCAAAACATTTTGACTCTCCTAACAACTAGGAACAGAAACAGACACAGAAAAAGGGATTAGTTCAAAAGATACATGCCAGAAAGCCAACTTTGCTTCTTTTGTACTGCTTAGCTAGATCCAAAAATCTGAAACATACCTTTTTTCAATAAGCAAAATAAAATGAGAAATTTAAGCAAGCATTTCTGTGTGTTACTGACACTGCCAAATAATTTGCTTTCCAAGTGAGATGTTTTTGAAAGTTTTCGGTCTGAGAAGCTGTAACCACAGCCAATACAAGGCTGAGGGTTACAAAATAATCAGTGTCCAACAACTATTAATAAGAATTTCATAATTAACCACAAGTTAATTTGTATGTAACATAATTTTAATGTTTTTAGTCTTTAAATAAATATTTAGCAATGATGGGCTATTTAGAATAGGGGTTATTCATTGATTTATGTTACCCATTTTTATTTTAGTCTATTTTAGTACAGCTCTGATTTTTTGCCTTAAAACAGGAAATATTTCAGCATTTACATATTAACAATTTTCTTTAAATATTAAATATTAGTGTTCCTCCTGTGATTGTTACACCATTTTAAAAGCCTATTTTAAATAAATAAATAAATAAATAAATAGCGTCCTAGCTTTAAGACCAGTTTAAAATTTTGACAGAAGCCACAAAGATTTAATATTTATGTTATATATTTAATTCTTAATGCCTAAAATTCCTTTTGTGATTGTTAAACCAGTTCAATAGGCAGATTAGTGTGGGATACTTGAATTTAAAGTATCAACATTTTATGTTAATTATGCAGTGGCAGGCTGTATATTTAAACACAAATATTAAGAAGAGAAAATTTTCAGATAGTTGAAACACCAGTACCTCAGTCAGTCTGCCTACTGTGTACATATATCCTGCTAAACCAAAATATATGCACTTAAAAGCGGTCACTTGTTTAAATTCAAAAAGAACTTTGCATCAGTCCAGAAACGTAAAGATTATCAGGTCTGCCCAGGTAAAAAGTTCATGCTAAGGAACCTCAGCCACTAATATTTCCCTCAGATCTTTAAATTCAATTTGAAAGAAAGCTATCTTCTAAACCAGAGATCTAATTTTAAGCTACAGATATTGAAGAGCAGAGCACTGTGCCTGATTATCATCACCATTGAAATATCTTTATTTCTATCTTTGTGGTGTTTGTACCAAAAAAAATTAGACTTACTTATCATGAATATTCCTGAAAGGCAAAACATGAGCTTCATTGGCACTATAGCCAAGGAAAATCTCTGCTGTTAATGAAGAAGTATTTGCATGTAGTGAAAAATCATAGGATACCACCTAAGGAGCTGAGCTCCTCAGCTCATAAGGGTTGCAACCAGCATTAATTATCAGGTTGAGCTACTGGCCATAGTTCCTCTGTTCTGAGGGCTGAATATTACACCAACTCTGAATGCTTCTGAAACACATATTTCAAAAAGCTGTTTCTAAGGCCAGTGATAGTTCTGGATTGAAAGAATGCAAAGATAATAATTATAGATTTTCAGCAGAGACTAATCACCTTTGAGAGCTGATTTTCCAGCTTTTCCCAGTGTCTTCCTTTCACCACTGAATCTTTATACATCTATTTTCTCTTTTAAAATTGGTATTACCTACATGCCAGCTTTTAATATACGGAATCACCCAAGCTCCAAGCATTATTATAATATTGAATATGTTTAGCAATTTTTAAAAGAAGCAAGAGGATACAGATTTATAACTAGGTTAATAGAGTTCAGGTTTGGTTATACTTCCACTACTGTATTTCAAATGAAGTCCTACAGTAATAAGAATATAAATAAGAAATTCTACTAAAGCTAATTGTATAAAATTAATAAGGGTCTGGATTTATCAGTGTTAACCTCAATGTATTTGATAGATTCCCTGATCAGCCTGAGCTAAGGCTCATGAGTGTCTGGAAGAACATATTATGGAAATACTCGTCCCTGCTATAAACCACAAAGCTTGTTCATGTCCTAGCAGGAAAAAAAAAAAAGTCCTGAGGTTTAATTAGAAGCACAGCACTCCTCCACAGAGACACCACAAACTGCAGAAGGAGGCTGCACATGCTGTCTGCTTAAAAGGCAATTACTTCCTATGGTCTCTTTGCAGTAGTGATATTCCTTCCAGAATTAAAGTAATAAATGCTCTGGAATTGCTGCACAGGAAGAATGTATACACTACAGACTTGATGCACTCCAAGGACTCTAACAATTTCTAGCCACAAGTCATGACATGTATAAAAGGTCTACCGGAGGATGTAGCCTCAGAAGTGACCCCTTTTAATCCCACGCTTCTTGTGAGCAGAGCAGCTGTGAATTGTGCTCTATGTTTATAGCAGGAGCTGGTATCCTAAATAGACAAATGCATTGTTTAGACTTAGATAGGTAAAAAAAAAAAAAGTTGCTATATTTATGTGTGCCTTCTTGCTTTCTTCTGTTTCTCAAGCAAATAAAGACATAATCTCAAAACATTTATGAATAGCCTGTATACTGTGAATTTTCTACTAGTTTAGTTTAGATATTCAAAGCATATAAAGGCAATCTTTATAGAAATAATTCATAAAGACATAATGGGTTGGAATATTTTTGCTTGGTTTCTAAGGAAATGAAGCTTATATAGTCTCTCTTCCTATTAATTCTCCCACAGTCCCCATAACTTCTAAAGCTGTCAGCCAACTTCAACCACATTTGACAGGTACAGATGCCTTGCATTTAAGAACATAAAAAATACCCTCCCAGCTCACAGCACTGCTGCATCTACCTGCTGGGATTCTGCCTTGGTCAGCAGCAATGGGAGAGGCAGTTTAGGGAGAGCACATGAACCTCTTTCCACTATTGCAGGAACGTTAGAGGGCTTATGCCTGCCTGTACCTTCTAGCAATTAATAAATAAATTCTTACATATTTTGGCAAAATCAGCAGGAGGGCAGAAGAGAGAAACACAAATTAGTGCCCCCTCGAATAGGCTTATGTGCAATTAAATTTGATTACACCTTCCTGGCAAAGTCAGCTATTCCATATATGTGTACTGGTAGCCAACTACCATATGCGTGTTTTGTAATGGGTCAAAGCAGGGCCTCTGTCAAGCTGGCAGGGCACCTGAAGGAAGGGCTGCTGGTAGACAAAAGCCATAGGAAAGTCCTACCACCCTAGGGGTAACTTGCCATGTTTGTTTATTTGTGCTTCCTATATTACTCTTCTAAAACATATATTCTTTCTCTTTGGCTTGTATTCAGATTTTGGGGCATTTTTTTCTCTATTAGAATAAACTGATGATAAAACTTGGAAATTTTTTTATGCAATTTTGTTTATTTGTCTATACAAGCTGATCGTTTCTCTGGATACACAGAGGAAACATCCTCCCTTCTCACAGTCCTAAACCTCTTCTTCCAGACATAGGAGTAAGGAGCTTTCTATATCTTAAATACCTGTCATGGCTAATTATCCCTCCATTTTCTATTTGGTTTTCTGAATTTTCATCTGTGTCTGTCACGTGCGCACAGTTGCAACCTTTCCCTATACTGGTCATCTCCTAAATGACTTTGCATATCTTTGAGCAAACTCAATATTTTAATTACTTCCATTAGTTGTCACCAGTGAAAAACAGCTTCCTTTAAACCCTGTTTTGTGCTCAAAAACAAGGCTGCTGGTAGATACCTACTTTCTCCAGGATAACAACAACTTTCAAAGGTTCAATTTATTTCCTTCACCTTCTAACAGAGCTGAGTGGAACATCCAGAAAAAGTGCAAAAAATACCTTTTTAACTGGGTAAAAGCAGACCCTTCAGAAGCCAATCCAGTTTGCATTAAGTAATCCCCTCCCCTCAACATCAAAAATAAAAGACAACAAAGCCAGAGCACAGTGCGATATATATTTTGAAAAATGTCTTCTCACCCACTTGGCTCAACACTTACTGTCACCGAGCACCAAGAAAATGAAAACCAAAGAAAGATTAAAAGCAGTGGGTATGTATAACTTAGCTGTGAGATGACTCAAGGGATAAGGTAGATGAGAACAGTTTGGAAACTTTGATAACAGAGGAAATGCTTGGCGTGAACAATAAAGGTAGAAATCTAAGGAAAGCAAACTATATTGGTAGAAGCCCCTCTTGGGAGTTATGTTGTAATCTCTGTCTCTTTATGGAGCAGAAGAAACTTTGAGGCTTCTGACATGTAAGTGAAACAGCAGAAAACATGGAAACCTGGAGATCAGAGAATACTTCCACAAAGCTAAAGGGATTCTGTGAGTGTAGGTGTTTCAACGTCTCTCATCAGTGATTTTTATGTCTTTTTTTTTCCATATGCATTAGCATATTTTTTTAAGAGATAGCTTAGGAAAATCTTGTACTCACATAATAAGAGAGAAGACATCATTAAAATTTCAAAAGGACATCCAGCTTGAGTTAAATCCATGTTTCTGTTGGCCAAGAGGAGGAGGGAGTTGTGATCTGAATTTCAAAAATCAGTCATCAGCTGAAGCGACCCATGTCATCTGCTCTGACAGCTGATGAGGGTGGACACAGTAGCTGATGCACATGGACAGACGTGTGACCTTTGAATGTAAATCAAGCCTCTTTCACAGACCTGTACACACACCTGATTTTTCTTCCCAGCTGCCCTGTGCCACCCCCTCTTGCACAGTCAGGTGCTGCCTTGCCGCCTCAGTTTTCCTTTCATGTCCCCTGCCAGACAACACAGGCCCAGGAAAGAGGAATGGAAGAGGCTACACTGTCCACAGATGCACCACAGTTCATGCTGACATCTGTGATAACTCAGACCTCAGATAGAAATAGCTCAAATCTTTCAGCCAGAAGCAGTGCTTCTGCTTGTTTTCCAACAGTTTAAAAATATTGGTTGCATACACGTGACTGTATGCAGGCAAGGTCGGTGTTCTCAGCAAGTTATTAATTAAACACCAATTATTTATGTAAATAAGAGAGTACAGAATTTGTGAGTTGTTGTACCTGCCATTTAAAAATGTCACCTAAAATTTGGTACTTGAATTCCTTCCCCAAGGATACAGCTGAGTCCCCTGGGGTTTTTGATGAACACACAACGTAATTGATTACGAGAACATTTTCTTGTTTCCTGCCAAGAACCTTTTTCCTTAAATGTTATGCACCAATTACCAGGTCAAGGCAAGAATCACATTGACTGAATCTATGAATCTATATTACATTAAGCCAGTACCGTATTTTTTATCTACAGCAAGCCTTAAAACTGCTCAGAAGCATGCACTGTCCAGGTGGGAGTGATGTAGCGATTGTGTGGCGTTCCTCACCGTTACCAAGGGAATTGGTACTGTGCACTTGGTGGAAAAATCTTCTTTTTCTAGGTGTAACCTGGGTGGCTGACTAAGAACTTTGAGGCCTGAAATGACATGAGGATCATTGATTTAAGTGGTTAACTCCCTATGGATAGTACCTATGAGAGGTGATTGGTGGAGGAATTGAAAGTACCATTTCCTTGCTCTTAATGCCACTATTTATTTATTTGCACCACCACAAAGTGGTGTCTGTCTTTGGCCCAAGTGGGTAGCTGACTTCAGAGACTGGGAACTGCCTGTGGGTTATTTCCTGGCAGGGGAAACCGCTTTCCACCTGGACAGAAGCAGATCTTTCCCCGGACCACTAGAGTACCATCAGGTCTGAGTCTCAAAAAAAAATCCCTGAGGGTCTGGGCTAATTAGCATTTGTAAGTAAAATGAGGCACTGTATGTTTATTCCAGGCTTTTTACCCCATCTGTGGAGAGTTCTGCTTGTACAACAGTGGAAATATATATGAAAAAATACAATTGTATTTTGACATGTTAAAGGCAGTTAGATATGTAGATAGTTGGGTAGTTATGCATCATCTGTAAAAAAATTTCTTCCATCCATCACATAAGCGTACAAGCAAAGTGTCACTGAAAAAATACACATTGCATTAATGCAATCTCTGATGAAGTAACATCTTTCCATCTGTCACAAAATTTGCCACAATAAATGGGAACTCTGTGCAAGTTTTATTTTACTGTATGATTTAACACAAGGCCTTTTACATTGTAGACAGTTAGTAAAAACAGTCTTTCAATGAAATTTTATTGACCATTTACTTCAATGTGTAAGCTCTAATAATATCTGTTTCCTCATTCAGAAAGACTGAGTCAGCATTTGCTCTAGCTGGCATGACACCAAACAAGCCTCCTTTTTGTGCTCTTGGATGGTAGATACGGTCTTGGGCAGAGGGTCAGTCATCGTGACTTCCCTGGAGAGAGCACAAAGGAACATGGGGGACAAAGAGCCTCCTTTCTTTCGTCAGTCTGGGTGGGACGGCTAAAACAGGAAGGAAGGCTGTCGCCATATGCAAAGTCCCCCATTCCATCTTAGAGCTGTGCTGAAAGTAGATGCATCTCCTGCTTCTACAGCACTATCTTAGTATGTTAAAACAAGGATCACTGTGTTTTGAGATGTAGTCATGCACTAGATGTTAATTAAATACCAAGTGCTTCCTTAGTTGTATGCAACAGACACTGTCCAGGAGTTTTGGCGTATTTGTGCTGGCTTTGCTGACTTGTCTGCATTGCAGGAAAGCACTAAGTATCTACTGCTGCACTACAGAACTAGTGCATCCTTCACCAAAGTTACACCAGGAATGGACTTTTCCTCTTATTTTTTAGGTGATGATGAAAGAAATAGATTCATTTTCAAAAGTACTTTTGGTATTTGTGAGTAGCCTATGACCTGGCCAGTACAGTATGGCTGAGAGCCAAAATCCTAGAACTTCAAATCCTTTAGAGCTAAAAATCCTGAACGAATACCTAAAAGTCAACAATAAACACAGGGAAAACACAACACTGCAGTAGTGGCACGAGAATTCAGTTTTAACAGGAGTCTTAAACATTCATGTTGTAAAACCCTCTTTGGCATGTAGGGCTAGAATGTCTTCAATGTGCACGGACTGTGTAACAAACAGGCTGTTGGATTGGCTGTTAATACAATCTCTACAGAAACAAAGAAGATTAAGGTTTAGGATTAGAGTGTATATTTAAAGATACAGGTTGCCTTTGACCCCCTTCAGGAGATAAAGCTAGAGAACAGATTTCCACAGAGTTGCAGACATTGAGATGGTGAGAAAAAAGCGTGCTTTATGCTTTGTATACCTTCTTATTCATATATTTTAAATATTTAAAGCAATAACCTTTTTCTGTAGTTAAATGTAGTGCTTCTTTGCTAATGCCCACTGAATTTACTGTTTAAATTTGCATAAGTTTCTGGCTCTATCAGGGAGGCTACAAATTCAGTAAATTCCTTTTTTTGAATGCCTTTATACACCTCTGTAAAAAGTAAATTTCTTGAGAAACCTGGAAGGACTAAAGATAAGACTAGATTATATGTATTAACAGATTTTAAGAGCTTTAAGGAAGGTGTCTGTTCTAGACTCTGGAAAAGCTTTGTGAAGAAACCTGTAGATTCATGTGAGGAATCTGCTGAGGATAAAAATTGTTGACTCGGGCCCCATGTGATTTCTGAACTGAAGAATACAGAGGGAAGAGCTGAAAGGGAAAAAGCCAATTCTCAGCTAGAAGGCACAATTTTTCAGTAGTATGAACAGACCTATTAAAAGTCTGTGGAAGATAAACATGTGTAACTGCTGCAGAACTGGTTTTAGTCTAATTACGGACAGAAACAGGTACCATAAAATCTAACAGGTGAGATCTTTAAAGAAGAGTTCCTCTTTCTTTCTTTGTGTTTGCTGAAGATCCTCTTGTTACGGCAAAATCATAATTTTTCTGGTTTTCCTGCTTCTGTGTGGTATGCTTTGAAATTTGTTATTGGGTTGTAACTGTTCTTCAAGCCTTTTTTCTTGTACTCTTCCCTAGGCATTCAGTGCTGGCTACTCTCAGGGACACGATATTAAACTAGACCTCAAGTCTGACATCTGACAGCTATTCCTACATACTTGTACTTCATCCCAGTGCTGCATTTTATTGAGGCCCCATCCAGGAGACACATTGAGGAAACAGAATCAGACTGAACTTGATATCTCAGAGGGCATCCACCCAGTCCTGGTCCCATTTTGCAGTGTGCCATGGCTCCTCCCAACTGTGTACCCCGCAGAACCTTTGCAAGGAAGCCAAGATCCTGGGGAGGACCTTGTGAATAGCCAGTCCTGTCCTGGTCTGCTCTTAGGACACAGCTGTAGCAGACAGACAGAGCTGGGAGCTGAGAATCACTCCTGGATTTCACAGTCTGGATGTTTCTTAATACCACTGACAGTGATACTAAGCAGCAGATTGTTGGTAAAGACTGCTTAAAAAGCTTAGCCCTGAAACAAGAGGTTTTCTAGAAGTGAGGTGTCAGAATTCATTTTGTATGGGATCCTGGGACAAAAAGACAGTGAGCTACATACTCTGCATCCATCTTTGCCATTTCTTTTGCTGTTGCAATGGCTAAAAGCTTCAGTACTCAGTTCAGAGATGTTTTCTGTGCCATTTATGCAGTATAAGGGATGAGAACGCCAGATGGGTGAACAAGTGAACACCTACTGTAGAGAGAAACAAGACGGCATGTTAAATAAAACAGTTCTGTTAATACAGCCCTGGTGACATTTGCGCAATACACATAGTGACACATGATGCTGATGACTCGTATTCCTACACTCCCTGAACTCTTACAGAACAGCTATTCCCCGCATTAGGCTGATATATTTGATTCTTCTCTATTTTAAGGCCAGTGCTTTCTATTTGCCCTTAGCAAATGTCATTTTGTTGATTTTATACATTCTCCAGTTTATATTATTTGGATTCTGACTCTGCCCTTCAAAAGTTTACAAACCTTTTAGGCTGGTGTCATACACATTGTGCAAATCACTGAATAATTTTTTGAAGGAGTGAATGGGACTGGTCCTAGGACAGATTCTTCCTGAAGACCCCAGGAAATCCCAGGAAAATTAGCCATTGATAACTGTACATTGAACTACAGATCAATGAGAAGTAGCATCGCAGATGCAGGAAGGATGAGCACGATGATTCAACAGCAGCTATAAAAGACAATAGCTGTAGCAACAACGAGCCACAGAAGCCTTTAATGCTAAATAGCTTTTATTTAATACAGGGAAGCATATGTGAAGAGGGACTCACTGCTTGGGGGTTTGGATTTTTTGGGGGTGGCATACAAAGAAAATTATCTTTTCAGCAACAAAGTGAGGCAAGTTCAGAGCAAGAAGAGAATGTGAAATAGTCAAGTCAAGAGGGCAAAATAGAGTTGCATGAAATGTTGAAGTGTTTAGAAAGAAAAAGTCTAGATACTTGAGATACTAGACAAGAAAAAACTATAAGATTTACTCATTGCCTGGATGTGAAGTAATACCTTGGATGAAACAGCCAGCTCTCTACATGTGCTTTGCTGGAAGCTCTTTATTAAAGATACCCAACCTAACTCCAGATGAGTGTTCGGTCGTCACAGTACCATTCAGAGATAGCAGCTTGCATGGTACATTATTTAGCTGTGGATTTTTTTTCTCACCCATTTGGAGAGTTGTTCAGCTATCTGAATATATTTAGTTACCTAAGTGAGTTACCTCTGCATCATTTTTTATCATGCAGGATAGACTTGCACTGAACAACCCAGCTTTTGCCTGACTAAGAATTACTTGCTTTGAAATGCAGACAAATGCAATTAGTTTTAAATATTCAGAATTCCTGCTGAAGTCACTGAAGTAAAAAACAGGAAAAAAGAAGCTTAAAATTTCAGTATTACCTTAAGAAGAAGAGAAATCTCATCTGTGACTCCATTCTCTTCGTATATTTGTTAACACTAAAAACATCTCTCACACAGGTAAAATTTTGCAGCGATGTTTACCAAGACTGCACTCCAGAGAATCAAGACACTCATATTCTCCCTGTTCACTTCTAGCAGAATCACTTCTAACTCCTGGCCTCTATCAAAAGGAGGAATACAATTGCTTCTTTAACAGGTAAACTTTATAAAAAGGGTTGTAAATGCTGGAAAGCCAAAGTCTATCTGACAGTTTAATTTGGTGAGGTAATGAAGGGTGGTAAGAAAGTTTTATACAGATAAATCAGCAGCAAAAGGAAGACAAGGGAGAATGTGCGTCTTTTGCTGACATGGTGGAAAAGGACACAGAAAAGGTCAAGGTATTCAATGTCTACTTCACCTGTGTCTTTACTGGTGAGACTGGACATCAACAATTCCAGGCCGCCAAGGCCAGAGGGGAAGTCTGGAGCAAGGAATATTCCTTCTCAGTGAAGAAGGATCAAGTTAGGAAACACTTTAATGAGCTGAAAATACACAAGTCCATGTGTCCATCTAATGGGATGCATCCAGGAGTGTTGACACTACTGATCTATGTCATTGTGAGGCCATTCTGGATTATTTTTGAAAGGCCATGGTGATCAGGGATGGTTCTTGAGGACTGGAAGAAAGCAAATGTCACTCCTGTCTTCAAGAAGGGCAAGAAGGAGGATCTGGGGAATGACAGGTCATTTGGCCTCACCTCAATCCCTGAGAAGGTGATGGAGCAAATAATCATGGAAGCCTTTTCCATATGTTTGAAGGACAAGGTGATTGCAGGTAGTCAGCAGGTACTTAGCAAAGCCTTTGATATAATTTCCCACAGCATTCTCCTGGAGAAACTGGCTGCTCATTCCTTGGATGGGAGTACTCTCCACTGGGTAAAAAACTGGCTTGAGGGCCAGGCTCAGAGAGTGGTGGTGAATGGAGTTAAATCCAGCTGGTGGCTGGTCACAAGTGGTTGTTCCCCCGGCCTCAGTATTGAGGCCAGTTCCGTTTAATATCTTTATCAATGATCTGGACAAGGGGATTGAGTGCACCCTCACTAAGTTTGCAGACGACACCAAGTTGGGTGGGAGTGTCAACCTGCTTGAGGGTAGAAAGGCTTTGCAGAGGGATCTGGACAGGCTGGATCAATGGGTGAAGCCAACGGTATGAGGTTCAACAAGGCCAAGTGCCGGGTCCTGCACTTGGGTCACAACAACCCCATGCAGCCAACAATAGACCCTCACAGCAAAGAAGGCTAACAGCTTCCTGGTCTGCATCAGGCAGAGCATTTCCATGTCAAGGAGGTGATCCTTCCCCTCTGCTCAGCACTGATGAGACACACTTGAGGTACTGTGTCCAGTGCTGGGCTCCCTAGTACAAGAGAGACGTGGACATACTGGATCAAGTCTATCGAAAGTCCACCCAAATGATTAAGGGCTTGGAGCATCTGTCATACAAGGAGAGGCTGAGAGAGCTGGGATTGTTCAGCCTGGAGAACAGAATGCTCGGGTGAATGTTATTGATGTTTATAAATACCTGGTGCTGGGAACAAAGAAGGTGGAGCCAGAGTCTTCTTAGTGGTGCCCTGTGACAGGACAAGAGAAACAGGCACAAACTGAAACACAGAAAATTGCATTTAAACATAAGAAAAAAAAATTGCTTGAGAGTGGTGAGACACTAGAACTGGTTTCCCAGGTAGGTGGTTCCATCTCCATCCTTGGAGGAGTATTTACTAGCTTCATGGCTTCTGACTCTGAGCTGGAGTTTTCTCTATTTCTTGGGGAATGTTACAAAGCTGATCAATCAAGTTGGTTCTGAAACTGTGAGATGAACAGGAGGAAGCTACAGTTCTTGGGAGATAAATCAATTTGGGCATTGAAAGCTAGGTCTATTTTGCATGCACCAATTCTTTATTTATGCACTACAACTTTGACTGTCAATTTGAATAACCAACTACAGTTAAGCATATTTAGCTTTATTCTTTATATGGTTTATTTTTCACAGTTCCTAGGATTAGTAATAGTACCATAGGTGCTAACTCTTAACCTTCTCCTGTTACAGAAAATTCTTTGGTATCCTATTTATCATTAATTCTTTGTATATGTTTGATGGGTTATCTCAAATTGCAATGGCTTCATCTTTGATCTCACTGCTGTTAGTACCAGAAAGGCCTCACAAAATGCAGTGACTTGTACAGTGGATAGGTTGCAAATGATTTCAAACTTCCTCAGCTCCCAAGTGTCTGAAGTATTTTTAATTGTCTGAGCAGACACAGTTAGATCTGAAGTCATTCTTGGTTACAATGGGCTAACTCCAATGCAACTTCACTGAAGCCTTTCATTTCGGATGACCTCTGTACTAGTAAAATCAAATGGTTCATCTGAAAAAATGTTGCCAAGCATTGCGTGGGAAACATTTCAAAATCAATACTCTTTGTAACATTACTGCCACTTAACAAATCATACCCAGGCCTCACACACACAAAATAGCACCAAATAGGGTAACATACAACTTTTATGGCAGAAAATGTGTAATACAAAGGAACTGCAGAAACAAAACAGTTGCTGGTAAGTTTAAATGTGAATATCATTCCATTGTTACCATTTTTCTACAAACTCTTCCAATGTTATTTGGACTTAAAGACCTGAAACTGCAATGTCTTGATTTAAAAAGTAATTTGATGAAAAAATATTGGATCAAGTACTATTTCTTTAGCCTTATCTGCTACTTTTGCTGTACAGCACAAATCTAATGGAAGTTATTGAGAAACCAGGTAATGGTACAGCATGGCACACTCACAAAGGAAATAAATATGTAAGCCTAGGGACTTAGGCTTATATCTGGATGCATAGATCTATAGGATGCATAAAATTGGGAATAAACAGATGTACGGTTTAGGGAACGAGCATATTTTTTTTAGTCTTGCTGGCATAGTGACTAAGCTTAAAGCTGAATGACAGTTTTATAACTGTGCTGGATATACCCTCTAGTGTATACACAGTATATGCTAACTGTACTTAGCAGTGTTTAAAATGGTCTAGATTGTAGCAGATCAGAGAATTGGGCAACACAGCTTGGAAACAGCAAGTGGGTCACTGCATATTTCCAGCTCCCCCTCTGGAGGATTTCCACCCGCCTGGCTGGCTGCCCTGCCGCTGCCCGCCCAGCAGCGAAAAGAGCCAGGAGGACTATTGCAAAAGGTGGAGAGAGCTCCAACCTCTGCTCCCATGAGCCTATTCTTAAAGAAAAAAGAGGGGAGAGGGGAAATAGAAAGCATCTATCAAAACAGCTTTCAAAGCGGCACCCAGCAAAGGGGGATGGGGACCCCAGAGAAGGAAGCAGGAGGAGCAGCTGAGGCCACAACTGATTCAGGGGCTGAAGGACTGAGTGAAGGAGCAGAGGTTGGAGCATTGGGAAAGATGCAGTTGTGCACTGATAAGTAAATGCAGTGATGCTGATGGATCCTTACGCACATTTTTCAGGCTACTTTATACACTGAGTTAGATACTTTAAACATACACCCAGCCTCCTTATCCCCACCTCTCCCTCTGCTCAGTTTTCTCTCTAGAGCAGTAAATAGGTACTCCCATTAGGAGCTGTGGGAAGTATATCTCTTACCTGTGATTGTTATCAAGGTAGCTGAACACCTTCTTCAAAAGCTGTGCAAGCTTAAGTTTCATATTCAGTCTCTTCATTTTTTCCTCTGGCTCCTGTGCAACGTTCCACTTAATCTGATTTTCTGTCTTAGTGATTTTTATTGATGTTACATATTACATCAGGACTGTTATTTATGACTCAGTCATCATAGTCATGGTTAAATACTAGTAGTCCTCAGTATATTATGCAAGAAGGGAATCAGGGGCTTACTGTCCAGGTATCGCAATAATAATATGATGGGTTGAAATATGCCTTGAGTTAGTGAAATTACATGTCTGTCAAGAAGTAGAAAGTCTGTCTCTGCATTCAGAATATAGAGGGCCATTGTTTTCTCCTAATAAATGAGGCAGCATGATATGCAGTCTCTCAGTAGGTTGACACAAATCCCTAAATGCACAACTCAACTACAGCTCCCAATAGATCCCCAAATGCTTAAGACTTTGGAAGATGCTGGATGTTTTTATATTTCTGTTGCCACAGGGTGTTAGAATTTATAAAATTCTTAGCGCAATGAAAGCAAAGTTAGTTTGAGAGACGGACTTAGCTCAAACCGTTCTGATAACTCAGGAGACTATCCAGGTATTTTGTTATCTGCTATCTGAAGCCTTGCACTGACAGGCTGCACTTAGTTTCTTTTTACTAACATTTCTGTAGGTGGCACACAGTATAAATAAAGTTAGCATCAATTAACCCGCTTTAGAATTTATCTTGAGACTTTCCATATTGTTCCAAAATTGCATGAATACACATTACATATATGCTGAGTAAAGATGTAGTGCGATACATAATTTAAATATTTCATAAAGTACATGTAAGCTGATGTTCAATTTGGTTTTTGCTTGTCACACAAAGTAAAAATGCATTTGTTTTATTTAGAGATGTTCTCTGTTAACCAGGTAAGTCAGCTGAAATTGGTAATTTATTTTTAAAGTAAATCCAGTGCTGCTTCTGTCCCTGTTTATTCTTTATTTATATGTACAGATATAGTTATGCATATGTGTGTGGATGTGAAACTGTAACTGCACTTTCCTGTGATCGTGAGCTTTAAAATTCTGCCATCTATATTTTGCTTCTGTGATGTCACTTCAGGGACATTTTATGCTTTCAGTAAACATTGCCTTGAGGTTTTTGAAAATATACTGCTTCTTTAAACCAAGATAGAACAGATGGAAACTTCACTGCTTAAACAAATGGCTACAATTTTCTTCAGGGCACAAAATAGTATCATGAACTTGACAGAGAGCTTAGGAAGCTTCCAGAAGCTTTTAATCTTTCTTTGCTGGCAAGAGGATTGAATTCACAAATTTTGTTCAAGAAACGTTTTACAATAAACCCTTTGTCCCTTTCCTTTTTCTTTTTTCTTTTTTTTTCTTTTTTTTTGTTTTTTTTTTTCTTTTTTTCTCTGCTTTGAAGCACAGCGCTGGCATTCCTGATTTCAATAACCTTTTGGATTAAATTGTTATGAGAGAGATTTTGCATGACAATACATTTTCTTGTTAGCTGTTGAAATTTCAGTGCAGGCAAAACAACGTAGACTATTTCAACAGACTTCATATTACTCAGTTACCAACTCTTGCAATTTAATTTCATGAAAAAGTGCTGCGAAAGAGTCTGTTAGATGAACTGCCAAACAAATGTTGCATTTTTGTAGCATTTTTCATCCTTGAAAGGATGCATAGAACTAATTCTTGGCTATCAAACCAGGCAGAAACAGGACTATCATTTTCCCATAATGTACATTAACGTAAATCGCAGCACATCCTCTGAGTCAGGTTCTTTATTGATCTCGGTTCAGAACACGCTTGTATGTTTGTGAGAGAGAGAGAGAATAATCCTAGTGCTTTACAGCTGTTTTAATTTAAACTCCACTGATAAAACACATCTATAATAAGGTCTGTTGGAAGAGTTCCCAGCCCTGACAGTTATCTATAAATTAACAGGAGTCCTATACTTGTGCTTGTTTGGAAAAGTATGTACAATAGCCTAAAGCAGATAACAGAAGTCACATCTGCTGGAGGATGCTTGCAAAATGTATAGACAAAGGTGAGCCTTTGTTATGAGTCTCTTATTCTGGCAACACAGCCATGGTGATACTAATATAAGCAAGAACAAGGTGTGAAGTTTAGTTAGAAAAATAAGCCTTTCTGGGAAGGAACCTTAATGAGCCTTAATTAGCTATGGCCCAATCTCTAAGTTGCTCTTTCTAGCACTGTACTCGATTTTGGCAAAGGTCCAGGCTTGCATTCCTTGCACCCACAAAACATCCACTAACGGTCTGCACAGTTCACATTGTCTTGGCATTGCTTCAGCACCTGCAAGTAACTTGAATGGAAATGAGTCCTTAGCATCATTCATATATAGCAGATTGCCCTAGTGAGACTACACCTTACACATCAAATGTTTTTTTCCTCCATTAATAAGTTTGAAGGTGGGGAGGTCAACAGGGCAGCTAGATAAACCACCTGTGCTTGGATCCTGCTCGCTTCTTAGAATTGACAAAGCCAAGACAACCATGCAGTGCCTCAGCTGTGCTTATAAACCAGGATCTCACTGCAAAGCAAAATCAGAGCAAGAGGACTCTGCCTATAAGCTTTTACACATCTGGACGGAAGACAAAAGGAAGGCACAAAGGAAAAAGGGAGTACAGATTAACAGTGGGACAGTGTGGGTATCCATAGTGGGGAGTAGTCGTAACATGGTTGCAAAGTCAAAGACGTGGTCTTTCTAAGCATCTCTACAGGGTCTGGAGGAGGGACTGGAAGAAAGATAATGAGGTAGATTTGTTTAAAGGGAGCTACTTGCAAGCATGAAAGGCAAAATGGAGGAAAAGATAAGTAAGCTTGCTTGGAAATGTAACCAGTGGATAAGGGAGGCTGGTAGCACAAACTGACTGGCAATGAGAATTTGACCTCCCAGCACCCATAGGATTAGGGAAAGTACAGCCTGTGAAAGACTGTGAATGTGAGGATAAATTACTTATGTTTAACGCAGTAGTTGTAAGCCATTGGAAGGGCTATATAGGCAAATATCAGGCTATCATTGCAACAGCATTCTGCATGGATAGCAGGAGGACAAGCTTAATTTATTTGGGGCAAAAGAAAAGGATATTGCAAGAACTGAGTCATAAAATCATGTTAGTCTAGATGAATTTTAGCTGTGAAGATGAAATTTTATCCAGAAAAAAACTTCAGGAAATAACTGAGCGTGAACACAGCAGATCTGCAGATAAGTCAGAGTTTGTGACAGCACCTCAGCTGTGAGTCCAGGTGACAAGCAGGTTAATGATTTCCACACTGACCAAAAAGACAGTTGGAGAAAGCTATGTTGGATAAAGAAAAAATAATGTGAGTTTAGTGAGTTTAGATTTTAGGCTTTGACTACTCTTCCAGTTGGACCAGAGAAGGGGTCTGAGATTTTTAGTTCAGTAGATTTGTGCTTATTTATACCAGGTGATTATCTGGCTCATTAAGATATAAATTGGATAGTATTAAATCTTTCCTTTGAAGTGCCTACAGGTAAGGTCTGTACCACATGAACAGTTGTTCAATCGAACTAAACCACATGAAAATATACTAATATACACACACACATGTGTATGTGTATATGTGCATATATAATGATTGATATATATTCTTCAATGAAAACTGTGATATGCATACTTTGACTCTAGTTTTTCTTGAACTCGAGGAGGAACTGTTTCCAATCCTGGTTTGTCTAATGGCTTATTGGATAATCCGGAGTACAATAATTCTCTCCTTTCTGCCTCTATTTCCCTTACTCTGCATAACGACCATAATATTACTGGTTTCACTTGTAGAACATTTTGAGAATAGATGAAAAGCACTGTGTGAGATCTAGACTCATCATTAGCAGCTGTTTCCACACATTGCAACTGTATTTGCACAATCAGGGGAATGTCATAGAAGAATCATTTGTTTCTCATCTATTTAAAAATATCAAAGTACAGAACAGAAAGGAGAGTTTATATTGAAGTTTTGCCACAAAAAAAATAAAAGAAGTCTTACTCTCGCTCATGTACTTATTCCCTGAAATGTAGCCAGTCCTCATACTAAACTATCTGGTTTATCAAAGCCAAGTCTCAGTCATTCAAAAAATCTTCAGTAGTCAAATGTTCTCGTGAAAGAACTTCACTTACATCCTGAAATGGTGTCATTTTCTCTTTCTCGTCTACCAGAACTTCCCATCACCTCAAGACAATAGTCTCCATTGCCTGTGTGAAAAATTTCAAGTCAAATAGACATTTTGGGTTGTCTAGGTTGTATGATTGAGGCCTGATGGGATAAACATTTATCCTTCCAAAATCTAAACAAATGAATTGCTTTGACAAACACTCTGCTTGAAATGGCATGCCAAATAGTATATAATAGTGGGTGATGTATTCATTCTCTTTCAGTCGGCTGCTTGTGTGAGAGAGTACTGGAAACGGAACCAGAAAAGTTGTGTGCGTAGGTGGTGATGACAGAAGGGATAGAAAGGTGGCAAAAAAACCTCCCATTTTTTCATGTTTTTAATTTAAATAACAATTCAAATTACAGCTTTAGGGAATAGTGACAATTCATTATACTGCCAATAATTTGTGAAAAATACTAAATGTGTCTCAGAGAGAAATATGGTGTTTATCCAAGATGAAGGAACTCAATGAAAGGACACATGGGGAGAGTTTGCCCATCAGCAAAAAAAAGTCAGAGCTTTTGTACTCCTCAAACAAGCCATTTCAAGAACAAACAAAAAAGCATAAGAGACTTCAAATTCTGTGCAGAGGGTAAAGAAAGTAGTATCATCAAATCCCTCTGATTACACATAATAAGAAGTAATTTTCATTACATTTGTACAAAAGCTTGTCAATACCAGTTATACGACCTTCAGAGACTAACTAGTATTCCCACATTACCTGACACAAGTGGATGTATCAGCTCACTTCTTAACACTAGCACAAAGTCTTCTTCACAATGCAAACATCCTCATTACTCCCCAAACCCATTCCCCTGCAGAAACATGACAAAGAATTGAATTTTTACTCCTTAAGAAAGGATTAGTCAGGAAAACCAAAAGCCCACTACATCTCTACAACATGGAAATGTACTTACAGCTTTATCTTGCTATCTGTCACCATAGGTAACACCTACAAACACTTTCTGTCTGAAAGCAACATCAACAGTGATCCCCAGGGCATTTTTGACTGTTCTCTTTGTATTAAGTCAAATGTGTGTTGTTGGGAGAATTTGTTTAGAAAGAGAGACCAACAGTGCTTACTCTGTGACTGTCAACTGGGATAAGAATTCCTTCATTCAATATGAAATGACACAGAAAAGCACAGGAAAGACATGGGCCTGTTGGAGCAGGTACAGAGGAGGGCCACAAAAATGATCAGAGGGATGGAACACCTTTCCTATGAGGACAGGCTGAGAGAGTTGGGGTCATTCAGCCTGGAGAAGGCTCCAGGGAGACCTTATAGCGGCCTTTCAATACTTAAAGGGGGCCTACAGGAAAGCTGAGGACAAACCTTTTAGCAGGGCCTGTTGTGATAGGACAAGGGGTTATGGCTTTAAACTAAAAGAGGGAAGATTTAGACTGGATATGAGGAAGAAATTTTTTACCATGAGGGTGGTGAAACACTGGCATAGGTTGCCCAGAGAGGTGGTAAATATGTGAGCCCTGGAAACATTCAAGGTCAGGTTGGACGGGGATCTGAGCAACCTGATCTAGTTGAAGATGTCCCTGCTCATTGCAGAGGGGTTGGACTAGATGACCTCTAAAGGTCCCTTCCAACCCAAACTATTCTGTGATTCTATGAATTGCAAAAGACTAATTTTGGCCCCTTCTTCTCTTCCACCGTGGCATACAAAATGCTGGAAGCACAATGACTTGCTTCACTGGAGCAAAGAATGGAGGCAAGTTTGGGACCTCTCTTTAGGACAACGGTCACTTTTTTGGGAGTCAGAGGGTGGGTAGGAATCTTCCAGTGTTTGTCTTATTATTAAATATCAATCAATGTTTTTTCTTTATAGGATTAGAAATTGCGAATATAATGCTTTTCATTTTATGTTGCGTTTGTAATAATCCCCTGCATCATTCATCAGCCAGCACAGGACTCAAGTTCATCAAAGAAGGAAGTAAATAATAACAATTAATCTGTCCAGTGTTACTTAATAATAGAATGAACTACTCCACGGAGCCAGGAGTAATTGCCTCTAAGTGTATTATACAGCAGCCGAGGAAAACTGATTTATAAACCCAGCTGTCAGGCTGCAATCTAATGGTGACCGCATGATGTTGTGGAAAGCTGTAGTAATTTTGGAAATGACCCCACTGAATATTCTGGAAGAGAGCCTGCTGTTATCAGTAGCTACATCTACACTGCTCTCTAGGGCACCCTCAAGAGCTACCCCCTAACCCTGGCTGATGCTCTTCATTTCTGCTTCACACATGCACTCCAAATGAAATGTCCTTGGGGATGTCACCTCTTCTGCAAGATTTTGCCTGCTACCATTTTGCTGCACAGGAACTGTATCTGCCACAGAGTCTCTGATACTATCACTTTCTTTGATTCGGATCTATAGAAAAGGGCATCTTTTGGCATCCCATCTAACATGGCATGACAACACCCACCCTGGACTGGTCCAGGTTGCTCAAAACAGTTTTGGATCCTTGAAATGCAGTAGAAATGCCATACTGTCCCTGGTCTGTGATAGGAGGAAGCTCTTTCTCTAGAGCAAGACTGTCACTCAAGCAGAGGGTGGATAGTGTCACTCGAAAATTAGCCACGCTACATTCTTAGACAGCGTGACTTTACCGTTGGATGCTCCCCCGTCTGCCTTTGCCTGCCCCTCTCACTGATTTTATCTCCCATCCTTCCTTCCAGGCCCTCTTCTCCCTGCAACTCCCTTTGTGGACAATAGTCTGCAGCTGCAGTCACCTCTGCGCTAGGTGACAATTTGGGTTCTTTGGCCAGCTGGCCGTCCTTGCATATTCCTGGCTGCTGTCACTGGTGGTAGCTCTTCTTTGACATCACAGTCACTTTGCCTTGGCACCTTCTTCGATTCACCTTAAACTGGCTGGGGATTGTCCTATCTGGGGCATCGCTGTGTCCCTGGCAGGGCAGTGCACGCAGGGCAAGATGTGCAGCTACATAAGCATGGTCACCCACATTTTCATTACGATCTTTTGGCACTATCTTTGGAGAGAGCCTCTAAGTCTGCCAGGGAAGTGGCAGGTTTTTGTGTGTCTGCCCAGACAGAGCCTTCCTGGCCAGAACACTCTGAGCACTTAGATATGGCTTCTGGAGGTCAGTGGGGGATAGAGCTAACTGTCCTCTTGTCACATGTATACAGAGACATGCTCTCCTGTGCACCTCGTCTACTGGCAAGGATCAAGGTGTGATAGCTGAGCCTGGGCTAGAAGAGGTCTTGTGGGTCCATCAGCCTCAGGACAGAGGAACCACTTCAATCTCCTCAAACAGCATCTGTTGGCTGGCCTAGGTCATCCATGCTTCTGTCTGACCCACCTTTCATAGTCAGTAGTATCCTGACAGCTCATGGCTTGGCCTCCTGGTAAGAACAGTCACGTATAGTTACTGACTTAACTGTATTCTCCCTGTAGAGTTTCCAGGAAATGAGTGTTCAAATAGGATTGGCTGGCCCAAATGGGCATTTCGGCACTTTTTTACAGTAAGATAGTAATCTTGTAGACTCCTCAAGGTGCAAATCAGTGCATCATTTTTACAGTCATGGATGTGCAGGCTACAACCAACACATCATCCTTCCAGAGTGATTGTGTCTTCAGTGACACAGCTGGCACCTTTCCTGGCTGCTAGGAGTCAGTATATGACCATACATGAATGGTACAAAACCTGAAGCTTCTGAAGAGGCACAAAATACAATTTGGCATCATGTCCTGGTTAGGTGGACTGCAAAATCCATGAGCATCTGTCTGGGAGCTCCTTGTCAGAAAGCCAGGCCAAGCAGACTCAGGGTGAACATGACAGCTGAGCATCTGAACTGAAGTTTGTAGGGTACTCCTGTGGCTAACCAGCATGTGCAGTTGGCAAACTTGAGGTTGTTCCTACAAAATAATGTGAATGCTTTCCTTTTGAAGGTGGTATTACAAAAAACTAATGAAGGACTACAGTGCCATGTTTAGTGACTAAAAATAGGTAAGCGTAGTTCTCAGCTCATGGAGATAGAATATAGAGAAAGACAATGTAGTCATTGCATTGTGACTCATCTCTGGTAATAAGGAAAAGAATAATATACTCTTCAGACAATCCATCCTAATTGCTGCTATTTGCAAACAAAAGCAAACTTTCTTAGGTTTAATTCAAGAAGGAGGAAGTTTCCTGCTTTTTGCTGCATCAGGAAAAGAGGTTTTTTGAGATCTATTAGCCTGAATGGAAAATATGATATCTTTCACTGTGGCTATTTTGCAAAGGTCTTATTAGCTATTTCACCTCACCACCCTTTTGGTTCTTCCTTCATTTTTTCTTGTTAATAGTGCCTTTTGCTCCAGTTCAAACCCACTTTTTCTCCACTGGAATATTTGTCTGTGCTGAAGTCCATGCTGCCTAAGACAGCAGTGTATGGTATATCGGCAGGAAGTCAGAAGACCTCATTTCCATTCCTACTTCTGCCAATAAGTATGTGACCCAAAACACCAGATCCCAAATTCCCTCCCACATTGAGACTTTAATGGAAAGTTTACAATGTTAGAGATAGTTTTTTTCCTTTCTCTAGTATTTGCAAGTATGTTACATACAACTAACACAATACAGTTTGAAATAAGGTTAAAGGTTGCCTGCCCTCAGCATCCTCCTTTTTTCCATGCCAATCAAGAGACACTGTATACATTCAAATCCCCCAGTTTTCTATATGTAATTTCTTTTATCAGAATTTAAGTTGTATATGCCTATTGACATTACCTATCTCTTATCAATTGCTCCCTCATGTGGGGATCTGTTAATGTTATGAATAGTTAATAGAAAGCTTTTTTTACATAATGCACACAAAAGCAAGAGTTTGCTGGCTGAGGATCCATCTTGCATACAAATATGTGAATAATTGGGTCTCATAAATGTAACTGCTCATTCCCCTCAAGTGAGCCACCCTGTTGCACAGCAGACGAGATGCTTTGCAGTACTTGTCTGTCTGGGAAGTCTGCAAACCAAGCAGCAATACTGGAGTGTTTGTGTCATTATGTACTGTATTTGGGGCCACACGGTCTGCTGCTGAACAAATTAATGCTTCCTGTAGATGCGGCACTGAATTGTGGGTGCTGCAGTGAAAGTTCCCGGCTTTATCATTCCCGTCATGCACACACATGCAATAATGAACAGTAGCTGCTACGACTTTTTGTATTCTGGGCTTGTTATCTCAGTAGATATGAGAGAGTGTGTCAAATTTCAAAGAAAAAAAATGCAGCTGTAACACTTGCTGCAAGGTATAACAGCATGTCTCATGAGTAGGTAGGATAAACCAGATAGCTGGAATGACAGGCCAGGAGACCAGTATAATTTAGTCATTACTTCTGATCAGTGTCACTCTGTGCCCGCCGGAACAAGTCCTCCCAGAGTCATCTCCGACTGCTAGCACAGACCCACCCTGCACTGTATCCCTGCTATCCTAAGCAAGGAAAAATGGGCTAATCCTGCCAGTACTGGTGTCTCAGGTTTATTAGTTCCTCTTTGGCAGCCATAAGACTCTAACTTCAAAAGATTTGGCTTCAGTCTCGCCTAATAGCTCAAAACTTCAGGCATATACCTGCTTTGAATCAAAATAGGTGATATGAGTGATTTAAACTATAGTAGAAAACTGCCATTTACATGCTTGGTTTTTTCTCCTTTCAAAATGTCTTTAGATGTATTTATTTTTTTCATCACTAGGTAAATCTCTAAAATTTTAGACTCGATCCCTTTGAGGCTTTACTTTTCAATAAGTGATATTTATTTACAGAAGATTTGGCAAAAAATAACAAAGGCCTTTTATATACAGCTTCATCTCATTGCTTGAAATGTCAGCTTTAATAAAGCAAGCCTGGTGAAAGATTAGATGAGAAAACCTTGAGTGTTGAGGTGAACTCCCATGAGTGTAGAAAACATACAAAATTTTGGCTTATAGTCAAGGTTACTGAAAGGAGACTATGCCCTCTAACAAGAATATATTGGGTAGAGCAATATTTCTATACATCTCAGTTTCTTGTATGTACTAGCATACAATCAGTAACTTATATACTGCTAATTTATATCTTTTACGTCATATATAAAGGCATAAAGCAAACTAGAGATTTTGATTATATTAAATAACTTTGATTCTGCTCTTTGTGCATGCTTTTTTTTAAAGAAAATCAGACCTATACTTTTTCTACCTGGCAAGATGTGTTACGCATGGGACACTTCAGGTTTATTTATGTGATGGACACCTTGTGTGAAAATTTCTCTCATAAACCCAATCTGTACATTTTATTGCTCAAGTAGGAAGGAGAAAACTCAGAATGACCTTTGAGTATCACATCTTCTTTTAAAGTCAGATTGATGGCTTCTCTTCTTTTCACTCTCCTGTGCCTTTTTCTCAGTAATGCATAAAAGCCTGGAATAAAATCTCGAGTGTGTAATGCATAGCTAATTTTATTTTTTTTCACTCCAAACCCTAGCAATTCAAAGCCAAGTAAACACCAGCAGATTGCATTCACTTACACTATGCATGTTGATGCTAATAGCAGTTCCCTAAGCATTTTACATTGTTTGCACAAAATAGCATTGCTCTGCCTTCAAACAGTCAGTTCAATGACAGCTGGAATGAGTTTATCTCATACTGCTTAGTGTCAGGTGCATTCTTACAGCTTTCCTGTCTCCTTTTGAGGGCTAATTAAGGCATTCTTCTCTCTTGTTTAATATTTACATTTAAACAGCTGCATCTCATTTGGTTATAATGCAAAGATGGCACCTGGCTTTCTTTCCGTGAGTTAATTCTGGGAGATTTTTTTTTCCTTCCCCTCCCTTCACTAAAGATCCAAAGTGGTTATTTTTGTGCTTATGTAGGGAAATGAACCGAAGCGGCTGTAAATGGAAAAAGCTGCTATTCATTCACAAACAGGGTGCATCTTCCCAGGATCCTTCACAACTAGCCCCCTTAGGATACCCGGGATGAGAGCAAAATGCAAAGCAGAGTCCTTGAGGCTTTCAGGAGGCTGCTGCCTTTGACAGGCCCTGGTTTCTTCAGGGGCTTGTTCATTGTTCTAGTCCTTTTTGCATTTTGGGTTTTTTGTCTCCCCACACTTGCCCCACCACACCCCCCTTGAACAAAGAGCGTACAGGAAAAAGAAAAAAAAACAAACAAAGTCCAAATGTTATGGCACTAGGAGTGCACAGCAAATGTACGTGTAGCAATTCATGGAATCATAGAATCATAGAATGGTTTGGGTTGAAAGGGACCTTAATGATCACCTACTTCTAACCTCCCTTCCACTAGACCAGGTTGCTCAAAGCTCCATCCAACGTCTTCAAATTTCCAGGGATGGGGCATCCACAACTTCTCTGGGCACCCTATTCCAGTGTCTCACCACCCTCAGAATAAAGAATTTCTTCCTAATATCTAATCTAAATCTACCCTCTTTCAGTTTGAAATTCCATAAAACCTCTTACGTGTTAGCAGGAAGTTAGTAGAGGTGCAGCCCACTCTGCCTTCAGAGGTCCAGAGTCCCGGGTTCTCCAAGGAGCACATCTATGTACAGAGATATGGTGAGGGCTGCAGCCCAGCCTTAAGGCACTAAGCATTTTGGCAGATTCAGCAGCACCGTTCACAACAATCTTGGTGCAAGGTAAGAGCCCATCAGATGTACCACATTTTGTGGTTCCTTCCACATTTGCAGATCTCCATCTTCAACTTCGACTTGTTAAAATTATGAAAAACAATGAAATAATTTTCCCAAGAAGCTTTGGAATATCCAAGGGCAAAGATCTAGCTCCATACATCTCTGTGTGACAAATATAATAATGTTTGTTCAATTTTTTACGATATTTGTCAGTAAAGAACTACTAGGGACAGTAGTATTAACTCTGTGCTTTAAAGCAATAGTGCACTAGGCTGTAATAATCCAGATAGTCAATAACAACGGTATAAATGCATATGAGAGAATTAAATTAAATAGGAAAAATATACTGTGACCACAAGTTTAAAGGACATATGTTTAGTGACACAAGTTAATGATGTCATTTTCTTACTTTTGTGCAATTGATTTTCATTTCTTAACAGAGAGGGAAAAAGAAAAGCCTTTATTTCTCAAAAAACATTATAATGGGAAGCAAAGGGACTCGGGAGGCATGTCCCATCTGTCCTGCCAGGAGCCGGCAGGGCCACAGTGCTGCTGCTGCAGCCTTCCCCACTCGAGGACCCCGTGTAGCTGAGGGCAGCAGCAGAGTGTGGCTCCGGCTGTGAACCGCTGGGGAGCAATGGGGAACATGCTTTGCCGTGGAACTTCACAGATCCTTGATGAGAACAGAGGTTTGGGGGCTTGCTGCTGCTCCTGGGGATTGCTTCTGTCCCAGCTTGGTCCCTCTCTGTGCTGTCCCAGGCCTACCTCTGCCCTTTCTCCTTGCCCTGGAGGAACCAGAATTGAAGCCCCCTTTTCCATCATTCTCCCTTTACCACATTTCTCATCCTGATCCCCCCTCCTGCTTTGCTGACCCTAAGTCTCCTGCCATATGATGGCCGTCCGGAAAATCTCTTTTCCCAGCCTACCACCTTCCACTCAATGGCTTTACTTCAGCAGTCCAAGTCCAGACTTTCCTTTCTTTCTTCATTCCTCTGCCAACCTACAGGCTGCTTGTGCTGATATGCACTTCCTAGCCACACCTCATTCCCTTCTTCATTGCTTGCCAGAGACTCTTTGCACAGGGACTCAGGCAGGACTGGGTCTCTAGCAACAAAAACTGAAGCTAAAAAAAGAAGTCCTGCCTAAATAACACTCAGTATAGGACTCTACACAGGACAGAAATTTTCTTTATTGTGTTAAGAGAAGACTTAATTGTGAAGCTATAGCAAGTCTCAGCGTGTGGAAATTGCATTTTTTCCCAAAAGGCTTGTAACTGGGCAGGTTTTCAAAACTGACAAATGGCACATCTGCTTTGGAGGCCAGACCCCTCCAATCCAAATTACAAGACTATGTATGAAATTATGGGACACTAGAGCCTCTAAAGGGGAAGAGCACCAAGGGAGCATTTATCTGACTACATATGGATGTCTTTATCTGAGCTTTCAGTCACTGAACATCGAAAGTGCTGTAGAGAGAAATAGATAGGCACTTCTAAGACAGGCTACTAAAATAGTCCAGGTGCTCATTACAAAGGTGTCCTAGGAGGATTATCTCACATACAAACCTCTAGAGTATAGATATCTAAATTTAGGCGAAATTGATATCAACATTCAACCTGAGTAACCTCCTTTCCAACCTCCTACTCAAAACCACCCCATAGATACTTACTGCACCATTCTATGCAGAGCAATGTGAGCCTTGAATACAAAACATTACCCAAACATTGTATATGGAAACTGCCAGGCAATCCTAAAATACAAGCTGTTTCTTACTACACAGAATTTTATTATTCATCCTTTCTCCTGAAAAACATCAACCTTTTATGTTGCAGCAGAAGTACGCGGTCTCTGAGGAACAGGACTGCACTGAAGACAGTCTGTTGGTTCTCATAACACATTCTGCATACTCAAGTTTGCTTCTTCCTCAAATATATTAATGATATAACCACAGGGGAACAATCTGCATTGTTCATTTTATAAAAACTGAAGCTTTTAAACAGCTTATCCTTGCACAAAGGCTTGTGACCAACTTGGACAGTACTGCAAAGTTTAGAACAAGGAGTTGGTGTCATTGTCAGCTTTTTTCATGAGAAAAAATAAAGAATAGATGACGTGGTTACCATTTTCTTATGGTTTTAATGAATTTCTTTTCCACTGGAAGAGTCAGCTCCTTCAGAACCTAAACTTGCCTCAGGAACATATTGATTTTAACAAACAAGTATCAAAAGGCAGTCTTTAAATCTCTCCGTTTAATTCAAGAGATGTTAAAGTGCTTCATGGAGAGTAACTGAATGATTTCATTGAATTGGAGTAATTGCATTCAATAAATGTTTCTCTGAGAATGTAAAAGCATTTTACTTGGGTTTGTAAATTTTGTTCCACTTCAACTTCTGAATTACAGTTTTCATACTGTGGCTGTGCTTTACATTTTCCTCTATCCAGGTTGGCTGACATCTTTCACTGTAAGGCCCTCTTTTTATTATTAATAATGGATCTTGACCTGTTCTCTCTTTCAGAAACAGTTCATCCTGCATCAAGGCTGAAACTCGGGGAAACAGTACATGATTTGATCCATGTTAAAAAATCATAGTGACATTTTCTTTGAGCAGCAGTAAAGCTATTCTGTGGGGCAAGAGCTTACATCCCGATGAAAATTTAGACAAAAAGGACTTTTGAAAATTGTTTCATACACACTAAAAGGCATATTCATGAATCTATTTCAGATCCTGATGCTGTCTGAACCCTATATCCTCTCCCCACACAGCAAAGTTCATTCCTCTCACCAGCCATAGGGCACAAGAGATGTCAGTGCCATAACCACAGAGCAGCTTTGCATATTCAGTACCATAAAGGGTTGGGCTCTGTCCTTGAGAGGTATCTTGTCCTCTCTGTGACTGTATTTCAAGCACCTGGGTTTTACAGAGGGAGAAGCAGCTTTTTTTTTTAATACAGAACAGCAAAAGCAAGATGGGGAAAAAGGAAACAACACTCTTCAAGTGTGAAGAGAAACGGTGATTTGGAATTGGGTAGGAAAGAAACTACTATTAGGAGTTATAGGGGAGGAAATAGGGCAGACAGGGAGGAAGAGTAAATATTGGCCATGCAAACTGGGACTAAAACCGGTAGAGTGATTCTATAGCTAGCAGCTGATGAAGGTAACAGGATATATGTGTGGTAGTGGGGAGATAGGGCTAAAATCTCTGGCAGTTCATCCTTCCTGATAAAATACATGGGCAAATGGTCAGAGAGCACCAAAGAGGCTAATTAAAGCCTCAGGAGAAACAAGGGAGCAGATGAAGAGGGTATGGTGGAGGAAGACAATTGTAGGGCTGGGGCTGTGTGAAGGGAAGAAGATACTAAGATCAGTGATAACGCTGACAGAGCACCCTGAGTGGAAGATGAAGGTTGCTTGAGCCGGGAGACCTGTGCCAGGAGACCTATGCTGGGATTATGAGTTTCTGTGGTGTTATATCATGGTGGCCTGTAAGGATGATAGATTGTGTGGAGGCAAGTCCCTTACCTGAAGTCATATGCTGAGTTCTGGTTGTCCTGCAGCAAAAATAACACAACAGAGAAAAGGTGGTTCCAGAGAAAATTACTTGCAGGAACTGAGAAAAAATGAAAAATAAATGTGACTGTTTATTTCACTGTAAGATAAAGAGAAGATAAATAAGAAAGTGCAAAATAGAGACATGCAAACTAATGAGGAGCAGTCAGGTGGTAAATTGAACACTCCTGTGTACTTTCTCCATTACTTTGTCGTAACAAGGGGACATCTGGGAAAACAGAAAGGCAGCAGATGTAAAACCAGTAAAAGGAAATGTGTTTTTCTTGCTTGGCCTATAGAACATCTTCTCATGAGGCAGCAACACAGCCAGGAGCTCAGCATGACTCAAAAAGGGATTGAACATTTGCATGGATGAGGCCATGCAAAGTTACGGGCGTATAAACTGTGAACAAATCTAAAAATTTGGAAAGGATGGAAGCCCCCTGCCTCAGGATATTTACCAGATTTAAATGAAATAATGAGAAAGAAGCTTCTTCTTTAGGAACAGCTTGTGAGATTTACAGCCTCCTATAACTCAAGGAATCATACAGTAACATTAAATTACTCTTCTTTCTTTTTGGTGGCTGCCTATATTTATTGTCAATAATTACGCGTTCTTTTTGCAGGCAGTCCCTCATATGCACGTTTCTGGTTATGTTTGGACAATTCTCATAATGTGCTGGTCACTGACCGACAACTCTTGTCTAGATGGATGGCTACAGCGTCTAATGACCCCCGGTGACTCCTGCTACAGATGGGCCTTAAACACACCATTCATATCTGGCTTGTACCCAAAGTTAGAACTGCTGTTGTTACCACTCTGGAATAGGTGTTAATCATGCTTCAGTTCAAAATCTGATATCTCTCTTTCACTTAAATTAGAACTGGAGACCTCATGCTGGGGGCAGACTGTTACACAGCCATCTACTGCAGTGGGTGCCTCTGCCTTACTCTGGGGAAAGCTAAACACTGATGCAGACAGCACACTGGTCTAGCAGGCTCCATGTTGATATTCATATGGCAACATACAGCTAAATTCACAGTAGGAATTGATATTTGAGGACTAACAGGAAAACATTATTGTAGATAGCCCAGTCTTTTCAAGCATGAACTTTCAGGGGCTCAGATTCGGCAAAGAACTAAATAATGTGAGCTCTAGGAACTGTGTATGCTTAAACACTTTATTAAATCAATGTCTTTCAATTCCAGATCTCCCACCTCTATTTCTAGCTGCTGCTTACAAACTGTAATGAAAGATGAATATTCCTTTCCCCTGAAAACAAGCCAGCCAGTGCTTCAAAATGATATATGGGCTCCTCAGTGTGTGCCAGTACAGGATCTGCTGTTGAGTTAGAGACAGTACATTCCATTTGAGTCCCAGAGGGGTGCCTACATTAGTGTTTCAGTTTAGAGGAAGAGTGAGATTTTGAAGCAAATTTCCTATTATCTCTATTTGCCATGCTTTGATTTTCACCACAGGGTGGTCTCAGAGTGCACGACCTGGATTCCTTCTGGATGAAACTAAACTGGAAGATGCGCTCCTGGGAGGGTACTTAATGCACTCCAGCTGTAAAGGGCACTCAGGTCATGGGACCAGTTTAGTTCTAATATAAAACCTCTGAAATGTGCATATTGCAGATGTCAGGCCCTAAACATGAACCGTTATTTCTATAGATCTTATTTGTCCACATTATTTAATAATATAGACACAGCAAAAGTCACCAAATGACCCAGACAAGCAGAAGAGAAATGACTACATAAAAACTATTGCCCTGTTGCTTTTTCAGATGCAATATTCCTAGGAACTCAGGCAAAATTACCACATATTGATGGTCTATTTTTCTTCAGACGTAACAAGGCATTTATCAACATGATATCTAATCACTGTAAAAGGGGAAAAAAAAAGATCCTCTAAAATTGTGGGACTACTGTAAGCATCTAGTTTTTCTTTTTCTTTCTTTTTTCCTACTTTTTTTTTTTTTTTACTTGAAAACACGTGTACTTATGATTACTGTCAGCACTCCCTTAGCAGGTAGTTACATGCCTAACTACTCAACAGGATCCTTAATTTTGGTACAGTGCTTGGGGGACGCAAAGCATTATGTGACTGCTAAGTACTATTAAGCTGAAGAGAAGGCTGATTAATGAGGAAGGCATTCTGCTTTTAGCTCTGGGATGGAAGGGGCTGTATTAGCTTTTCACATAAAAACCTGTAGGGAAATCCTGGTTTTGTGAACATCACATGCTCCTGCTAATTTGTTTGTATAACGCCATTGGAACCAAAACACCTTCCCTGTTCATCTTTAAGTGATTATACAGGTTACAATAAGATGCTGAGGTGGATGGATAGTATAGTACCTCATAAGACAAACAGAATGGGAAGCATTGATTCATTGGAAAATAAAGAGGAGAGCCTTGACTTGACCTTATTTCAGTATTGGTGACACTTAGGATTTTTATTATCAGTGTTCAAGTTTTTCTGAAATTCCCCATTCCTTTATGCTTTACTTTATTAAGAACAAATTCTAATTTTCATGGTTGCAAATACAATTAGATCCAAAGATTTAAAATGTAGTAGCAAATAAGAAAAAAACAAACAAACTTACTTTTGCTTTAAAACTTTGTGGTTTCTAAGACAATCCAAAGATGTTTTGGGCCAAAGCTGCTTGTGAACAACACTCTACTGTCAGATAGCTATAAGAAAAGCATTTGAATTAACTTTTCACATTCTAACTTATTTTTCGATTTCTATAAATCAAAGCTCTGCTGCAGCTCAATGCTCAGCCACTTCTCACCAGGTTTACGAAAGTATAACTAGGCACTGTCCCAAGTGGCAGGTCAAAACCCGACCCGTGTGGGATTGATTCCCCAGTAGTGTTCCAGTTTGATCCTAGCATTTTTATCTGCACTATGGAACCTAGTATAGACTCCAAATGCAAGGAAGGATCAGGAAGAGATGGACTGCACTACACTGACTTTTATGGCTTTTCTACACTGACAGAAGAATCCTTCACAGAATATGAATATATACCTAAAATATAAGTCTACATTTACAGACAACTTCACAGTATTAAACTGAAGTAAGAAGTTCTCTAGACGTGTCTGCAGATAGAGCTATGAAGAGCAATTATTCATGAGTTAGTTACCCTATATGCAAACATAACTATTCAGCATGGAATATGTTACAGAGATCTTACTCCTAAATACCTTTATGCTGGTAAGCTTTCATGAAAACAAGATGAATGAAAGACTCAGTACCTAAAAGGCTGAAGTACCAGTGTCTAAATTTAATGATGACTTAATTTCAGCTCAGTGCTGCTGGATTTGAAAAATAGAACCCAAAGAATTTTTCTTTAGAAAGATAAACAGCAAATCTGTTAATTGAAGGGGGTGCGGGGGACCATGTTCACATTTTGTAAGGCCAGAAAAGGCTTTTTTTGATACAGTCCTGCAATAATACATATCTCAGGATTTTCCAAAGATACTCTTGCTTTACCCCTTTTGATTTCCAATATTCTCTTATCCTCACAGCTAAGACTGGATTGAATAGACTTCACCCCCAATGGGAATGCTTCAAGTCTCTTATCAAGTTGTCAAAATTTCTCTTGGAGAGCCTAAATATGGTGAGTTTATTATGATTCTCACTGAAAAGAAAGCCTCACTGAAATCACTCTCTGGGTCATTCATACCTTGGCTGAGTGCATCTCCTTGGAGTTCTTGGCCACAAAACGGATCCTGGGCTCCCTCCCCATGCCTCATTGCTTCCCTACAGAGCAGCAATAGCAGACCTATGCTCCTGTTAAGCTGTACCTTCCCTAGGCATGTTAACTCCCTCAGCCATAACATCACACTGACGGCTCCTTAATCAGCTGGTCTTTTTCCAGGCTGCTGCTTTCCACAGCACAGTCTCTCTTACTGCAAGTACGATCTGTGCTGCTTACAGATGTGATCTAGCACAAAATTGTTACATGTTTTCTAAACTAATAAAAGTTTCCTAGCAAGGGCTTTTATATCTTCTTCTAGAAGATGTAACTGTGAATATTTAATAGGTATTAATTTTAAAATGGAATTTAATTTGCTTTTCCTTTAAAAAGATCTGTGTGATCTCTGACCTAAAACTTCTTATTGTTACTGTAGAAATTAGCTTGAAAGCAGAGAATTTGTGGTAATGTCCCTCAAATGCTGCCAAGAAATACATCCTTAAATAAATACAGGTTTAATTCCAAACCTTGGTTTGGGACCTCAGACAGCCGTGAGTCAGATTTTCCATATTACTAACACTCAGGCTGTTACAGGGGTGCAAAGCGTGGATGCTGCTATGCAGTCAAAGGACCAAACCATAAAGTCTGCATTTTTCAATTGGACCAGTGCTATAGCATTTCCTACAACCGCTGTCCATCAGACAGGCCTCCTACCTGCCATAATGCTACTATGTTTTTTGTATCATTTTTGATATGCTTTTTCAAGAGTCTCACTACATAGCGTAGCTTCTGATATTGCAGGCTCGATAAAACTTGCTATTGTGTTCTACAAATGGCTTCTGGCAGCACCTGCTATCAGTTCTTAACAGTGCTAGCATTCAATTAGGCAATGGGAAAAAACACTTTCTGTCACCCGTATTAACACAGCAAGGTATTATAGCAGTGGGAACTTCCTTTTGGCCTTCCAAGTGATAATACAGAAGAAATATCAGCAATTTTCTTTGGGCATTCATTGAATTGATCTAGTGCTGATTACCAGGGTCTGCAACCAACTTCTCCAATGGTGGAGGATCTAATTATTCCCAGAAAGAACAGTCCTGTAAATTTGAGGTGTAGCGAGTATGTGTATGGACTGAATGTTCTTGCAGTTCACAACTCTTCTTATATTGCAGAAAAGCAAATGGAAACATCAGAGGCATGAACAGGAAGAACACCTAAGAAATAGGGCTGTATCTGGCAGATAAATGTACACCATGTAGCCCCATGTGCTTCTTTTTGAAGCCTAAAGATATGAGAGGAATTCAGAGCATTATAAGGAACGCCAGAACAAAGACACTGGGACACCTTACAAGGCTTCAGCAAAGAACAGATGGTTGAAAAAGAGGTTCCAGATTATATTCTGCTTGACAAAGGACAAGACTGTTTTATAAAGGCAGCATCTAATGCTGTGTGGTTGGGAATAAAAGAACAGCAGGTGTCATTGCCACAAGTTGCAACTCATCAGATTTCTCACATGCATACCCAGTCCTTTAATCATTATTTAGATACCACATACATACATCTTAATGGGAATTCTGCCAAGTATAAACTGTTAGATTAACTGCTACAAAATCTTGGAAAATTAGAGCAATTGGCTGAGCAGAAATGGCAATGCACAAGCAATATCAATAACATTTGCATTTTTAGTTGAGCCAGAAAAGCCACAAGCAAGAAAAAAATAGAGAATCCACTTGATCAAGCCATTTACTTCCTCAATACACTCACTGTTGCATGGAATTTTTTCTGAGATGCTCCTGCTGTGCTACCTGCTAAAAGAAACCTACTCTGAAAGTCCTAGGCACAATATCAGGACTGAAAAGGAACAGGTTCTTGAACTTGTCAGGATTTGATTAGGCAGCCAAAATGGTTTCTGTTTCATGGTTTAACAGCATGTTACTGATATTCTTTCTGCAGTAGAGCTTATATAAACCAGCATGGCATTTCTGAATTCACTAGTGTACTCTGTAGTGCAGGATTGGTTACCGTTGCTGACTCATAAACTTCATATCAAAACCTTAGATGCCTGAGATACACACCTCTCCAAGGCCTGAGAGGAAGAGACATCTGGTAGTACTTTACAAGGGGATGATGACAATTGCTTCCCAGATTCCTAACTTTCTGTTGCAGAATAAGAACAGGCTGAACATTCAGCTGAGATCCCATTTACATCCACCTCATCACACCTACCTGCTGCTTCCCACAGCTGGAGATTCATATTTGCTTCCATGTCAATAAAGCCCTGACCTCCTCCTAAACTGTACATGACTCAAAAACCTAACTTAGTGGGCTCACAAAAAGACAAACAAAACAATGTTCCCATTTTAGGAGCTTCACCACTAAGTTTAAAACAAACTATACCAATATTAATACTGTTACTGGTAATAAATAATTACCAAAGGGACTAGGATTTCACAGCATCTATAAAATACCAATAATTAAAGCTGCTGCGAGCCCACTCTTGTCTGTGCTCTTGTATGCCAGACTACAGTGATCAACAGCAAAGAGAACACTTGTTTCCTGAAGCACGTATAGGGAAAATCTGCCCGTGGCAGGCTAATTCTAGGCATCTGGCCTCCCTTTATAATCAGTGAAAGCCAATAAACATCTCTAGGAGTAATTGGTAGAATTTAGACAACTAGTTTAGGCTTGGTGAATTGCACTCTAAAGGTGGCTATTTCTGTCTACTGACTATAAAGGGGATCTATCATGACCAGCTGAGATGTTAACAGAAGCATTTAAGGCATCTGAAGTTAGGTGAGATGAATCTGTCTCAAGAATCCAGTTTGTTGCCTGCATTATTTGTTACTACATGTGTGATCTTGCCTTTGACTGTATTAAAATACATTGTTCTGATAGATAGGCCCAATTCACCAAGTTGTGTGAAACTGAGGGGCGGTCCAACTGGCCTGCCATTATTATTTATTTAGTTTCACTGTTTTCTGAATCATCATGTATATTGAATATACAGATCTGTGTGGAAGAGTGTTGGAAACATTCCCATTTGATGATGACTCCTTATGGTTTGTATGAAGATGTAATAATGCTTCTCTAGTCAATCCCAGGCAAGAAGTGAGCTTCCTCCCCTGCTCTATAACGTCAGGAATATAGACACCATTCTTGGCAGCTGTTCTCCTTTGGAGTGTTTCATTAACAAGATTATTATTCAAGGACTTCTCTTTTCAAGAACTTTTATAAGAGGTAGAAAAATGGGACCTCTAGGAGTTATTGCAGTCCCATCACAATTGCCACAACCCTATCACGTCAAAGGTAACAAGACAAAACAAGCTCCTTAGCATAAGCAACTATTATATTTCTTCTAAACATTTTTTATGTTTTTCAAACATGTTGTGTGCCCCCCCCCGTGATATTTCACAATTTCTAATATATAAAAGCTGTTATTACTAATCAACACTTTAAGCCATTCACTAATGACGTTAGTATGCTTTTGTTTCCAGTTTGGCTCTGGTCCTACATCCCTCAGAAACACCGTGGAATGTGCCTTCACTTAGCCCAGATGGATAAAAGGTTCATAGCAGTCTTGCAGCCCTGCAGTCAACAGGAAGCAAATGCCTAAACATCTGGATCATAGGTTTCAGCAATACTAGTCATCCCCTGAAGTGTTATTCAGTGCAAGTAAAGGCTGAAGGCCTAATGTCTTCATAGACTGGACCATCTTGAGAAGCCTTGGAGTAATCAAGAATTTCACGTTTCCCAGCTGAAACCAAAGTATGTGAATTAGCCTTGAGGTTAAAAACATCAGGCCAAATTCCTACTTAGGACACCAGCGGAAATACAATAAAACTTTGTAACTCAAAACTAAGATGAAAATATAAGCCTCCTAATAAAATTCTCACATGGTCACCAAAACACAAACACTACCAACACTACTGCAGCAAAACAAAGTTTCCTGATTTTTTCTTGTGCTCCAAAGGGAAGCTCCTTAACAAACTGGAAGTAATCTGTTCAGCTGGGGAAGAATACATGACATTTGCATCTCAGGAATCACACATGCAACAGTCATATTTATGAGTATGGCCTATGTAACTGCAGAAGCCTTATTTTCATTTATCAGCAGAAGACTATGTACTACTGCATCTAGACCTATCTGTATCATACTGATGACCATTGCCAGATGGAGCAGTGACAAACAGGACTGAGTAAGGCGGGTCACAGAGTAATATGTCTAAATGAGAGCTCTTTTCATCAGTTTCTCAGTACCATTAACACAGTGTGCTGATAATTTTGCCAAGGAAGTAATAAGACTGTCCCCAACTGGTCTCAAAATTGGTCCAGCCACCTTGCATGACTTCATCCTATGTACCTTAGGGTGTTAAAGCATTACCCAACAGAAAGACTTTTTTGTCCTCTGACTGGGCAACACTATACGAAGCTTACTTTACTTTTTTGAGTTGGTGGCGAGAGGAGTGGAAAAACATGGACTGAACACATGGTATATTCTGACGATCCTGCTTTGTGCCACAGCTTGTCTGGACCTACCTTAACAGCCAATTTCAGCACTCTGTGACTAGGTATGATTTGGCTATGGCTGAGAACTACCCAACTCATCAGCTCAGATGAAATTAATCGCATTGTCTGAGTGGTGAAGGTTTCCAACGTTCTGGTAATCAAGAGCTTAGAAAGTGCCTGCAAATATGACCATTCTTTTTTTGATCAATGAATAGGATATCCAAAGTTTCAATAATAAAGATTTAAAAAATAAAAATAAAAAACTAGGGGATGATATAAACCCTCAAGTTGATGCCATAAAACCTATTTTTTACTTTTTTTTTTTTGCATGACACTTCCTTGAAAAGTGTCTTCTTATATTAAATAGCAGAACTGAAACTCAAGTATGTAAACAGAGTAACACTTCTCAGAATAATATTCAAAGGCCTCATCAGGACTACAAACTGAATGTCCTGGGAAGAGACAATCAAAGACCTTAATGGTACACATTACTTGTGCATGAAGTGTATTTGTTATCACTTCAGAGGGCTGGGTTCTCAGCAGCTTCCATTAGAGAAGATTAACTAGAACAAAGTGTCAAAGAAAACAATAAATTTCAAAGAAAACAATGAATTTGAGAATACTACTTGACTGGAAGAATATGTATGTTTGGTTAAGCAGGTAGAGTGACTATGCATGAATTCCAGCTGAAGGGAAATTTTTTACTCGGCATCTATTATCTATGTCATTGTCACCAAGACTGCTGGCAAGGACATTCCGAGACACCTAAATTTGAGTATCTACATACAGATGTTTACATTATGCTTCTAGCTATATAAGAAAAGACCTCTGGGAAACCCATACCTTCTTGACTGGCACCAAAAGCCAGGTGGGTACAACGAGCAGCTTCCCAAGTGGCTGGAGTGTAGGCAGGTAAATCACACCCCAGATTTCAACTGACTGTAATGAGAGCTTAGACATCTCGCTCAAATGCAGACAACCACATCTAGACAGTTACATTTAGTGTCTTAGTGGCACACTCATGCTTTTTATCCAAAATCTGATTATGAGCTTGGATCTTCTACATTTGGCTCACTACGGATACCCAAAAAATGTGACAATTACCAGTCAATGCCATTAGTGATACGTGCCAATGAGACTTTGTGATCACCACATCTGCTGTGCTGGATGCTAACAGGTGACTGCATTCAAAAAGTCAGTGCAAGTGGAGCCAGCTATCAGTGGATAAGCATGAGGCATCAGCCTTTGTTAGCAAAATATAGGGAAGAGCCAACAAGAATCAGAATTTGGGCTACTGCCTCACCGTACCACACTGCCTTTCTCATGATTACTGTCAACTCCCTGTTTGAGGCTGTTCACTTCTCTTTAGTGACCAGTAAAGTTTAAGTCTTATTTTGTTCTGCATAGTCATGAGCTTGCTATTTTTAAGGTACCTGCTAACAATAAATAATATCAAATTTTAAGGAGATTGTATGTCTTTTTGTTGCCTGAACAGTTATTACTCAGCTTGTGTGGTGGAAGCAGTGTATAACTCCAGCAAAAAACCCCTGTGATAGCAACTGTCAATGAGAAGAAATTGAAAGGAAGCCTGCAATGAGGTGAGAAGAAGGTGACTGAAACAGCCCTGCTTTAGGGTGTCTTTCCTAAGCACGGTTGCAGTGTCCATTGGTGTGAAGCAGCCCTCCCTTCAGCTTGTGAATTTTGGTCTGGCCGGCAGGCAAACAGATTTGGGATATAAGGCTTTAGAGCATGCACAGGAGGTGATTCAGGGCACCAACCTGAGACTCAGATTAGGGTTTGCCAGAAGGTGGAAATATATTCCACACAACCTGTAATGTTGTAACTATTAAGGGACAACCGAACTTTCTATCTTAAAGAAAATTGATTCCGCATGAAAGGCTTTCTTCAACATGGTCTCATAGACAAAGCAGAATATAGATTTATGATACTCTACAAATTCCTTTTTATATTATTATTTGCTATAGATTTGAAAAAATATCATATCATAATTGTTAATGTATTTGTACTTTCTGAGACCAATCTGAAAACCAGTTGGATTTTTTTTTTCCAAAGTAAATCCAATGGAAATTGACATTTTACTATAAACTGCTTCTATTCTGTAGAAACTTGAATTTCCAAAGGAAAAGTATTTCATTTAAACTTTTATGATCAGTTCCTGAATTTTTACAAGAATGGATCAGAGCATTAATGTCAATGTTCAAAGAAGTATGCTAGAAAATAGAAAGTCTTTGGCATATCAGCTACAGTCCTTAGGCAGAAAAATAGATTTTCTTGCAACAGAAAGCTGACAGTGTTAAGAAATTAACTGTGCCTTTTCTTCAAGTAAATCTTACTATATTACAGCGTTCAAAATGTCTGGAGTTAACTAGCTATGAGTTGTAGGCAGTGTTGCATGTGAACTTATCATATAAAACTACACCTGCCTACAAGACTTACGTGTTTTGCAGCTTTAGTAATTAATTTATTTATTGATTTCCAATAGCTTAAGAATTTGTATCTGTTTTCTTAATTCTTCCAGTATTAGTACTATTTTTTTATCATGTAAGACATTGCATGCTGTTCCTTTAGCTTTCAAAATTATTCTGATGCAGTGAAAAGTTATATTAGAGATGGTACATCCATTTTTACTTTTATTTCTAGGTAATTAAAGCTCTCCAAAGCTGTAATCTTTGGGAATGAATTCTCCAGAAATAGTTTTAGCCCATTTCTTTTATAATAATTAGTGGGAAATATTTGACCAAAATCTTTCAGTTTCTTTCATTGTTGGCTGCTATCTCTGCCAGTTTGGAAAAGCCTTTTGTAAAACAACACAGGTGTAGGACTTGACCCTGGAATAGTGCCCTGGAGCAGCACCTTACCTTCCCTCCCTTATGCAATAATGCTCTGTTTTGAAACTGTCAAAGTCTCATTCTAACTTCCAGCTGAGTTAGAAGAGGACATTTGACAATGTGCCGACTGGTGTATGTCTTTGTAAGCTTGAAAAACAGTTAGAGGCCAGTTCAGAGAACCTTTGCTCACAGCTATAACTCCTTACAGTCTGCTCTCACATATTCCAAAAATAGCAGTCAAGTGTTTGCTTAGAGTTTAACAACTAACTTTAAAATGAGCTATAGAAAGGATCAGTGGGTGAGGAAGGGGCATTAAATTGTTTCACTCCTGGGACTTTGTATTTTGTTATTCAGTACAAAAGTGACATTTATAATAAATGTGATTCATAATGAATAGTTTGATCTGTTCTATTCATAACAGTGACTGGTGTGCTTTTAGTTCAGTTTATATACATCATAGCAGTTTCAATAAACACACAAACTATAAAGAATTTCCTGTGCTGTAGCAGAGTGTCTAGTTCTGTAAAATAAGTTCTCATGGTAATGATCACAATGATTTCAACAGGATTTCCTGAAACACTGAGAGCTTGCAGAACTATCTTTTAAGGGTAAACCCATGACACCAGTTTGGCTACCACTGGTGCCTTTCTACCCAATATTTCATAGCCTGTCTGACTGGGAAATCCAAGCAATTTTCCTTGCCTCCCCAGAGGTAAATGCATGATGATGTAAGCTATTTTTACAACCTTTTTAAAATGCATAGTTTGATATATGCACATACTCTTCCTTTGGAGAGTAACACTGTAGTATGATTGGTGAATATTGTTCTGTTTCTACAGCTTTGCTTTGCTTTTCATTCCTGTCTCTGTAATGTAGTCCAAGACCTTTGTAGCTTTCAGAAGGGTAAACGTGAGTGTCAAAGTTACATATCTGATGGATGCAAAACCGACTCAGGATCATTATCTCCCAAAACACTTGTTCCTGGACAAAGGCAACCAAGTTCAAAGGAAATCAAACAATTTTTTCCTTTAAAGGTGTTTGTCCCACATATTGCATAAGCAATGATTTCTTATAACAATATAAGTCTAAAAGTGAGTTGCCCTAAGGACTTCATTGCTCATATTTTTTTCCTGCAAACAGGACAACTGGAATGGAAATCCAAGTCCAAATTGGACAAAATCAGGGTACTAAAACAGGTAGCCTGGATTTTGTCCTTTCTGCATTGAAATGACCAAGCTGACTCATCCAGAAGACACAGGAAGGGAAGAGAAGGTCTGTGGGGCAGACAGTTGTGATTTCTGCCATCATGAAGAGATTCTGAAGTGTCTGATTCACTTACAGCACCTCACATTAAACTCAGAGAGGCAAAGAATCTCTCCTGACATGTCCTCTCACCTCTCAAGAAAGTAGGAACAGAGCCTTTTGCAGCAAAATCTTACACTGAATCCTGGTCACTAGGAAGTATTCAAGGCTTGATTTGCTTACAACAGCCTGCTGGGCTGGAGGGACAGAACTGCTGCCGCCTTTGCTGGCCCAGGGACACTAGTTTCTCCCCCAGGCTTCTCATCCTGTATGTTTGCCTCCTCCCCTTGGAGTCCTCTCCTGTGCTCAGGGAGGGTATTTTCTTACCACATCACCCCATTCTGCCTTGCCAGTAGCACCAAGGTTGAGCAGTCCTGACACCTTGCAAATAGGAAGTCAAAGACAACATCATGGCCTTCTTCACATCAGGAGACCTTTTTCACCCTAGAAGAGCACAAACATAGATATGATTAGTTATACACATAGGCAATTCCTGAATAGGTCTAGCTTTGCCTCCTTTGCACCAGTGAAAAAATTTTTACTTTCTTCAACACCATGCCCAGTCAGTGCTTGCCTTTTGGTGTCCAGGCAGATGTAGTTTCTCTAATTCCTACTGTTCTCAGCTTTTTCTTTCTGCAATGACAACATTTAAAATCAGAAGATTAGCGCAAATTCTAAGAGCAACATAAAGAGCAGCTGAATGCCCAAAGGTGCAAGGAGAGGCAGAGGGAAAAAGAAGGAAGGAATATCTGGATTCACAGCAGTATGCTTTTATTTGTTGAAGTGTTTGTCTTTAAAGTGTTCAAAAGCATATAATAGTGGTCTAACGGGAATTCAGTCTTACCTTTGAAGCCGTCAAATACACTCTGAAGCAGAGTCAGCTTTATTTATATTTAAAGTATCAAAATAAATGTTCTGTGGTTTGGGTTTTGGATTTTTTTTTATGTGAACATCATTTGTCAGTGTACAAAGATTTTTCAGACAGGGCCTTGTGACAGTGCTCTCTGCTACTGGAAATTTTGTTTAGAGCTATGTTCTCCAGATTAATTTTCCAAGGTTGAACTGACCTTCAAAAGACTCTGTTAACTGTCCTTTTTCTTGTCATTTCACCAAAGAGGCTTTTCCTCTGTCTGGACAAGCAGAAATCCCATAAGTGTTCCTTTCCCATGACAGATTTTTCAGGTGTCTTTTCTGTGAAGTTCCACCTTAAATTTTAATTTCTTGCCTTCATAGGCAAAAACTGGTGTCTGGATTCTAACTGCTGACACCAGCCTTCACATCGCTTCTGAAATTTATTCAGTTAATCATGCCTTTTCAGTTAATACACTTACATGGAACTAATAACATAATCAAATTAAAACACTGAGAGGTTCCATGTAATAAAATATACCCTGCCTCACTGTGGTTTTAGACTGACCTTGACAGTGAATTTTTTGCTTAAAGCAATTAGTTAGATGGCTACTGTTCCCTCCAGAAATTCAGTTCTCTTTTGTGCTCTGAGAGCTGTATGAAATATTGCCTCAGTGTTTTGTCAGTCTTTGTAAATTATTGCTACACTGCGCTCTTTCTTTTCTTTGTGGATACTACTGTAAGGACAAATACCTAGTGCAGATGAGAGCTGCTGTGTGAGATGGGCAGGATCCATGTCAATGGTCACCAGGAAGATAAAGTCACAAAGAACCAGGACATATGAACCCCAGAAATGTCAGAGATGCATCCAAAGAACAAAAATGAGAACCTGAGACATGACTAAGAATGAAAAGGGTAGAGCTTTCCCCATGGAAACTTTGTTTTAGCCAGAAGTCCAAAATTGCTGGTTAAAAAACCCAACAATACATATTAACATATGAAGGTTCTTATGGTTACTCAGGGCAATTACAAGGGAAATAAGGCGGTCCCATTTTCTTCTACAATCTGGACCTCCAAATTGGACCACAGTTTCCATGAAGCACCATGAGGAAAGGCAATCCCTCACAGCCATCATATTGTGCTTCAGAGTCACTGAACTGGTGAGGCTGTTGGGGAATGCAGGTAGGGATAACCAAGCCTCCACCCTGAGGTTCTGTGGCCACAAACTATTTCTCTTGATCTATGCTTCTCTATCAAGGGATTTTTAATTTTTTTTTATTACAATCTTTTTCCCCAATGGAAAACAGTGACATTTTCCATGGTAAAACCTGTTTTGCTATTTAAACGGTTACACCATATTTTTGCCTTCCTACCTTACTCCTTCTTCCCCTTCTCAAATTCTTCAGGGGTAAAGGGCCTTGAGAAGGGAGAACATTAGCAAGATTCCTAGCAGCCTTATGGCATTTACAATACTCTGATCATATTCTCTTCTTTTGTGCAATAGATCTTGATGTTCTTTTCCATTTTCTTCAACAGCTGCTACTACTTACAGCTGAGGATCTTTTAAAAATATGTTAGGCCTCAAAGAAGCTATACATCCACATGTAAGTTAAAGTCAGTATTTTACACTCTCATTGAGAAATTTGCAAAACGTTCATTGTCAAAAAGGATATCCTCTAGAAAATCAGATTTATGAAGCACTGAGCTTTAAGCTAAAGCATTAAAATGTGATATTTTAGAAAATCCTAGCAGGCTGTACTTAGAAAAGAAGCAGTACTTTTAGCTTGCAAAACTTAGGGCTAGGAAAGTACATCTCATTCTTTTCTTCCTTCTTTATAACACTTTTTCGTTTTGGAACAGCTCCTGATATGTGACCCCATCATCTAATGTTACATAACTTGACACTAGCCCTTCTTTTTATTGATCGTCTCCAGCCAAAGACTTGAGGAGTACTTTCTGCTGTTGGATCTGCAAGGTAAACGACCTTTTTTCTTTTCCTGTGCTGAATTTCTGATACAGCTGGTGCAAGTTAAGTACAGACAGGAGAAGAGCAATCTGTTCTTACAGAAAAGAGAAAAAAATGCTGAGAAACGAAGACTTTTTCCCTTACCATTATTTTACATGAAAATGTTATGATATTAACAGCAGGATATGTTAACATGCACAAAGACTTCAACCTCTTTAGAATCTTCGCTTTACAAAAACATTTTTTTGAAAGATGTTTTCCACCACTGAGCCTTTCTGAAAGGATCTTTAGAAAGGAAATCTAAAAGAGAGTTTGATCATGCATTTCAGAGAATATAAGGCTGAAAAAAATTCCATATGCTGCTATTTCAAAAAGGCAATAAAATCCAGTTCACATTCCGTTTTTCATTAAAAATGTATAGAAACAAATGACACTAGAGAGTTATATAAAGGTTGTGCCAGCGAAGCTTGCTTTCTGAAGGTTGTGCCAGCGAAGCTTTCTTTCTGCCTTGGTCCATCACTTATTCTATATAGGTCATATATTTTAGAGAAAACAATTTTGGAAATGTGTCAGTTCTTAAAACATTTATCAAGTCTTTTCATATCCTTCTTCATATACAGACATACCTGGTACCCTAGGTCTGCCTAGGTACACCTCTGAAAGAGGGATAGAAAAAACAAAAATATAATTAACATGCTTTAAAAATTGTGAATGTCTACCAAAAGCTTGGGTTTTTTAAGTAACATATGCATTTAACTTTATTACAGGCTTTCCTGAGACAATGTAGCATCAGGAAGTTTTTGAGATTTTTCATTAAACAAAAAACAATCACAACTTTAAAATGTTGTGCAGGCAATATATAGGCAAATGTTGACTGTTGTTACAGTGTTCACAATATGCAGCAATGTTCATGCTTCACATTGCTGTGGTTAATGTTGGAGCACAGTGACTAAACAAAACAGCCTAAAACTAAAGCTAAGGACAATGACAAATCTTTTTTCATGTAAGCCTGAAATCTCTGGAGAGGCCAACATGGCAAAATTTTCTATGACAGACAGTATACCCCAAACTGTTGCTCTCCAAAAGGATTTCAGTTTGTTTCAGAATTTCCACAACTTCATAAATATGTTTTATGGAGCTTCTATGATTGATTGCTTTGTTTTAGTTTTATGCACAGATTTGCTTCTCAGCCTGCTGATCTATGATCACCACATAAAATATTAACCAACTACTTGTTTTTTAGTGTAGTTACTGGCTAAGGACCTCTTACTGAAAACACTCCTGCTATCCCATTTGGCATATAAAGAGTGACTTAAGAAGTTCCACGGACAACTGAGAAGTTCACAATATCATACACAGGTAGTGTATCTCGCAGGTCTTACAAATGATTTGAACTTCAAGAAATGGAAGAAAAAAAAAGTCTAAAAGTCCTAGAAGAAACTCTGAAGACAAGCTGAGAGTCACTTTATTTTACAGATGATGTTGCCTCTTCACTAGCTGTAAGTAATCCATTTTCTTGTGTTCTACATAATTTGTAATTATTTATATTACAGAAAGATACAGATAGTCCCAAAATTAATTCCAGATTGGGCTAAATATTCATCTATTTCAAAAGGTACTCCTGCTTCCCCCCCCCAATTTCAAATTTTAATTACTAACGCAGACAGATTGGTCAATCAGAAATACTGTTCCCATGAGAATTGAAGCAGGATTGACTGAACAAAGCGAGGAGTCAAAACTAGCTGTCCTCTAGCACAGGCTTGTGCCTGCATGACGAAATTATCTTCCCTCTCTGACACTGGATGTGAGGTGAAGTGGCCTCTGCTTGTTGTCAAGCTCTGATTAATTAGCTCGTAAACTTTGTAATTCCAGGGGCTTGAGCAAGTTTGTGTAATTTGTACATAGCGTACCTAGTAAATAGAGAGTACACTGAGCTCATGAACAGGCTCCTGTTATTGTTGCATAAAGCTATCTAAACAGAGGGTTTATTTTTCCATGCAGCATTATTAATTCCCTATTATTGCGTGGCATGAGGAACGGAATGCCTTTATCTCCCTTGTTGGCTGCAGGCTTTCAGTAGAGTTCAAACACATACCCTGCTCTGCAAGTACAATCTGGTTCAAAACTAAATGCAAACAAATGCAGGTTGAAAAATGTTTTTAAAAAGAAACTTTCTATATCAACCATCCTGCCTCCATAACAAATCAGTTCCCAGTTAGGGCTGACTGGTCTTCACTTTCCATCATGGATGTTGGAGTCTGATCTTCCTCTGCCTCAGTATTTTCTGTCTTTCTGTGCAGATATGCCAAGGTTTCCTTTTCAGACACATCCTAGTACTGCTCTCCTCCCACCAAACTTGGTGTAAGGCAACTAGAAGCCCCATGCACCCAGCATTTCCCACCACCCTAGGCAGCCCCAGCTCATATCCCTGTTCTTGTTCCCCAGCGGGCTGTCTCCGTTAATGCAGCGCTGAAGGAGTGGTACTAGCAAGGCTAGAGTTCTTTCAGCACCCACCAAGCACTGGCCTCCTGCAGACATGCAGGGTTTCTGGGTCACTCAGAAAAGGACAAGAGGGAGTAATTCTGCCAGCCTGGCAAAGCAAGAGTGAGGGAAGATGCACAAATTATTTTGGGGAAAAAAAGAAATTCCCTCCTTCACAGAATTCCTTACTGGCGGCTTTACCGTTGAAGAACATCTGGATTCAAAGCCTGATCCTAGATGGCTTTTTGGCCAATTGACCTTCACACATCTCACCCAGTACCCTGCTAGGTGGGGGGCCTTATGTTGCTTTGAGGGGTAAGTAAAAGTAAGTAGCATTGGCACAAACCTGGAGGGACTGTTGATACCTAGCAATATATGTGAAAACACACATTAAAATAATTTTAAGCTGTGACTCTGCTCTTTCTCAATGGAAACTCTCACTCTGATTAATGAGGTATGTGTCTAGAGAACTCTGCAACAAACCACATATCTGCTTAACCAGGCAAAAGGTATGGGAATTAAATACCAATACACATATTTCCTCAGGCCACAAGCATAAACATCCCACTCTCTACCCTGAAATACGTACTTTAACTCTCTATTTGGTGAACACAGATGACAGTCTCTGGTGTAAGGACTGGGAATCACGTTGGTAGTATAATGCTCCTGGATAGCTGGGAAGCTGCCTTCTGTTCTTTACTGGCAAGGAAAGGACTCAGTGGGCTGACGTACATTTCACAGCTTTGCATATTATAACTTCATATTTTATTTATCACTTCAGGTACATGTGAATAAGAAAAGCGGGCAGAATTGTAGTAGAAAGCTATTGCAGGCATAACTTGTACTTCTTAACATTCTTGATTGTGAAAGAGAAATGCAAATGACCTGCAGAACATTATTTAGCAAAGAAGAGTCTAAAAAGTAGGTGTGATGGTTTGCCTTTGGTCTTCCAGCAAAGAAAAATGTGCATTACTGTATTCTTGTATATTTTTCCCTAATACTGTCAGGCTGTATGGGAGATTCAGGTCAACAATCATAAATTTGTACTAACCCTATGTCATGGATGACTATGAGTTTCACTTTGATGACCACTGAAATCAAAGCTCAGCATGTTATGAAAGCCAGGTTGAATGAGTACAGAATCAGGCCCAAACCATTTTCAGCATTAATTCCTTTAAATTTCTAATACTCTGATCCATAGATATGCTGTAATCATTGACCAAACAGCTTGACAAACTCCACATTTGAGATAAAGGGTATGGACTTTCATAGGAACTTGCTCACTCAAAAAGTTTCATGGGTAAGATGTATAACTATATGTGTATTTCAAAGGGAGGAAAAGTTTGAAGGCATCTTTTGAAAATCAGAAGTTTGCCTTACTTCTTCCTACATGGTGAGATAAGATGTCCTATTTGTTTCCATGTGATTTCTGGCATAAAATGATAAAAGAATTATGGACTAATTTTCTTTTCTTTGGTGTTTGTAACAAAAGTTGAATGTGATCTCATAAAAATTTATTTCCTCTTTCCCTTTGTTTCTACTTCATCCTACCCACACTTTGAACTGAAATCCTTAAAGAGACAGCTGTTGAATAGTTTGAGCTTACAATATAGGCTACCAGAGCAAATAAGCAAATCAAATGAGAGAAGGAAAAAAAAAATTTGGTATACCCCATTGTTTTTGATCATTTTGACATGACTTCATTGTGGCTACACGTCTTTATTCCTCATCTGAGCACCTGAGCTAGCTATCGCTCCATCCTTCAGCGAATGCACTGGTATCAGCTGTGATTTGCCTGACTCACTCTGGATGTCCACAGTGCAGACGTGCACATCTGAACTAGTAATCTGAGATCTTTTATTGTCAATAGACATCCAGTTAATGCGGTCACTGGAGTTTAGATGTGATTCATTGTCTGCTGGGGGAGTCAATAGTTTCTTTGATTAGACCTTTGCTATTAAAGGAGAGCAAGATGATTACTTCAGATACAGGTCCCCACTGCACAACTACAGTTGCCTAAGTATAGATGTCTAGTGTCATTTTAGGTGCTGAGGTATATTCCCTTGAGGGTCTTACAACCATTTTAGGGAGGTGTGAGTCTCTTGTAACTCCTGGCTCAAACATACCAGCATTATGGAGAATCTCATGACAGTGTACAACAGCTCCAAACAGACTTAGATACCTCTGGTCATGCAACTGCATCTAGACCCTAAAGTCAAGTGAGATGAATCCCACCTGTCAGGACAGGACAGCAGGTGAAAACACACAGGGTTTCACCTTATCTGCCAACCCTGGGACAGAGTCTCCTTGTCTCATGCAACAGTAGTCAGACCTGAGCATGTGCCATGCTACTGGCCTCTGGGCATTTCAATGCAAAACATAGGAAAAACCTTTTTGAACATGTTTCTAAATTTTTTTAGGCATTGCCTGCAAGCCACAGTCATGACAGGGGTTTTGATGTCTTTGGCTGTGTACAAATGTGCTGGTTTGAGGTAAAACTGAACTGATTTTCTGTTCAGTAATTGTACTTTTTAGCTAAGGCTCTTCTAACTAACATGACTCCCTGAAATTAACAGTGTATTTTTAAGACTTTAGTCTGCTCCCAGAGTGATAAGACCTGATTGTTTCTAATTCATGCCAAGCAATGGTATGCAGAGAGGCTCCTGCTTATACTTATTGCTATGATGACCAAGGTCAGCTAACTTTGTTATTTGCTCTGTTGGAGGGTGGGAAGCGGAAGAGCATAGACGGGTTGCACCTGTGGAGAGGAGCAGACAGGACAGGTGACCCCAAACTGACCAACAGGGTATTCCACCCCATCTGCTTCATGCTCAGTATAAAAGCTGAGGGATCAAAGGTATCAGCTTGCTTTCTTCAGTGGCTGGTGTCCAAGGAGGATTCTGTCTGTCTGCCTTTGATCCTGATCTCGGTGTTCCTGAATCCAGATCCAGAATCCCGTCTATCGCTGAGTCCAGTCTGGGACTTTCCCCATGCTTGCTGGTGAAGTGCTTGTCATCCTGGGAGTCAATATGGTTTTGTATATTTTGTATGTATTTCATTATTTTATTTTAAAAATTATTTTATTAATATTTCCATTAAAGTAGTTTAGTTTCTTTTTTAAACTCGTAGGTCTCTTTCTCTCTCCCTCCTCTCCTTGGAGAGAGGTGGGGGAGAGCATCTGTCATTCATCTCAGTGGCCAGTCTGGCCCTAAATCACAAAAAGAAATAAACAGCCCTTATGGACTGCCACTGGCTTTGATACTGTCTAATCAGACAAGGCAGGCGATAGAGGAGGAGAAACAGGGGCACCAAGACATAATGAATCCAAAAGCCAAGTAGTAGATCAGGAGAAACCACAAAAGCAGAATTCGGCTTTCCTAAATCTAATCTGAAGCCCGGGCTCTAGGCCACATGGCGTCTGTTCCTACCTCTTTTCCACCAATTTCCTATCCTTACCCTTTTCCTACCCACCCCACCAGTGAAACAGCAAGAGAGATTTCCATTCTTCTAATTCTAACTTTCTTTCCTGGCACTAGCTGTGTGTATACACCCACTTCTTGTTTCCAGGCTGGGACACGTTTTTTTGTGAAGCCATCCAGCTCTCCCCACATGCTGAGCCTTTCCTGGCTGCCTGCTGCTGTGTTTGCCTAAGCACACTCTTCCCTGCTGTGAGTCACAGCAGGCTAACTGCTGGCAGAGATTTTCATGTTTTCTCTATTGGATAATTATAGGAAAGGACTCCACACAACTAAAATTGCCTGCCTGTAAAGATCGTTTTCCTGGGGTGCTGCAGCTAGAGCTGGATTTCCAGACACAATCCCACAGACCAAACACCGGGCTCTTTTCCAGTCCCTGCCCTTCTGTGACCTGGGCTACTCCACTGCATGCTGGGCAGGCTCTTGCTGCTTGAGGTCATCCCCCGGCACACTTGATAAGGGCACCCTCAGACATACTCCGCTGCCTCTCTACATGAAAAAAAAACTTTATTTCTTGAATGAAATTGAGAAATTCACCCGAGCATTGGAAAACATTCATTGGAAGTCCCCAGGAGCACCTACAGGGGAACTACACACCTCCTCTATTCCCAATTTAGATGCCACTTGCTGTCATGACTGATCTCCTTGCAGCAGCCATGCACACAGATGAGAATATCCTCAGAATTATGATGGTAGAATATGGTAAAAGCATTGAAGGACTAATACAAAAGGACCTTAATTGGTGTCACATCCCTAGATTTATTCATGACCCCTAATCTGCATAGACACTGTGATGCAGAGAGATTCATGGAAAATAAGGGGGAATAAATGTTAGGGTAGGATTACTCTGGAGAATTTCCCATCCCAGAAGGGAAACTGAAGCACTTCAGATAGTAATGACCACAGTATAAAGAACAAAAATAAACAGAACAGGGAACTTTTTATGCACTATACCTCTGCAAAAGCATGGCGCATCCAAGAGAAAGATGGACTATTGTATTTGTCTTCAGAAATAACTTCTGCTTCTGAGTATACTTTGGTAGTGCAAGGAGTAACACAGGACAACACAGAACTGTATCTGAAAGCAGAACAGGAATGAGAGACTGGAAGATGTTGAAATATTTTGTGGCCACCTCCGTTTCACATTTCACCCGAAACGTGACCTCTGGATGTGCACAACTTCCCCAGTAATGCACTAAATGGATCTAAGCCAAAAACTTTCAGTCCCAGAGGGAGAAGGCTATCTACTAAGTTACAGTAACACTAAAGCCCTTCATTAGGACCCTGGATTTTAAAGGTTGGGACTGTTCTCTTCCAAAGTTCGGGGCATTCCATTTTTAAACACTTCCCATTACCTCAGTGCACTGTTTCTTAATCTTAATTGCCATTTTCAGGTGTCTCCATTTTACTGTTTTTCATGCATTTCTGTGGATTTTTAACAAAGAGAATTTTGTTTGTAGCAACAGAATACACACACAATCTAAGTTGCATTCAGTGTTGCGTAAGCCATGTCAATAGGTCACTTGAATGATAATTTAAAAAAAAAAAAATTCTGTTGTTAAATAATCACCTCTTGTGTTATCCTTAGTAGATTTAGACTTCATGTGTGGAACAATGATATTAAAAAGGTGACCAGATAAAGAAAGTAACAGGAATACTCTGATATTTTGTATAAAAACAACAACAACAAAAAAAATCTATCCACTTACCCTTCTCTTGTGATGCCTCAGCTAGCTACCTTCAATATGTGCCAATTGTTTAAAACAAGCTGTATGACCTTGAGTTATAATAATCCAAGCACTCCAGGGCTTCCTTCTACCCTTTCTCTCCCTGCTTTTCGCAGTAGTGTGTTTGGTCCTGCCCGGCTGTCAGATCAGTGGGGGGCAGAAGGCTGCAGCTGAAGTTAACAAAGACTGGAGCTCCTGGCTAGGGCTCCTCTACTTCAATATGTCTTCCTGTACGCATTATATAAGCATGATGCAAAAAATAATACACTGGGTATCACAGTAATAATAACTCTGATATAACCTGACAGTAGATGCATTCAGAATCATGATATGGTGCCTGTTTTCACTGTATTGCTCACTGTCATATGAAGCTTTCACTTTCCAGTCTACTGAAAGTTAAATGTTTATCAAGAAGCATCCCGGTTAGCTCCAGATGCTATGCAGCTTCTTTTTGTTCTGCAGCTAAACCAAAAAAAAGTGGAGGGTTTGCACAACTCTACTCATTAGTTAATGAGTGAAGCATATGAATTAATGAGCTTAGGATGCAGCAGGGAAGACTTCAGATGTGAGGGGGAAATGAAATCAAGAGGACAGTCAAGCTAACAGGATATTGTATGAAACGCCAGGAAGATACAGACTCATGTTGGTAGCTGAATCTCCTCCTGCAACATTTTTCTTCACCCACCTGGAGTTAATTTCTGTACACAGTTTATGTTCATGGCAAAACAAATTTCAATTTCATGCATCTAAATTTGCTTCTGTAAATGCTTATTTGATAAGTGCTCATATACTTATCCAATCAGAGAACAAATACAGCCTTATATCATTTCCTTTTGGTCTATGAAATTAAATGGTGCAGCCTAAATAACCAAGATGAACTAGTTTCAGGTCCCTGGTCCTGATGTATTTTGAGTTAGATACATTAAAGTGAAAAATGAATACAGTGAAATAAGATGTCCAGAGATGTGAGTGAAAAAAATGAAGGCCGGCTAACATCATACAAATTGAGTGCAAGTGACTCAGTCCTTTTTAATAAAAACTACAGTTCAGCTATTCACAGACACCACAGAATCAATGTGATAGCATACAGGCAAGGCTGAACTACCTAGCAATCCCTTATGCATGTTTCAACCAATACAGATGATAGTACAGAATCCCTTTCAATATCAGCTGTTTGGTGACTAAAAAAACACACAAGAAAGTCAACATGTCAACATGAGAAAATACTCTAAGGGATTAGAATGTCATGCCTTTTTGCTTTATCTTTCTGATAATGTATTAAAAATGTGGCTAATTAGAGATGGAATGTTTAGTTCTGCAATGGAAAATACAACCTCCTCCTAATTGAGACTGAAAATACAGTATAGACAGAGAAGACTGAAAAGAGATGCAGTAAAGCATATTAAATCATCAGTTTCTTAGACAACAAAGAAGGAATATTAGCTCGTCACAATGAAACTATTGCTTTCCAGAATAGTAAATTTTACTAGTAATGACTAAGAATTTTCATGGGAGTAAATTGGCTTTTTTTCTAGCTGTTCCTACACTACAAAAGACCAAGCATCCTTCTGACTGTTTTAATTTTGGAAGAATGTTTATTCAGTGTTTTGGATTTTATAGAAGCCCATATAGATTCTCCTGCACTGTTACAGATTTCATGAGTATCTGTGGATCCAAATTCACAAGCTATGCTGAATGTTACAACATACAGGACACAAAAATCCAAGGGAAACACCAGAATTTCATATACAGCAAATGGGGAAAGCCAGACACCCCAGGGACTGACAATGTCAACTTTCTGTGTACTATTAAGAAATGCCCAGGAGATAAGTTATTTCCTTTCTTTCTTTCAGAGCCAGCGAGAGAGAATTACAGCCTGAAAACCCTTCCTCAATTTGCACATCTCTTCATACTAGCTCACTGTTCTCTAACAGCCTACTAGTCACAGAGGTAGCAGGAGAAGCAATTCACTACCACAGCTCAAGCTCATAGCTCCTGTGCCTGACATCAACACTCTTGTAGAAGGGCTCTAGGCAAAGACCAACTGGTCCATTCTCCATTCAGAAGTGGGGATGGAGACCAAAAAAAAAGGTCTGATTTGTAACCTTGTAAGGATGACACCTTCTTACAAAAGGGAAGCCTCTCTATCCTGCATTACTTCAGGATGCAAAGCTTTAACCCCGTCAGCCTAACAAATGCAGCAGTCCCTTGTCTGCAATCAGCGGCTTCGGCCTGCCTCCTGCCTTCAAGGAGACTTGGAAGGTCACTCAGTGCAATGTCAGATTCTAGGGGAAAACAAAGGGAGTGCCAGGAAAGGAGGTATACTGAGGGACCTCATCTATAATGTAAGCTTTTTCCACAGAGGAGGCAATTACATCTACCTTGAGAACAATGATAAAAGATATAAAGCTGGAAATGGTGCAAGGCAAACACAAATTGGGGAATGTTCTTGCACATTTCCAGGGTTGTAAGTTAATTTTCTCAATAGAGAAAGGGCTGCAAGAATTTCCAAGGAATTGTGACCAAGTCTATCATCTATTCCAGCTGTACTCAGGAACGAACTTATCTTTTCCAAGAGATTTAATTTATTCTTTGGACTATTGGAGTTTGGACTATTATTCTTTTCCAGAATAATTTCTTTCAACTCTCCAAACTCTGCATCGTGTCTTTGTGATGGTTAAGGCTGGATGGCCATCATGGTTCCCAGTGGCCTTGAAATCTGTGAATTTAAGCCCTTTTGTCATCAATTTCATAGACAAGTAAAGGCTGTTTCCAGCCTTATCTGTATTTTGGTCAACACTCGCAGTTTCACTTGATACAGCACTTCTAATATAGCATTATTCTCTGCTGCAGTTGCTCCTGAGCTCATTTAAAATATTTCAAATATAGTGGCATGATGAATGACTAATCTGAAATGTTTACAACTCCTGGCATAAGACTGTTCAACTGGAACCAACTGGAATTTGGTACTTTCAGCAAATCTTGACTTGACTATATTAGCAAGGAAAGGTAGTTCAGGACCTGGTGTCATGGTCAGGGAATCAGAAGGCAGTCTGTCCTAGGCTTTGATTTTTTTGGCATATCACCATTCTCTACCATGGTCTGCTGTCAATAAAATGGATGGTAATCACTGACTTCAGAGAAAAACAACACCGTAGAGTGTGAGATATTCAAGCCACTACCTGAGGAACACAAACACACTTAGTGTAGGTTGCTAATAAAACTTTCCTATAAGGAAAAGACAGCTATCATTAGTTCTTTCCTAATTTCCAAGTCAACTTGGAGTTTATGTAAGTATAAGGAAAAACTAGACAGAGTATTAGTCGTGTAAAATACCTGGAGACATCTGACGAAAGTGTCAGAGAGAAAATCTAGAATTTTATTTGTTATCTGAAGCCAAGCAAGGTCATTAAAAAGTGAAGATATTTGATTCTGGGGACCTAAGGTGTTCTTCACATCGAAAGAAAAGTAGCATGAAACTTCACAGCTGTGCAGGAGTTGAGAACAACTGCTCAGAACCTAAGCAGGTATGTCAATCAGTCAGGTAGAGCATCAGAGGGAAAGGGAGACTGATACTTGCTCAACAAATAACAGCAAGGTGAGAGGTCATTATGGACACTTCCATTAAAAGCTCCCCATAAAAGTACTCTATAGTCTTGAAAGGAATGTTCAAATATGAGAAAACAAGGTTCTCTTTTGTACAAGTTTTTCTACACTGACCAACGACAATATTCTTGTCGCTGTTTTTTTCTTGGACACTACTCATATCACATGCGATAGCACTAGTTACATAGTTTGATCTGGAAACTAGGCAATAATTTGTGAATTTGGGATTGGATGTTAAAACCACTTTTCTCCATCTCTTTCCTAATGTTACCATATTGGAAATGTAAAAAGAAAAAACAAAAAAAAATCAATCTTCAATGAGATGCCCACTCCTTATTAACTAATAAAGTTAATTAATCCAAGAATCTACTTTACAATTAGTATGCTAATTTCTTTTATCCCGGACAAAGCACAGAAACTGTTAAAATTACTTTTTTAAAAGCTGTGCAAAAGATTTGGGTTTGATTTTCTTATCTGTAAAGATCTTACATTTTTCTTTTCTTACTGGCTTGCTCACTATTGGAATGCCACTATTTTGTAAACATCCATCTCTATAACCTATTATTACCATCATCACTACCATCATCTAATAGCACAAATCTTCTAGTCCCAAATATACCTATAAAGAGTCCTTCCCCCTTAGTGCAACTCAACAATAGAAGTTACTGAAATAAGAGGATGTCTCTCAAGCAAATGGTTCTAACAGTATGGGTCAGGTAAGCACTTCTAGTTACTATAGCAAAATATCAGCACAAAGTAAGAGCATGCTTAAATATCAGGCAAAGGGAACGAGATCTTAAGAAGACAGAGCAATGTTATATGTGCATAGCTCTAGTCTGTGCCAAAACTGTATGAAACTCTGCTAAGTAAGTAGGGAGACAAAGTCTCTGCTTAAAAGCATCATGAAGCAGGCAAATTTCTATTAATTTACTAGCTTATACTCTTCCACATTCAAAGGCAACTCCTACCTTCAAACCAATCTCAAAATCTACTAAGCATTTTTCCCTTGAGTTCTTTTAATACACCTAACTTTGCTTCTAACTGGCATATTTTGGCTGTGCCAAAAGATTCCCACTTTGGTTTATGAATTCTGGATGCAGATAATACCTCATCCCTACTAGTATTCTGCATCATTTACACTGATTTAAGACAGGCAAAATGAGAAGCATTCATACTTGTATAAAACATTGTTTAGAGTCATCTAGCCTTAATTTTCTTGTTCAGAAACTTCTATTTTTCCCTTATGCCTCCTTGAGCTTAGTGAGACAAATAGGATGTAACTAAATGGTGTTATCAGGTCAAACAGACTAGATATGATTATTCATGGATCAGACAATTGTTCTGAGAAAATTTCATTGACATCTAAGCCTGGGAGCTTTTGCATTCCATTTTATTTACTTCTGTTCCGTCTAAAAGAGAATGAATGTTACATATTGGCAGAAAGAACCATCAAAACACTATGCCTTAGCATTCTTTTTCACAGAAATATCATCAGAAAAGACACGAGGTAACTGATAGCCCTACATACCTGAGGCATCATCTCTCTGAAGCCAGCAGGTTACAAGTTCGGATGCGGTGCAACCTGGATAGGCAGAAATGAGCTGGAACTGCCTTGCCCAACCCTGGCAGCTACTGTAATAGGATGCAAACTGGAAGAAGGCAGAATCACCCTAAGCTTCCCTGTAAGTCCATGCCTTGCTTAGTAGCTGTGTAGAAGGGGAAAGAGCATAATCTCTAAGTCTGCATAATAAGAGAAAGGAAGATCCCACACATCTCCACGTTGCTTTCTTCTGTTCTCAGTTATGAAAGCACTGTTTGCCCTGTGCAAAGCCACAGTTCTTTGTACCCAGACATCTCCCACAGTCCGATACTGTTCCTAAGCAAAAATGTATTGTATGGACATCAGAAATTGCATTATCCTGAAATGGTTACACTTTTCATCATCCTCCCCACTCCCATTTTGTGTCTGCCTTAATTACTTCAATAAAAACTGCTCTTAGGAAGAAGCAGCAACTAGGCATAAGGTACTTTACAAGATTTAGGTCCTTCTGTCCCCTCCCACACAATGTAAGCAGAGGCAATTAGATGTTCTTCTATGAATAGATCATCTGTGTATTACCTGACATTGTATTCTACTTCGTGACCAAAACATGACTGTTTGGGGTTTTTTTATTCCCAATATTTTAAAGAATTCTCCTTTTCTTGAATTTTACATTTTAGAACTGAGCTAGCATTCCCTGAGGTCAGGAAAAGGAAGCTTTGATAGCCAGAGACAGCTGCAACATAGCTGATATAGTATGGTCATTATGAGTTTGTTTTAGCCACGCATTAAAATTCTGTTGATTTAAGTATTCATGTGTGTCTAATTCTGCTGCATAAGCCAGAGAGTTTTCAGGCATCCGTGTGCAGTATCAATACAACTTTCTATTTACTTTCCATGTGAAAATGAGGGAACAGTTTGTCATCCTGGTGTTGATTTTTTCCACCTGCAGTGTTCCGTTTTGCCTTTTGCCATGTGCTCATTCCCACATCCCACTTTTCAGTGCCACTTTATTTTGTCAAGGAAATCACCTCGACTGACATTTACAGAAGCTAAGAGGACTACAGGCACTGAAAAACTTCAATTCGCGTCACATAGGGCTACTGTAAGCTTTACAATTCCAACTTAATTTGAATCACATTTCTTAGATAGTGAGTACAATTATATGTTAACTAAGGTGGGTTCCCAGCTCCTGTTAAGCCCATGCAACTCTGATAAAGTCAAAGCAGCTGCCCTAAATTTAAATCAGCCGAAACCTTGGTCCTGACTTTTTCTTTTACAAAGAGCTAAGAAGTGGGATAAAAGACACATAAGAACAGATTTCTTGCACAAACAGATGGAATTTTTAACCTTTAATCTGTCCAGGCATTGAGTAAATCCTCCTTAACTCATATAATGTACCTATTTAAGTAGGAGCAGTAGCTGGAAGTAGCAGCACTGGTATTGCAAAGTACATTATAGGATTCACCACATCATCCAGCTGTATCTCGGTCCACTGCCACTTGAGAAAAAAATCCACATGTATCCACATACCTAAGATTTCATGGTAAATTTCATTATATTCCCCATGAAATCAGTGTAATTATTGTCTTTGATAGTTGCACAGTGGGCTTATATATAAACAATAGTTGTAACTCAGTAGTATCCAGCATAGACACATTTTTACCACCTGTCTGTTGGCTGAGTGACACCTGTTGATATCCAAATAATTAGTAATTAATTACAATATATTTAATACAGCATCTTACATATCAATGGGCCAGTGACCTTCAGCAAGGCTACGAAAACTGAGCAATGAATTAAGCAAAAACATTTATAAAATAATACCATATATGATTCCATACATGTGAGAGAGGATTTTCAGGTAATAAGAGTCAATGTGAAAATATGAAAAGAAGAAGGTAAAGAGAAAAGGTAATAATTATTCTAGTCATCACTGGTTGTGTCAGAAATAGGATTTCTTCCCACAGCAGGAACTGAAGAGGAAAAAAATAAATAAATAAAAAAAGATCACACCAGATATGAAAAGGCTATGGAGGAGAATCCTGAAGTAGGTGTTAAACATACAAAATGAAGTGAGAAGGAAGTGAAAAGACAGAACAAGTGCACATGGCACCTGGTACTTCCTTCAACACATTGCAGTTGAATCCTCTCTAGCAAAAGAAGTATATTACCACAGACGCTAAATATAGAATTAAGGGGCAAACATGGGGCTAGAGGTCCTCTCTCACACAGTCCTTGCTTTTTTTTAATAACATTTTTAATTAACTTTGACTTCATATTGTGTAGAACTTCCATGCCTGAAGTGATTTTTTCTAAAAATGGAATAGCAAAAAGCCGCAGTTTGTGAAAGAGTATTTTAAAATCACAGATTCCCTCCCAAGAATATCCATCACATAGAAAGATTGGTGCCCTTTAAGAGACAGAATCCCTCCAACAAGGGCTTGGTCTCTACTTCCCTCTTCCTCATTTGTGGAATGAAGTAAGTGCTAAGGCACCACTAAAACACATACAGTATGAGAGCTGGCTGTTTCAACAATATGAAGTGGTGCATGACCTCATGAGGTGTCTTGGGTACTGTTCTAAAGTAATACTGTGTTCATATGATGCAGCTACCTGTAGCAGTTTCTAGCTATACCATCATTGCCTGAGACTTATCAATCCCACAGTCCATGGGGCTACTTTGTACATGAATTTCAAGAGCTTGAGACAATTTTCTAAGCTGGGGGCTGCGTTTTGGTTGCTAAGCATATAAATGAGAGCAGATGTAAAAACCCCCAAATTGTACCAGTACTAGAAATGTACATTAAAACGTGAAAAAAATAAGGATAAGTCTCTTTAAAAGTTACTGTAGGAAGTATTTTCCCTTATTCAAGAGAAAGTCACGTAAGCATAGCTGTGAGTGAAAGGGATTGCATGTAGCTCAATTCTGTCAGCACAGTAACATAAAAGGATTGTTTTCCACATGCCATTTGGAAAGGGAATTATAGCTTCTGTCTTCATAGTCTCTAAAGAACTGCTGCACCATAAGATAAAACCTTAGAAGGTCAGTCTGGTCCCAGGACTAGATCTTCATCCCTTGACTGAATAAAGGACTTTAATGAACCAAGCTCTTAAGTGGAAATTTCAAAAAAACATGAGTCTTTCACTCATTTCTTAAAAAACCTTGGTCATTTTCTGGCTGCCTGATTTCCTGCATGCAAGACTGTACAGATATATATGCCATCTGGTAATGTGTTATAGGGCATTTACCTTTTATATTGTTCTCTAACAGGTGCTCAGACTATGGCATACTTCCAAATCATAAGGTCAATGTTTAAATCATGGGGTAACCATATATATTTTTTTTATGAATGTAATTTATAGGCTTTAAAGTTAAGATACATTTTAGTATGCACAGCTATTTGGTGTGGCTAGTAGAATTTTACGCATCCATCCACAAGCGCTGGAAATTGATTTTCTACTTGAACTCCCAAGGTTGCTCGGTAATTGTAAACTATTATAGAAAGATAATTTCCATTATATTTCGAAGGATCTCAGTAAAGAAGAAATTTGGTTTTGACATCTTCTTGCCCCTCAGTCTTGCTAAGCATTCTGTGAATTTTCTATTGTGCTTTTAAAAATGTAAATAATATGCACACTAATTTAGAATTTTTGTGCATACACATACATATGCAACTGTGTGTGTAAGGGTAGAAATGAATGACTCCAAAGACATAGTTTACCTATTAAACTTAAATGAGTTACATATGAATCACAGAACTTGGCTCATAATTCTCTGTGAAACTTGGCTCAGTGTTCTGCATTTCCAGCACTTAGCTGACATTGTTAACTTTGTGTCAATTCGCATCTTCTTTTTTCAGTTGTCTTCTCTTTTTCTAAATTTGCTACAGTCAAAACAGCATTAGACGAACTTTTACCTACCTTCCCTGCAGCACCTCCAGGCAAACACAGACTCCCTCACACTTACAAACAAAACTATCACAACATAATCAAACTGTTTCTTCGTATAAAAAAGCAGCAGAGATTGTCATGGCAAATGTATTATTAAAATATTTCAAAGGCACAGGGAGAGTGTGCTAAACGATGCCAAGTCATTGTCTTTAAGTACAGAGAGTGTGCACAGATACCAAAGCAATCCTGAATGAAGGACTGCAAGCAAACAACTAATTGCAGCAGAGTTCTCTGCGTAATGTTTTTCACTTGCATTAATCAATCTGGATGTAGCCTTACACTGCCTTGGCTAGACTGCTTTCAGCTAGCCAGACTAGTTTAGTCTCATACTCAGGCATCTCTAGCCTGCACAGCAATGTGTGGTACAGTCCACCTTTAGAGGAACCAGACAGAATGCAAATTAAAAGGAATCATGAGATGAATTTATTTAGGTGACTTTTGAAAGCTCACCACAATTAAATTATTGTATAATTTCTTCAGCATGTATTTGAAAAGCAACTATGTGTTTATTATAGAATCATAGAATTGCCTAGGTTGGAAGGGACCTTTGAGATCATCAAGTCCAATCATCAACCTAACACTGACAAAAACCATCACTAAACCATGTCCCTCAGCACCACATCTGCCTGGCTTTTAAATACCTCCAGGGATGGTGACTCAACCACTTCCCTGGGCAGCCTGTTCCAATGCTTGATAACCCTTTCAGTGTAAAACTTTTTCCTAATATCCAATCTAAACCTCCCCTGGTGCAACTTGAGGCTGTTTCCTCTTGTTCTATTGTCTGTTACTTGGGAGAAGAGACCGACCCCCACCTCGCTACAACCTCCTTTCAGGTAGTTGTAGAGAGTGATAAAGTCTCCCTTCAGCCTCCGTATAAGACTTGTTCTCTAGACCCCTCAACAGCTTTGTTGCCCTTCGCTGGACCTGCTCAATGTCATCTCAATGACCCACCTCAATGTCTTCTTTAAACTTCCCAGGAAAAACGTTATTTACATTCAGAGATATATGAAATTATTTCTGTGCTGAAATTATGAACCCATTACTAAAAAAAGGCAAAGATCATTAGTAACCAGACTACACCCTGTAATGATCATTTTGTCATTTAGATGATTCCAAGGTAAAATCTATACATTTTCTTTCCCTTCTCCCGCCTTTTTCTATAATGCTGTCACAATAACTTTCCTGAAAGTCTGAAATCCACCTTAAGTTTTTATTTGCAAAAGTAAAACAAATTAATTTCCATGCTTAGGAAAATTACCTTCATAACACAAGTTTACAGCTAATAAAACTTTCTATTTAAGATTTGCCTTTATATTAACCAGTATTTCCTATTTTTTTTTTCTCCTCTTGCTTTTAATATAATTTTGTTATTGCTACTAAATGTTTTAAAATACTGTTCTCCATGCAGGCTTGTCCATTTAAAGCATTGATTCTGCAACTGATAACAAATAATTCAAGTAAAAATGTACTGCCAAAGTCCTGGGCAATTTGTATGCAATATAAATCAATACAATCACTTGCAAGAGTCTGACATGGGAAAAAGTAGAAGTCTACCAGCTATTCAGAAGCCTTTTTATCTACCCATCTACCTATCTATATATATCTACATATTAATTTTAGTTTACCACAGTGCTCATTAGGATTGCAATAGTTAAGCCTGTATCTAAGTTCCTATTTTACATCCCAGTCTTAAAGGGATGAAAACTCAGATAAAAAAAAATTCCCTCCAGGCTGGTTTGACATATGGTTTCTAACAATATTGCAAGTGCAGCATGGTGGAAGAAACAACAGTCAAAGTAACTTTCAGGCTGAGTCTTGTACACACCTAATCCCATCTAGGACTCCAAGTCCCTATTGGTAGTGACTAAAGTAATTAGTCTTGTACTGTTTGCATTGCAGAGGATGTCCCTGATGGAGTCTCAGACCTAGGCCATGATTTCACAATGGGAAAAACAGTGCAAACCCAGGAGAAAGAGGAGTGAGGAAGAGAAGTCTTCCCACCCTTTGGGGTTTGCAGCTCAGTCCTTCAGAATTTGCCACTGTAGAGAATAACTTCTTCGCAAATGCATACAAAGCCCATTTTTGGGAGGGGAAAAAAAATAAGAAAAAAAGAGAAAGAGGAGACAGTGGAAAGACAACAGCAGCACAGCACAGAAATAAGGAAGCACGTCTTATGTTGTAGCTGTATCTTGTCAGGACTGCTTTTCAAAAGTATGCTGATGCTGACACACACAAGCTGGGCTAGCACATGGCTAGCCTTTGGTAGCGCTAGCCACGTATCATTGCTGGGACAGCCCCTTCCTTTCCACCTACAGTGTTCTTTACTTTGCCCAAAGCCTATTAAGTTCTCAGTTCTCAAGGCCGGCAAGATATGTTCCTTTGTGCAAATCTTGCATGTTCACGTTCCTCCACATGGTTGGTTTTTGTAATCCTCTCTCTCCCTACTGTATCAAACTGTCTTCATTTTCCAGATACTCCAAGTCTATTTCTCACTACATTTTAAGATAAGCATTTTCATGCTTTCTCCATTCCTTTTAGAAAGAGTTTCCTCTGATCATCAAAGCTACTTCGCTATTCTTCAAAGTAATTTCCTTATTCTTCAAGGTTTCAAAGTCATGCCTGAAAATAGTTGACACTGGCTAGGTATCTGCTGACTCTATTAAATAAAGATCACTGCTTCCTTGCACTCTTACACTTTGACTATGTATTCCAGTATTATGAGATGGAGCTCTTTGGACTGGGAGCCCCCTGCTGTGGTGGCACAGCAGTTGAGATCTGGAAGCATCAGTAGGTGTTTAGGCAACAACATCAGCAAAAACATTATCTTCTGTGCTGAAGCATTGTGGTAGTTTCTAAGGCTTCCAGAGAATAGTGTGAGATCCTCTAAGCCATCACAGGCACAGAAACGTCACTGAAAATTTACCTTGACTGCCAATCCTACTCAGAGCAAACATATGCTTTGCTGCCTGTATCTCATTGAGTTTAGCTTGGCCTGAATACATGACTTACTCTATTTATTTAATGCATTAGGAAAAGAAGCCTGGTTTAGCCAGATGAAACTACAGGAGACTGAAATGCAGTAGATAAATCATCAGTAATTACAACTTCATGTCTCCTTTCCCCTAGAATAACAAATGATTTCTCAGTCTCACGTAGCCTAACAAGCCTTCAAGCCAACTCCTTATGAGCCAAACGATGGCTTTTGGTTTTGGTATACTTATTAACTTGATCCTTCGTATTCTATTTGTTGTACCTGGAACATCACCAAAAATAATCATTGTTTTAGTAATCGTTATACTGTACTCATCAGTATTTACTTACTATAACACCTCAAAATCTCACTGAAATACTGAGTTCACACTACATGCAAAAAATAATGGAATCACCTCCCTGCCATAAACAGCTTTCAAGGCAAGTGTCAGAAAGCTGACACCAGCCACAGCAGGACAGAGCAAACAAGCAAACGTTAGGAGCAGCTCCCTTACCCATTCTTTTAGACATGCTTTATAAAGTTTACAAAGCTACAGAGAGACTCATCAAGTCGGAAACCAAATAATGTACTGTTTGATAATTTACCCCCAAACTGCTATTTTGGGGTTTTTTTTGAAACCAAAGGAAATAATTTCCCTTCCTCCCCGAAACATCTTTCACTTGACAACCAGTTGGAAAACTAGATAAAATTACAATTACCCACCCTCTTTTTCCATACTTAACCATACAAAAATTAATGAATTTGTAGCTATAAGAAGCCATTCCAGAATGCATAATTCTACTAAGATGTTCCCCACTTGTCAAAAAACAGTTCAAAACTACATGGGTCTGATTGCCATTTGCACAAATGCCACTGATCGCCACTTTGGCAGTATAAAGGAGCTTTGAAGTGGGTATAAATTCTTATTTTGCATTCTTATTAAGGTTCCTTTCATCTGTCAGAAAGGTCTAAAAAAAAGACAATGGTTATGTCTCCGCAAACTTCCCATCTCACTGTAAAACACACTCAATCTCATATTAGCTATTTATCTCAGTGTAAAATTTAACTCAAGAAACTGCATCAAAGTAACTGCATCTCGCCTCCTTCGGCATGTTACACTGCAGTATCTGCCTATAAAAAACAGTGAAAATCTGTAAACAGTGAAAATCTCATAAGGATACAAAATCTTGGATCTTTATTAATTCTATTAGATTTGAATAGTGTTCCAAGTTGTTATCCCTGGGTCTGGCAGTAATGATCACTTCACTATACAATGGCAGGCTTTTTAATAGGAAAGGGCTCTGCTAATTCACCCTCATTTTAATCCTTCTGGCCCATTTATGAAAAGCAGTTACATGTCTTAAAGAAGAACATGTGATTAAATCTTTCTGAAGCAGTCCTGAGTCAGAAATATTAGTAAAGGGATCCTTGTTCTATAACATATGTTGTTGATGAGGTGCATGTGTGTTTACATGTATATCTATGAGGCACACTGCTATATATGTCTAAACACTTTCAAATGAGGTGGAGCATACAGGTGAATAAAAGCTGCCTGTCATTAGAAACAGTCTAAAAGTACAAGGACAAATAAATTCCCTTGCAAGAATCACAGGGCTGACTGTGCTCTGACTCTTCTCTCTTTCATGTTCATGACGTCCTCTCTTCTAACCACCCTGGAAAGTCCACACAACACAAAGCCTAGTGCTGCTTCCAAACATCCATTACCACCCAGAGGAACGTTGTCTAGTTGCACTGCAGCCCTCCACCTCTACTCATTCACAGCTGAGACACCACTAAAAGAAGAAAAGAATAAAAAGGGGGAAGAAATGATTCATTTTCATTTGCCCTGTACTTCAGCAGTAAAACTTGCTTGGAAAAAAAAACTGCAATGCACTCACCTAAAACTCTACCAGAAGACCACATCGCAAATCCCGTCTACTCAAAATGGCTTGAATTTCCTAGCATTACTTATCAAAAACATAGAATCAATCCATTCAAGTTAAAAAAAAAAAAAACAAAAACCAAACACACACATAAAAACCCCCAAAACCAAAAAAAACCCACCCCAAAAAACACCCAACAAAACCACAAAACAAAACTGAAAGATACAAGAGGTAAATTTGAGCAGCAGAGATATTTGAATGAATCTTGACAGATGTTTCCAGTGGATAAATTAGTCTATGACTGCAGTGTTTGAAAGAGAACTCTGTTTTTGTACAGTTGCATGATGAATGGTTTTAACAAGCCTGTTTCAGACAGTAGAGTGGGGTGTTCATAAAGTCTAACTGTAGCCTGGGGAGAATGTCACTGGCCAACAGAGTCGCGGAAGAAACAAAGTTACTCAATTCAGAGCACCATAATTTCTGCCTTCTGGACTAGTCGGTCTGGCTGTGTTTCCCCCTGTCCTTGGCTAAAGATGGAGCTTCCTCAGACTAATATTAGCATTTTCTGATGACCCTTCCCTAAGTGTTCATTGATTACTGGTTTGAATGTCAGCTACTCATAGCTGGCTACTTGGTGTCTGCCTAGCCACTTGCTATTGCTTCTGTCTCTGCAATGGATGGTTTTGAATCCAAAGATTTTTTAAGCTGATTTTCAGCTGTTGCCAAGCCAATACAAGAAGAGTTATCTAGGCACAAAAATGTTATTCTCTGTACATAGGAATATTCTGATGTGAATATTCTATGCACTTGCTTGTCAAGGAAATTGGTTTTGCATGAATCTTAATTTTAAGTGACTAAAGGGATCCCAAATATCATCTCGGTGATTGGTTTTGTATCATTCTTGCAGCTGTACTTCTAGTTATAGGTCCCTGGATAACAGTGAACAATTCATCTCCTTCCTAGGAACATATGCTCCTCAAATAATACTTGTAGATCATTATTAAAGGCAGAGTAATTGTAATTTAACCAAGCAATACATATAAAGTTATTTTAATCTTTTCTCATAAATCATTTATCCTAGCCATTTAATCAATTAGGTAGAACTCCACTGAAGACCTGCTACTTTGAGAAAAACTTGCTGGTACAGAGACATTCAGTGCTTCTAGACATCTTCTTAGCAGAGACAGATTGAAAACAAGGGCTCTCCCCCAAGCAAGAATGCTTCTCTGTACTACTTTCTAGTGAATTTGGTTGAACAGCTGACAGCTACATCATAGCAAAATAAAGTGAGGGGAACGGGAACAACGGTGGCAAACTAGGAATTGTGGTCTTCCAATGCTAGCAATTACCACAGACAGTATATCCCACCAGTATCTCACTAGCCATAAGCACTGTGAATTTCAATTCCTGATCCCAAATGAGCTAAACAAACTAAGACTGTACCTACATGTTCTTTAACTGATTAGCAAGAATGTAATTTTATTCTTGCAAAACACTTTGTCAAGATATACTGAACAAAATTAAATGACTATTTAAACTATTCAGCCATCTTTTCTAAATGTTGACGGGCTACTCTTTAATCAGAGATTTATTAATGCAACATGATAAGTCTCATCATGGTGAGGGTAAATTGCTTTTAACAGAAGTGTTGAGCTACTCAGCAGAGAAAACTTTAGTCCATAATTAGGGAAATAGAATTCTTTGCTGTCATAGCTAGCCTGGAACATCTCACATCTTCAGTTTAAACAAATGCACGCCACTTATGTCATAGGAAATTTATCTTTCAGTTTGATCCCTCTGGATGTTTGCCAGCATGGAACTTGAGGGCTTAAAAAGCGGATCTTTTAGTGGTATATAATCCTGGCACCTGGTGTCTTTAAAACCATTGCCTGTCAAACCAGCACAAACAGATGTTCCTGTCTGTTTGGCAGTCCTGTTGTGGCAGGTTAAACTGTCTGTATCTGTCTTTATAGGAAAGAAAAATCTTTATCATTTTTCTGATCATTATTTTTCCAAGAATCATTAATCCGCTTGGCAGTTTATGTAATACAGAGCAATACATGATCTCTTCTCCTTGGCCACCCATGTCTTATAATGTAGATAAATGTGCTGCACATCACTTATATTAATTATCCTGGCTTCTTGTAAGGAGAACAGACTTCAAAGGATATTCCACTTTCCTTCATTCTCTCTCTTCTTCTTCTTCTCCCCCCCCCCCCCC
>VWZL01004349.1:351631-362848 GCA_013396915.1 Stercorarius parasiticus
CCCCCCCAGTGGGGTGGGAATGGACTTTCTACATGTTGATTCAGTCAGGGTTGACAATGGAGGTTCTCCCGAACTGTAAGTTCAAATAATCAAGATGGCAAAATCCATAAATTTCCACCACTGGCTAATCAAAAGCAGCTGTCCTAACAGAAGTATTAGCTATAACCCTGGTGACCCATGAACGCAAAACCTCTGCACTGCCTTATAACTGTCTTAATTATTACAGTTATCTGTTCTCCTTCTGCCTTTATTATGCTAGAAAAAAGAAGCTACGGTCATAAACTCCTGTTAGACAGATGTTCTATTCCCCTGATCATACCAGTAACTCTTTCCTGTGCATGGTCGTATCAATGGAGAGAATTGCGTAGGAGGCTTTTAGGGCAGCCACAGCTTTAACACTTCACTGTCTCTGCAAAAACAACAGCAACAAACCTGTTCTGCTGTGGTCTAGATGCACTATTGCATTTTTGTAGTGCCATCACTTAGGGATCTAGATTCGTCCTGGTATAATCTCCTGAGATCCCCTGCACCCAACAGCATCCGGCGTCTACTAAAATTTTGTATTAAACCCAAATTCATCAGGTCTAATGAAATTAATTCTAGAACACCTAAAGAAATGGCTGAAGCAATCTCAGAGCTGTTAATGATTATCTCTGAGAACTCACAAGGAGAGAATGCTGTGAAGTACTAGGAATGTGGGAGAAAGATTGGATATAGTGATGTTTTTAAAATAAGGAACAAAATAAGAGACAATGAACTATATAATGATCACTTTAACTTAAATTCCCAACAAATTATGTAATAAATAATAAACCTAGATGCTGGCAAACAGATAGAAAAAGAGACGAAAAGTGGCCATCATGTATTTGACAAGAACACCTTGTGTTAAATCAGTCTAATTGTCTTCTACAAGCAAGAATGCACAGATAGCAGATATTCAAGTCTACACTTGAGCTATCTGCTGTTTAAGAATTTTGACCGCAGGTAGCTCAAATGATACTTTCACAGTCAAGTTATGCACATATGATCTAGACTAAAATATCATAGTCTGTTTTTTTTAACCATATCTTGAAAATAGTTGCCAGTAATCAAATAGAAGGATGTCTAACGAAGTTTCATCTGATTCTGGATTTCTTTTATGTTTTCCTTCATGACATAAATTATGAAACAGAGTTTATGCTTACAAAATTTGCAAGAAATTTGAAAGTGACTGCAAGTATACTGGAGGACAGAGTAAGAATTGGAAGTGATTTTGACAGACTGGACACATGGAGTAGAAATAATAAATGAAATTCAAAGAGGGATAAGTGTCAAGTTCTACACTTGTGCAGGAATAATCCACTTAAATACAGAATAGAAAACAACTGGTTAGGAAACACATCTTCAGAGAAGGGTTTGAGGTTACAGTAGAGGACAGCTGGACATGAGTCAACAGTGCCACAATTGTGAAAAAAGCAGCATTCCCCCCAGGACATGCAGGAACGACAACAATCCACATGATGTGAAGCAAACCTTTCATGCTGAGGCAGCTGCAATGTTGGGACCAGTTTTGAGCAAAACATTTCAAATTAAGAAAGCCCAAAGGAGAATGACAAGAATGATGAGAGGACAGGAAAACTGTCTGAAATTAGGAAGACTGAAAAAAATTAAATTGTTTGGTCTAAAGAGGAGAAGATTGAGGAGGTACCCGATTGCTGCAAAAGACTGCTGAGAAACAGAGAAGGGAATAATTTGTCTTTCATGCTAATGACAGTTAGTACAACAGATATGGAGTTGAAATTGTATCAAGAAAAATTATAGGAGGATTTAAAAGACATTTTTTCCCTTGGTAAAGATAATGAAGTACTGAAATAAACTGCAAAGAGGAAGGGGAGAAGTTGTTTAAGAATGAGCCAACTAAGCATACGTCAAGATCTATCTTTCTTAGAGGAGAGAGTGGACTACATCTCCCCCCTCCCCCCACTAAAAATCTTTTCTAGTCCTGCTTTTTTGTTGTACTTTCCCCTTGTTTTATTACATTTCTTCAGTTTCCATTACCCCAATCTTCCAACAAATCCATCCACAAATATTTTGTATTCACCATGATTACCACCTTTATGTGATCAGCAAAAATTATCTCCATTTTTCTGTTACAAGTTTGTTAATAGCACAATTATTAAGAAAGGTTAAGCAAGACCAGTTGCAAGACCAAACACCCTCTGTCATCCAGAGACATTAACTATGAGTAGCAATGAAAGAATGATACCTTGATGATATTCAAATTGTTTCTGAAAGGATATATTTATTTTCCATATATTATGTAGGCCAGTGCCAATTAGCCTGCTAACAAGGGCTGTTTGGGTGAGAGTCAGCACCAGATAAAGATACCGCAGCTGAGGCAATATGAGCTAAACATTTCAGCTCCCATTATAACCAGCTGAGATCTATCGCACAAGTCAGTGACCCGCAGGGAGGCAGCTACAGTCATCTAAGACACCCTAAGGTAACTGAGCCATTCGTGCAGGGCTTGCAGATATGCCAACAAAGCTACAGGAGACCTGCACCCTAGTACACCAAAGCTGCTTCGTGTACTAGGGCACCCTAAAAACCACAAGGTGCTTGTATATGAACTAAGAGGCTTCTGGCAGAATCTGTGGCAGATGAGGGGGATGGGAGAGGGCAAAGCACCTTCTGAGAGTCATTTACTATCAGAAACATTGACTGTGGAGTAAATGGTATTCTGGAGACATCTGTCCACTGCTGAGAGAGGGGGCCTACAGAACTAGGTTACAGTGAAAAAAATAGTTTTCAGGTACATGAAATATCAAGAGAAAGGATGTAAGGTAAAAAGTGTTGATTTGGTAGAGTTGGCTAGGAGTTTGAAAATAAAGATGTCTAACTTGAACATTACGTGGAAAAAAGTCAATAGCAGGTTTTAAATTTCTGGCCTTTGGGCTCAAGGTCTTTGAACAAAACAAGTCTTATGACCCCTGAATTCATACTGTTAATAATTATCTCAGTCAGAATGAAATAACTATGAAATAAAAGGAACGCAGATGCTTCTCTTCCTGGATATAATAGGGGAAGAAACCATCTAAAAAGAAGGCTGATACAAGAAATAATTCTTGGTTTTAGTGTTTTCCTCCTTCCCATCCTTTCTTTTGTCTGCATATGGATTAGACTATTTTTTCATGTGCTATAGAAATGTTTTATGATATTAGCTAAATCCCATTAAATCATCCCTTAGGATGGGTTATCAATAATAGCATCAGCTTCTGCAAAGTTAATAAAATGCCCATTTTCTTTCAGAGATGTCATTCCAACTTTGCAGTTAACTATCCTACTTTTGAGCACTGGTGAGATATTTACTATTTTATCTTTAAGATTTGATAGCTTTTATTTGATAGGTGGCGATTTATACTTTCAGCATCTCAATGTTATTCATTTAACTGGAATAATACTATGGATGTGAATTAAAATATCAGGGTCTTACACTGCTGCATGGATGAACAAATACTTTCTAGCAAACCACATTCTTGATGTAAATAGAGTAAATTATTAATATCACTTCCAAGTTACCTAATAATTTACAGAATATATTCTGTGTTACAATTTATAGGAGGTAACTCTTAACAAGTTTTGAGTATCTTATAACCATTTACAAGAAAACAATAAACTACTAAATGTAGTTCATATTGTGCAATAGAAATGCCAAGCTGGAAAAAATACCTACCTTAAACAAGAGTTTAAAAGCAGATCTCCCAATTGTGCAGGAGTTTGTGATTTGGAATAATTACAGATGCAGTTTTGCTCCTTGTGCAGGTCACTTTCCAATATCGGTTGTCTATTTTATTGGTACAATCACACATGAATGCAGAAAGGCATTGATGCCGTCAGTTACTTATGCCTATAAACACATCGCTGTAATGGCTTTATAAAGGGGTAAGGTAAGTATTGGTCTCTAAGGAAAGCTGCAGAGTATGTAGTCCAGCATGCAGAACACAGGCACAAGTGGCATTTAGACACCTTACTTCAAGAAAAGGTGACCCAAAAGCCTACCTTTTGGTGGTTGCACCACTTATTACATACAACATTAAACTCCCTTCTGAAGGCTGTCTTGAGATGGAACGATTGTGCACATGCGGCATTATTCTTCACTCTTTACTCCCCAAAATGGGATGGCCACAGCTTATTACAGATGATCCCTGGTCCTTGCTAACTTTGAGACAATTCCTGGCCTCTATGTGGAAGATTCCTAGTAGGCACAATACCCTACTATAACAGGGTCCATGCTAAATTGACAGCCTTGGCATAGTGCTGGAACCAAGGCCTTGTTACAGACAGTGGCACAGCCTGCCTATTGCAGTTTTTACCTCATCTCCTGTGGCACCAGTCAGGACCGGACACGATTTCTGATCTCTGAATCCAGTTTAAACTAGGCATTCGCTGAAACACAGAAAATGGACAAAGATGCCCATGTACCGCCAGCCATGGGTCACACATGCTCCAGAACATTAGAGTCCAGACACTACTGTATGTGTAGCGTACCATAATTTCATTTTACTTATCTGAAGAAAGTACCCAAACACATGGGGGCTCCTCTGAAACCCCCGAATGCTCACCACTGACTGCAAAGGAAGGTTAGGATTGTATTATTGATGCTCTGTATCATCTTGCTGTGCAATGGTAGGTTCGGAGGTGCTTGAGAAAACACTAAGACCTAAGTCTTGCCTTATTACAGAGGAATAGTTATTTAACAGTTCTGAAGCAGCAGGGAAAAATTTTCTCTCAGGACTGCTGTCTGGAGTCATGAAGCCATGGCAGTGCTGTTTACTGCAGCTAAAAAATTGTAGTGAAACATTACAAACTGTTACTTGCAGACCAAATAATGTAGTCGTTCCTCACTTCAATAAGCACGGGCTTAACTGTTTGGCAGATAAAGCTAGCCTTAAAAAGGTGCTTAAACACTTCCTAAACAGGGAGCTTGATATGGTTTTGTATATATTGTATGTATTTCATTATTTCCTTTTTATTATTTTATTAATACTTTCATTAAAGTAGTTTAGTTCCTTCTAAACTCACAAATCTCTTTATCTCTCTCCCTTCTCTCCTCAGAGAGAGAGGTGGGGGAGAGCATCTGTCGTTCATTTTAGTGGCCAATCCCGCCCAAACCATGACAGATAGTTTCTCAAACACATATCACATTTCACAGCTCTGATATCACACATACAGACTCATGATGCATACATGGACCTACAAAAGAACTTTTAACTTTTAGATGCTTAAAGTGAAGTGAGATTAATGTTCCCCATCTGCATGAAGTTAAGCACCTCAGCAAAGCTACCCATCAACATGCTGTTGACAATCACTAGCAGGGATCCAGGTTACTGCCTGGTCCTAGTATCCTGACAGCTACATCAAGGACTTGATGTGAGCTGCAGTTCCTGGATCCTTCGTCATGGATCCGGGACAAAGAGCAGGGCGTGCACATGTCCCTCACCTCATACAGTTCTAGGGGACAGCCAGAGCAAGCACTAGGCCTGAGAAACTGGGAACACTTCCAGTAAGCAGACACAGCCACAGGAACTCATTGGAGGTGGCTCATCCCATTTGAGCAGAAGGTATCTGAGAAACTGAAACAACTGTTCCCTGTACGTCCTTCTCTGTTTGCAATAACTACAGAAGGAGACTGCAAAACTTCAGACCACACAATTTTTAAATGACTGTGTATCCTGGTTATATACTATATGTCAGGTTAAATCTGTACAGTTTTAAGGAAAAAAATAAATAGTAAGTTTAATCACTACACTAAGGCCTTGTTCTCCCTATTGTCTCTGTACAAACCCCATCTGACATCCCTGGCAGTTTTGTTATGGACTCAATGGAATATGAAGAACGGAGATGCAACCTGTTCCTCTGAATCAGTGTGAAACCCTTACACTAATGCCATAGTTCCAATTTCCCCCTAAAATACTCTGACTCTGCTCAGCTGATTTCATTGGAGTTACACCTGATTTACTTCAACGTTTGAGAGATGAAGTGACATTTCCGAGCACTTCAGTAGCACAGCTTCAGTACTGAAAACCTCACACCTTCCAATCCAGTCTTATTTAACATACTGCTGAATACTACATTTCATCACCCAACTACTAATAACCCACAAAGAACCACCTGCTATCACTTTGTTTTCAAAATGGAAAAGAAATTATTTTAAATCTGGCCTATCTTTGTATGCCTCCCCTTTAGTCAAAGCTCATATAAAGATGATATCAAAGCTCACCATGCTATCCTTCCAGACTGCATTACCCATGGGTATGTACAAAGGAAAAGTACTTCAGTATGAAAAATGAATGTAATAAACAGCAGGAATCATCTCTGAATCTCAATTAACTTGGCTTCTGAAGGATTACAGAGCAAAAATCAAATTTAATTTTATTTACTTATTTATTGCCTACAGTTAGCATGTGCTGTTCCAAGATGCCCTGGAATTGCTGTCAATAAGAAATGAAAAATCTATTTGTATGAGGTTCTTTTAGGCAAAAGTGTGCATGTTGAGGCAGACTTTTTTTGATGAAAAGATGGTGACACGGAAAATTCATCTTTTAGCTTTCTGAATGATCAGTCAACCCATAAAAATATTTAGGAGAAACCAATAACCTGATTATATCCATTCGTATTCTCGCCATCCCTGACACTGCTATAAGCCTAGTTCCCACTTCTTCAGACAGACCATTAATCAGAGTGACTCATGATCATATTTGCAGAAATCACACAATTACTTAGGTGTAGATTTATTCAAGGAATGAACCCCTCATTAAAAATGCATAAGGCTCTAAAAATATAATAGACAACATCGCTAACAATTTTATGCATAATGTCGATTTGATATGGCACAAAACAGCCTTGTAAAGAAGATTCAGTGCTGATTGGTTTTAGACACCTTTTTACCACCAGGTTTGCAAATAGGCCTGGATGCAGTACCAGCACACATGACACAGTGCCAGCATCTTTTTGTTTTCATTCTTTGCTTGATGAAGTTTAAAGATGACAGCAGTAACTCTAAAATGCAAAGTGATAACAGCCACATGGAAACAATCTAAATTGTATTTACAATGTGCTAAAGAGATCTGAACTCACTTGAATACTCTACCAAACTTTTGAAATACTGCTGGGAGTGGGAAGACTACATGATAAACAACGCATGTTCTGTTGTTGCCCTGTTGATCCATCCTCATCCTCACTGTTAAGTCTTTCAGTTCTTCAGTTGTTGCTGTGAATCCCTGCATGCCTTTTTATAAAGTTGAAGGTAGGGATTTTTCAGGCTCAATTTATCATGCAGTACAGTGTGAGGCATCATGACTTCCCTAGGAATTTATAGCTGGGTGATTAATAACTTTTTGTTTTTCAATGACCAATTCAAATACAGCCAAGACAGGAACATCAGTAAGTTATGACCACTTGAAAGCTGAATACAAAATTTCAAAAATGAGTTGGTGGTTTCAGCCCAGTTCTTAGTAAACGACTGTTTCCAGCAAACCCCATCAAAATAGACATTAATAACTCAAAGATTAGACTGGGCTAGCAAAATTATTTCCCTTTAGATAGTCTTCATAAGATCACACATCAAAGACACACCACACTAGTTCTACAGATCTGACAGAAGAACTGGTTCAGGTTTCATCAAAGTCCTATGAAGGTGTGGTTTTTCATCATCTTATAAACACTAGGGCTTTTCAGGAGCAATACTTTTCAAAGCTAAAAAGCTAACGTAAATGTTGTCTTAATGTTTTCAATAATGATGTTATTTTTCTGTCTGAAGGCAGAATTATGAGAAGATTTCCGTGCAATAGTCAGATAGTATTTTCTTGACTAACTAGGAATGTGTATACTGTTTGTGCTTAACATCTACAGTATTGCACGTAGCTAAACATTTGTTGTGTGGAATTCAATACCTGTACAGTCCTTTACAGACTTCTGCCAAAAATATTTTATGTTAACTATCTTACGTTAACCTTTAACTACTAAATAGGTCAACTAAACATGGTATGCAACATATTGAATTATGGCTTGCACTACAATTAGTAAATGGCACTTAGATCTAGGAGACATGGGTTTTACTCCTGACTCTGCTTTCGATTCTGTGAATTTGGACAATATTTCTTAATATTTAGTCTTTATGAGTGACAGAATTACAGATGTAGGCCTTAACTTTAAGGGGCAATGGGCCCTGCTGGCTGCAAGTTCTTCTAATTGTAGATGCTCTTTTCAGTGGAATTGTGTTGTCCCAGAAACTCTCTCACTATAACCCATTAGAGCTAAAGCAGTCAGTAAGAAAAGTAAAATGGCCTGGAGCATCAAGGAGAAACAGTGTTAGTGAAGGGGAGCGGTAAACACGCTGACAGGACACTTACAAAAGTCTGATTTTTCGCAGCAATTTCACCCTTAAAAGATACATGATTTCACCTAATTTAATAACCTTAGTGCATTTTCTAATATCTTTAGCATTTTAAAATCTTTTCCCAATATGGTTCTTTCGGAATCTGTTCAGCTTTACAGATGACAAATTAGATTTCTATTTCTTGTTCTTAGACATGAAAACTTGCCTGGTATACGTTTTGTTGTTCAAACAGACCCAGAATAGTCACTTTTTTCTTCCTTCATTCTCATTCACTAGATAAAATGTTTTGCAGAAAACCAGCATGAAATCTAAAGAAGTACTAAGTTATCCAAAGTGCAGGCATTAAGGGCTTATGTGCAGAAGAGCTTGACAACCTTTCCCATGTCTCCTACATACACTGCTTATTTCTATATGGCTTATCAGGAAACTAAGCTTTCTGAAGGTGCTTGAAGTTCTGCTACTGAAGATAGGCAACAGCTGACAGCAACCAAGCTGACAGATCCTTTGCTTAGAGTGTAAGAGACAGCTTCCCAGCTGCATGATGTAGGTATCTGGTGCCAAAGTTAGCCTAGAATTCTCTCCACCTCAGCACAATGCTTTAGCTTGACCCTCTGCTGTGAATTAGGAGATTTGATTCCATCCAGGAAATGCAGGAATTGAGCCTACATATTGATTGCCAGAGAATGCTCCAACTGCAAAGCTCTTCTGCAAAAAGCAGGCAGCAAGTGGTTCTCCCTTACTGTGTGCAGAACAGACGACTTTCTACACTCATGCTCCTGGCTGTAGTGGCATGGAAATCCCGGCGAAAGGTGATACATTGGATACAGCCTTCTCTTTGTCACTCCCTGTTTGCTGGTTTAGCCTTTCCCTGTTTAGTCTATCCACTGCTGCAAGCCTCATTCTTTGTCATCCACCTCTCCCCACTCACTGTACTTCAGCTTTGTATGAATCACATTCTTGAACTCAGGCCACTACATTTTGAGTGCTGTAACATGGACTACTATGGCAGGTAAAGCCCTCTGGGGAATCTACACTTGTGCAACTGCATAGTCTGCATGCAATTGCATTGTCTGCATTTGTGTGTTTCTCCCTTTTCACCCCAGTAATTTTTCAGTTCACTGACTAGTTTCAACAGTATTTTATGGAAAGGTAGACATCTTAAAAATACCTGTATATACAATACCTGTAGTGGTGATCAAGCAGATCAAGCGCAGGATGAAGCAGATGATGAAAAGCCAAGGAGAGAGAGCCTATAACATCCCAGGTAAACACTATGGTGCTGCATGAGCTAAAGACATGATAAATGCTGGAAAACATAAAGGGGATGAAGTTCCTCCTTCTCCCTCCCCTTTCCCCCAGTGTACTAACCTTGGGAAAGATTCACTTGGATCTCACATTTTCTTACACACGAAAATCAATCAGCCGTGGGATACAAACCTGCATGAAGCCAAGACTCTTTAGTTTCCTGTACTCAGAAGACTACTTCTAACACCCTATTCCTGATAATACTTTCACACTAGAACATCAGAAGTGGCCATCATGTAGGTAGAAGGAAAAATAGTAAAGATAGCTTATGGGAAGTATTTGTTATTCCACAGTTAACTGCTTCTCAAGATCTGCTGTACAACACCTCTTACATCAGCTTACATCAGCTCTTCACCTAAAATAACACAGGAATAGCAGTACTACTGTAACTCACAAGGGCATCAAAAAGAACAGGCACTGTGAAGCATCCATATCCTATGTGACTATATAGACAAAGGAGGGGAATAAATTTTGACATTTGCTGTCAAAAAACTAGACGGGAGAAGAACTGTTTTTCTCTGACAAAGCATTTAGGAAATTTCCAAATTCTCAGGAAAACAAAGTAAAGGAAAAAAAAAAAAGACAGTCTTTCCAATGCCACTGCTAGACAAGCTCAAATTTGGTAAAAAAGTCAACCTATGTAAAAAGCAACTGTGTCTTTTCTCTATTACAATTTCACAGTGAAGCAAATCATGTGAGCAATGACCTCACTGAAAAACACACTTTTTTTACAGCTGAATATATAGCCTTTGAGCTTTCAGTTTTAAATAGTTTCTTACTGCTGTACCATGTTTTTCATCTTTTTGGGGAGGACACATATTTCCAAAAAGATATGACTGAGGTACTGGAGGCAAGAGTCAGCTGAGCTCAGATGAACTTCTGGAGAAACAATCCCCTTTTGGGTGTCACAGCATGACTGAAAAATACCACTGGTCTTATAGCTCAAATACAGCTTCTTAGCATGCCTTTCTGCCCATGCATACTAACATACCAGACCAAATTTCTTCATGCCAGAAGCCCATAGCTCATCCAACAGCAATTTTCAAATTCTCTGCATGGAGTGGAGTGGGGGCATTGAAGTCACGAGCTAATCATTGGAGGGGAAAAAAAAAAAGTAAGGGAAGGTTTTATTCAGAGTTTTAGTCTGAACAATACATGTTTGGAAGAAAGTATTTTTTCTCCCTTTACAATTACCATCTTACACGGTTTTAATTTTATCTGCTGTGCCACTATGATTAGCTATAACTTCACTGAATTCAAATCAAACCAGAAATTTAGCCCATTGTAACAGATCTTGTGATTCTCATAGTAAACTATCCGATGTCAATATTTTCAGCAGATTTGATGCCCGAGTGTTATGGTTTTAGGAACGCACAACAATTTATTGTTGTTTAGACAATTATTCTATCAATCACTCAATGACCCCTCCCCTCACGGGAAGGGGAACTTGGAAAAATAAGGAAACCCAAGGGTTGAAATATGAATGCATTGCAGATGTAATAGAATACGACTAAATCATAGAATTATAGAATCAT